>CATQJL010000223.1:24427941-24774029 GCA_958299035.1 Cylicocyclus nassatus
AATGATGCGATAGCGATTTAGACCTGAAATACTTTCCACGAAACTTTCCTGCGAGCAGAAGATTCGATATAACTCTAGATCTCCCATTTTTCCTCTTTGTTTCATGTCATTTTTCACCCGATGAATGAGATTAGCTAAGATTTTGAAGTTTCAAGCGTCTCCTCGATTGTGCAGGGTGCTCCACTCAACATGCAGTGGATGTCAACTGCGGCTGAACCAGAGTGCTCAATCCCGAAATTTTTTTCCCAGTCATGCACACGAGTTCATTGTTGTATGGCTGTCGTAAAGGCTACATTACAGTATTTTCTGTCGCTTGAAAGTCGAGTTTTGTGGTGCAAAAGTGCGTCACCCTTATGGTGTGGTCGGAGTCTGTCCGTCGGAATCAGCGATTACGCAGAGTTTACGAAAGCGCTTTTCACCTCATCTATCCAGAAGGGTCAGTAGATTCTATGGTCATCATTTGAAATGAACAAGAGCTTGAAAACTCTTCAAACCAGTTGTTTGTTGAAGCAGATTGAGTTTCGGTGCTTTTGAAAGCAAAAAATGCAGTGATCGCTTCTATTTGAGTAGGATGACAGGCCGTAGGTGTTGCTAATGTTTCATATTTTGAAATGTAATTGTACAAAAAAATTTGAGAGTCAACGAATGCGATAGTAATTAGAAAAACCAGGTGGCTTTATAATTTTGTCCAGCTTTCAAAGAGGGCTTTTTCGAATTTTTTGTTTTTCTCCGTTCAGACTCAACAAGACTGGAAGCCGTTTCAAGGGGTTATGGCAAGTAAACATATGCACAACACAGCCAAGTTTCAGACAGATTCATTAACAAGAACGAAAATTACGGCGATTTCTAGAGTGGCTTCATAATAATGTCCAGCACTGTAATGATTGCACCGGTGAAAAACTACGGTCCAGGTCTGAAACAGAAAGAGCGATGTTAGAGATGAGTGCATTTTCAATGATGATAACCTGGGATTCTGTGCATGCGCTGGTAGAAGTGGTCAAGTTTTAGTGTTTTTTTTTGACTAAGCAAACTGTTACTGATTGAGTACTCTTTTATGATATGAGCTTTCATCTATCAACTTCTCAAACTTTCTCTGTAGCCTGGGTCTAGCATTAGAACGGGCGCTATCACAAATGCTTTTAGAATCACCCGCATTTTTCCGCCAAAGTGGCGTCGACTGCAAACACTGACAGCATTCTTCTTTATGAGCACATTTCGTTATTAAAGAATACATCTGATTGTGCCTGGTCTTGAGCGCTGTTCGCAAATGCGTCATTCAGTTTCTTTTACTGATCGACTGTCTTCTGCTTATCTTCTTTATAAGCACATAAGGGTATCAAAGAATACATCTGACTCATCTAAGCCTTAAGTGTCATTCGTAAAATAGTCACTCAATTTCTTTTACTGATCGGCTGTCTTTCAGTAATCTCCTTTACAAGCACATGAAGGTATCAAAGAATACATTTAATTTATTTTCGTTTTGAGTGCCGTTCGCGAAATGCGTCGCCTAATTTCTTTTACTGATTCTAAAGAGACTAGTGACCCTACGGGTCGCTAGTTTTATAGTCAATGCTAAATGTCTTCTCGTGTGTATATCTGCATGTCTGTCGTAAGTTCCGAACAGAAATTTAGATTTTCAAACCGATCCGGACCAAACCTGTCAGACGTACGCTTTGAGGCGGGCGGGTTCGTAGGCTTCTTTTCTTTATCGATCGATATAGATTTTGTCGATTTTTGCGAAATCTGAGCTGCAAAATCTGTCACAAGGGTTAAGCGAATATGCCGGTGACGAATATTGTGATTATTTTTGGAACTTCCGATTACGTTTACCGATTCTATCAATTTTTTGGAACCTCTCAGCTACAGGGCTGGGAGTTGGCAGACTGTGCGTGAGCAAGCTAATCAAAAACATAGTCGGACAGGGAAACGGCCTGTAAAACTATGAGAGGGACAAGTAAATGCGTTGAAATTGTAAACGGTATTCATTGTCGTAGTGTAACGAGGGGGCTGGGCGGAGCGGGGTTTGCCAGCAAATATTAGGTCGGTCCGAGTGTTCTTGCGCATCATTTTCAAAAAATCATAATTTCCTTGCCATTCGATGGATTTTTTTGAAATTATTTCCATTTGGAACAGGATTCCATGCTTTTTACAGCAATGGGTTTCCCATGATTAGTTTGAGAATATTTGCGAGTTAGAATCAATTGAAGGAAATCAGTCAAGATTAGCATTTTACGAGCTGGGTCAAGAAAAGTTCTGAAACTATTTTTATTTCAAAGGGGAAATATTGGGCATGACTGTGGTACCCTTGCCGCGAATTACTATGAAATAGTTCGAAAGAAACAAATCAAGAAAATAATTTCAATTTTGCAATTTTTGAGCATGCTCAAAGCTTCAAACGTTGCAGCGGAAGCCGAAACAGTCTTAAACATGAATTTTATAAGCTCGTCTTCTTAACTGAGTATAATTCGGTCAATCTGGAGCAAATTTGATTTTCGTGAAAAATGCAGACACGAAACCCGAAAAATACAAGAAAATCACAACTGCTTTTGATCAGCTCGAAACTCGCTCAGCTAAAAAGAGGAGTTCTTAAAACACATATTAATGACTGTTTCGGTTTCTGCTGCTATGTTTGATGCTTTTTTGAGCATGCTCAAAGAATGCAAAGCTGAAGTAATTCTCTTCATTGACTTCTAACTTTCGAACTACCTCATAGCAATTCGCGGGAAAGCTACTACAGTAATGCGCAAAATTTTCACTTTCAAACAAACACACGAAACACAGCTAGAAAAATAGGAATCTTGGGTAAGATCCTTCGAATGCTTCTAACTGTCAAACTTTCTCGAATTCATCCATGGCCGAGGTACAGCATATAAAGAGCATGGATTTCTTTTTCGAAAAGAATTAGTATTGAAAGAATCCATCGAGTGGCAAAAAGTTATGATTTTTTGAAAATGACGCGCAAGAACTTTCTGAACGACATAATATAAGATGCTATATGAGTAAGACACCAAAGTTGGTGCGCATTTTAAACCTCCCTTCCTTACTGCAAATCTGTAAATCAACATTATGACATTATCTATCTATACATATACAAAACTCAAAGTTAAAGACGTTTGCGTTTTATAGAAAGAGATGTTTTTCTGAGAGACTGATTGAGCAGAATTTTGCTCTCATATAAATATGCCACGGCGCAGAACTTAGGCTACATTTCGCGACGATTCGTCGGGTCCTTCTATCGATTTATTGATTTGTTCAAGTACATATGGGAACATGAAAGCATACAATACTCCAAGTCAACTAGTAAGCAGTGGAGATCATTTACATTTTACGAGGAGGATGCGGTGCTACAAAGCAGGTCAAGAAGGAAGGCAATATACCGTGGATACCAAAGGAAACGCTGCAATTCAAACAGAAAAAAGGAAATGAAGGAATGGTAGGTCATGAAACATTTTCGAACAGGCTTTATGCCACAAGTTTGGATAACATCCTCGGTCCTGGCGGAACCGGAAATGCCAGCTGGTATAATATAAAAGAAGGGTATTTACGAGATTTACTTGAGTTCCAATTTCCAAGCTGAGGAGTTGGACTCTTATTTTGGTCACATGCTTTTAATAGTCCACGAAGGCCTTACATGGGGTAGAGATCACTGGTCATGACATACATTCTGCGCTAAAGTCCGTAAATTCAGGTGTGCGGAAAGCGTTCAGTGATGCGTTGTAGATTGGCTGCTTTGCCATTTATACTCCATTGTTTTCTTGAGCTCAGAAAAAGACGCTGTGCACTTGCACAAAATTTTATGCTTTGAGACCTTACCATAAAAAATAAGCCGTGTACTTCCTTTAGCTCAAAACATTTGATTTCCTGCTAATTTTCACCTAAAATCTCACATTTTCCAAACTGAAATATTTTATAAAAGCTTTGCTTTACTTTACTGAATTGAGTAAAGAAGTTGTACCAATTAAAGTTACGAATGCAAGTCATCACTGGTTATACTGTAATTAGCCGGCTTACCCCGGCTCCGCTCGGACCTGCCAAAACACTATGACAAAGCTCCCATACCTATCCCTGTACAACCTTTCCCTGTGCTCACTTCTACATACTAACTCTAGCCTCCCACCCCTGCTGTGTCAGTTATCAGCATGCTCTCTTATCTCTGTGCAAATTCCCAGCCCCGTAGCTCAAAATTTACAAAAAAATCGATAAAATTGATAAAACTAATGGATAATTTTGAAAACTAACATGAAACTAATATCGTATTGGGGACGAGTGGCGTAATGGTATGAGGAAAAACAAAAAAATTTTTTTTGAGGAAAAATTTTTTCCGTAATGGAACACCGCAGGAATTGCCCATAGTATTAACGTCTGAGATGCACACGGGGCCAAAAAAGGAAAACTGAGGTAATACTTAGAATCGGAGTTGAAAGAAAGTCCTTTGTTTTTATTTGGAAATACAAACGAACATAGATCTAAGTATTATTTTGGCACAAAAGTTCGTTCGCATCATTTTCAAAAATTCATAACTCTTTAAATTTGTAACGAGTTTGTACGACAAAATTTTGCGTAAGAGAGGAACTCATGCTCTTTGCACCTGAAGGGATCGTTAATATATACAAATGAAAGAGGTAGAAGCTCAAAACCAAAATCACTCAAAATTTGAATTTTCTTAGAGTTATAAAAAAATCGTAAACATCCAACAAAAATCGGAGCAGTCGGTATTGTAGTTTCTTTCTCCAGCTCTTTCTAACAGTGCAGAGTTTGTGCTGATTGAGAACCTCTATGAAAAGTTATGATTTTCGAGCAAGCAATAGAAAAGGGCGAATTTGATTTATTTTGGTATTTTTCAGGGAGATCTAACTTTTCATAGAGACGTTCAATCAGCGCAAACTTAGCACTGTTAGAAAGAGCTGGTGAAAGAACCTACGACACTGACTGCTCCGATTTTTGTTGCAGGTTTCCGATTTTTTATGACCCTACGCGAAAAATTCAAATTTTGAGTGATTTTGGTTTTGAGCTTCTATCTCCTTTAAATTGCAAACATTAACGAACAGTTCTGGTAAGGATGCAAAGAGCATGAGTTCCTTTCCTAAGCATAACTTAAATCTTGCAGATTCGTTGAGAATTTAATAACTTATGAGTTTTTGAATTTGGTGCGAAAGAACTCTTGCACCAGCCTAATATATACTGTGTTTGTGATTCTTGTGATTTCTGTGACAATGGCTCTTGTGACATACTCAAAAAAAAGTTTGGATTATAACGAATTTTGCATGATCTGATTTTAAAGAGCCCTTAGGTTAAGCTACCTAAAAGTGACACCAAACCATTGCATCACTAATCTTCTCATTTTTTTGGCCAATTCGAAGCCCACGATAGATAAATTCGTTTATCGCTGCACGTGTACAGAGAAGTCCTCTACTTTGCTCGAATCAGCTCTATTCCAAATTTTTTCCTATAGATGATGCTAAATCTCCTGTTCTCCAACGATCTTTTGACTATCAGTAAGAAAGATTTCGTTGAAAAGAGACCTACTTCTAAGATAGGAAGATAGTTAATATCGAGAATTCGAAAAATGCCTATTTTTGAACTGATTCATTTGCATTGCTGGCTGTTTGGCGGCTGTTGAATCCTTACCATTTTATGTTTGTTTAAAAATTTGTTACAGCAAGTGATGCACAAGTCTCATATTGCAGCAGTCCTTGATCTATTCGTGCTTATCGGAGCAAGGATTCGAGAAGCGATGAAAAATTTGGAACACACTTTGGTTCTCACAGCTGCAAATTTCAAGAAATATCAAGGAAATCACGATTAGCATCATTCGACTTTTTCAAGAAAGAGTGCCATTACGGTGTCTCAGACTTTGAGATCGTAGCCCTACATGAAAGTTTGAATGCCAAAGGTTGCATAAGCAGAAAAAAGAGCTTGATTGAGGTGTTCCTATAAATATGAACCGAGCAAAAAATGTTTGGCGCACAATGCTATGTTCAAGACTGACATCGACTTTTATTCTTGTGCAGCGTATGTTGTTTTCAGCTACGCTCTTTCACATGTCGCCAATGGTCTCTTACATTTCTTTCAAAATGGCCGAGAAACAGCAAAATATGCCGGTGTTCGTATATTAATGAACCGGTCTTTATGCTCTGTGTATATTCATGTCGGTGGTCTCCTAGATCAGAAACACTTCTTCTAGGCATTGTGCATCTGTACAAACCTTCATGCTTCAAGAGTGATTTCTATTGACACGCCTATTTTCTAAGTGCTATTATAGTAAATTGACTGCATAAATATATGTTTATGATATATGTAATGGCACTCTCTCTTGGAAAAGTCGAATGATGCTAATCGTGATTTCCTTGATATTTCTTGAAATTTGCAGCTGTGAGAACCAAAGTGTGTTCCAAATTTTTCATCGCTTCTCGAATCCTTGCTCCGATAAGCACGAATAGATCAAGGACTGCTGCAATATGAGACTTGTGCATCACTTGCTGTAACAAATTTTCAAACAAACATAAAATGGTAAGGATTCAACAGCCGCCAAACAGCCAGCAATGCAAATGAATCAGTTCAAAAATAGGCATTTTTCGAATTCTCGATATTAACTATCTTCCTATCTTAGAAGTAGGTCTCTTTTCAACATCTTTTTTACTGATAGTCAAAAGATCGTTGGAGAACAGGAGATTTAGCATCATCTAAAGGAAAAAATTTGGAATAGAGCTGATTCGAGCAAAGTAGAGGAGTTTTCTGTACACGTGCAGCGAAAGAAACGGATTTATCTATCGTGAGCTTCGAATTGGCCAAAAAAATGAGAAGATTAGTGATGCAATGGTTTGGTGTCACTTTTAGGTAGCTTAACCTAAGGGCTCTTTAAAATCAGATAATACAAAATTCGTTATAATCCAAACTTTTTTTTGAGTATGTCACAAGAGCCATTGTCACAGAAATCACAAGAATCACAAGAGAGAATTGATTTGCTCACTGTCGGATCTAGCTGCAGCTGGTAGGTTGTCCCGAAAGTTCGTTCGCACCATTTTCGAAAATTCATAACTCTTTAGACTCTCAACGGATTTGCACGATCAAAATTTTGTGTAAGAGAGGAACTCATGCTCTTTGCAAAACTACCTTAACCGTTCGTTAATATGCACAAATAAAGGAAATAGAAGCTCAAAACCAAAATTACTCAAAACTTGAACTTTTCGTGCAGGGTCATAAAAAATCGGAAGCTTGCAACAAAAATCGGAGCAGTCATTATTGTAGGTTCTTTCACCAGCTCTATCCAACAGTGCAAAGTTTGCGCCGATTGAGCGTCTTTATTAAAAGTTATGATTTCCCTGAAAGATGCCAAAATAAAACAAATTTACCCTTTTGTATTATTAGCTCGAAAATCATAAATTTCATAGAGACGCTCAATCGGCGCAAACTTGACACTGTTGGATAGAGCTGGTGAAACGACCTACAATACTGACTGCTGCGATTTTTGTTGCAAGTTTCCGATTTTTCATGACCCTACACGAAAAATTTAAATTTTGAGTAATTTTGGTTTTAAGCTTCTATCTCCTTCATTTGTGCATATTAACGAACATTTAAGGTAGCTTTGCAAAGAGCATGAGTTCCTCTCTTACATAAAATTTTGTCCGTACAAATCCTTTGAGAGTTTAGAGAGTTATGAATTTTTGAAAATGGTGCGAACGAACTTTTGGGACAACCTAATACATTGTCGTTTCAAAAGTAATTTCGCTTTTTTCAAACGGGCACCACATCTGATGGAACAAAGGTTTTTAAACTTGATAGCATTCGATGCAGAATTTCTTTCTCTTTCTAATCGTTATGAAAGTTTTGCAAAACAGTCAATGGGCTTTCAGAAAATAACCAAAATCTGCGACCCATGCTTTTTGAGATGGTCAAGTTTCGCGATTTTTTAAAAGTTTTACATGAACCCTCCGAAAAAGTTCAAATAACGTCTTTATGAAGTAAACCCTACAGAATGCAAAACTACTTTTTTTCCTTTCCATAGCTTGTCATACATTTTTAATAGAATTTCAACTGATGCTACCGATTTCCATACTTGGACAGCTAAATCCTCGTAGAACATCAACAGAAGAGCATCTCGCACAATATTCGATGCAGCATTTTCTCCTCTCTCTAATGGGTATTTTTTGTTTTCGATTCATTTAGTTTCCGGGGAAAAATCATCATAACTCATTTTTTTTAGCGAGCCCCAGGCTATACCCGAAAAACTCGAAATTTGATATTTCGAACCCGTAAACCTTCACTTGCTTTGTAAAATTAATGCTAACTCATAGTAGAATCTTGGTAGTCTCAAATTCCGAAAAATTATGATGTTCTTGACGCGATTGTGGCTGAGGTGGACCTGCCAAAATCCGATGGTTCTGTTAAAGAATCTAAAAAATTACGGCGAGCTACGAGGAAGAAAAAAAGTAGAACTGTATTCTATGAGGTCTACTCTATCGAAACATTACTTGGACTCCTTCTGAGGATTGATATGAAAGTTTTGAAAAATCGTGAAACTTGACCATCTCAAAAAGCATGGGTCGCAGATTTTGGTTATTTTCTGAAAGCTCATTGATTGTTTTGCAACAGTTTCATAACCGCTTGAAAGAGAATGAAATTCTGCATCGAATGCTCCCAAGTTCCCTCAGAAACCTTTGTTCCATCAAATGTGGTGCCCGTTTGAAAAAAGCGAAATTACTTTTGAAACGACCTAATATATATTAGGCTGGAAACTGAGTTTTGCAACTGGTTTCATAACTTCACTCTCTTTGGATATGGCGCACTCAAACTTTGGCATTATGTAAATGGCGATGTGAGCTACAAGTGAGCACAAATTGTCTAAATTTTGAACACGAAATAGAAAAGTTTTAGGCGTTTTTCGAAAACTAGTGAAATTTGAGAATTTTTGGGGTTTCAAGCTAAAATGAAGTCTTCGACAGCCTAGACCATGCGCAGTAATCCGGATTCGTTTACAAATCATTGGTGGAGGTTGACTCCTTTGGCCCCGTAAAAAAGAAACAAAATTTAGGAGCATGTCGAGATTTGGCGTCCTCATAAATTCGAACGAGTGATGTACGCAAGAGCTGCTGGGGACGACCGTCAATGAATAAAGAGTCCGAAGCTCAAATTCCGCCGAGACTTTATGTAGTAAGGTTATCTGGCCTGCTAAACACGAATATCATATTCATTTGTTGAATCAACGCTTCTTTCCTTGTTTAGGGTGAGACCCCTTATCGCACACCTGCAGTAATCCTACAAAAAAGCCGTTATCACGCAATTTCACTATCGTTTTCGTGATCAGCATGTCGGATAACACCCCTATGCCAAGTTTCAGCCAAATCCGTCAAACTTTGAATTTTTCCCCTTCACACCATACACCTACCGTGACCCTCACTGTGACGTCAGAATTTGATAGGACACCAGCTGCGCATGTAGCTTACGTAATAGCCAACGCAATGACAAAATTTGAGTGCGCCATGTTGAGTGAGAGGGAAGTTATGAGATCAGTTGCAAAACTTAGTTTCCAACCTAATATATTAGGTCGTTCCGAAAGTTTTTTCCGTTTTTTCAACCCATCACAAAAACACGTGGAATGAAGGCAGGAAAACGCTTCTAGCACTATCCAACGCAGCTTTTCTCCCACTTTTCAATTGTCATATTTTTGTGCCGCTTGCTCTTGTGGTCGGTGAGATAATGTTCGAAATTTGGAACCCATGGTTTTTACCATGTCGAACTTTGGTAATATTTTACAATTTTCGTTTTTAACTTTAGGAGAAGCTTTGATAGCAATCAGATAAAGTGAACAAAGTGCAATTTAAGGGAATTTTTTGGCGTCTATAGCTAGCCTTAAAAATTTCTTAGAATTATTTTTTTGATGCTATCAAATTACACTTTTGGTGATGCCAAGAACTATAGAACACAAAACGGCGCACAACTAAGGTGTCATTCGATGCAGCTTTTCCTCCTCTTTCTACTGTGTATTTGTCTCCCAATTTGTGGAGAGTTTTGGCGATAAAATTCCCATAATTCTTGATTTTGACCCCGCCTAAGGGTGTACACGTGAAATGCGAAATCTTAAATTTCGAAGCGGTAAACACTCAGCTACATTGTAAAAATAGTGTACAACCGTAAATGACTTTTGAAAGTGTCGAAATCCGAAGATATGTTGATGTTTGGAGCGTTTGTGTGTTTTGTGACATTGAAAAGTGAAGACTTCTGGAAAAGTTATTTCAAAGAATACTGAGAAACCAGTTGAAATTGCCAAAAAATTGCCTTAAATTGCAATTTGTTTACTCTATTTGATGGCCATCAAAGCTTTTCCAAAAGTCAAAAAAGAAGATTGTGAAAAATTGCCAAAGTTGGACATCGTAAAAACCATGCGTTCGAAATTTCGGTCGTTATCTCACTGAACACAAGAGCAAGCGGCACATGAATGTGACAGTTGAAAAGAGGAAGACAAGCTGCGTCGGATAGTGCCTGAAGCGTTTCCCTATCTTCATTCCACGGGTTTTTATGATAGGTTGAAAAAACGGAAGGAACTTTCGGAACGACCTATTATATATATAATATTAGGTTGGTCCGAAAGCTCTGTCCCACCATATTCAAAAAATCGTAACTTCGTTCTAACACAATGTTTTTGCATGGCTAAAACCATATTGAAAAGAGCAATTCATGCACTTTCTAAAACTGCGTTGGCTGCTATTTACTAAGCTCTGGATGCAGAGATAAAGTTGGGAAGAGAAAAATTACTTCAATTTCGGAATTTTTAAGCAAGCCCGTTAAAAAATCCAAAAGTGTGCCATGAAATCCAAAAAGCCAGTAGCCTAGGTTTTGTAATCCCCTCTTTCTATATGAGCAAAATTTGCGCTGATGGAACTCTTCCTAGAAAAGTTATGATTTTCAAGAAAAAATGCCAAAAAATCGGTTTCTTAAGAAAATCGATTTTTTGACATTTTTTTCAAAAAATCATAACCTTTCAAAGAACAGCTCGATCAGCTCGAGCTTTGCTTAGTCAGAAAGAGGGGATAAAATAGTCTGGGATACTGGCTGTTTCGGATTTTCTGACACAGTTTTGGAATTTTTAACGGGTTTGCCTCAAAATTCCAAAATTGAAGTGATTTCGTTTTCCCAATTTTATCTTTGCTTTTAAAGCTTGATAGATAGCAACCAAGATGTTTCTAGAAAGCGCATGAGCTGCTGGTTCCAATGTGGTTTTAGCCATGCAAAAACATCGCGTTATATAAAAGTTACGATTTTTTGAAAATGGATGGACAGAACTTTCGGACCAACCTAATATATATATTAGGTCGTTCCGAAAGTAATGTCGCTTTTTTTGAATGAACGCCACTATTCGTGGAATTAACATTTTCAAGAGGTCTTAGGAGCATTCAATGCAGCATTTCATCCTCTTTCTAAGAATTCTAAGTTCACAGCATGAAGTATAATGAACTCACGAAAAATCACCAAAATCTGCTACTCATGCTTTTGCCATGGTCAAGTTAGGCTAATTTTCTAAATTTTTGTACCTAATCTCCGAAAAAGTACAAGTAGCAGGTAGATAGAGCAAACACTATAACATATAGTAATTGTTTCTTTTCCTTAGCTTGCTTCTCAGAGTTTCTATAATCAATTTCTCAATGCCATCAAATTCCATATGTAGTCAATTCAAACCTCACAGAACAACCGGTAAGCGACTCGGGTGTCATTCGATGCAGCTTTTTCTCCTCTTTCTACCAATGTTTTTTGTTTCCGATTCATAAAGTTTTCCGGGATAAAATCCTCATAATGCAGGTTTTCCAGGGAGCCCAGGCTGTACTCGGAATTTTCGAAAGTTGCTAAACCGAAGCGGTGAATGCTCGTTTGGTTTGTAAAATTGTTGCCAAACCATAATCCATCTTTGTAAGTTTCAAAATCCGAAGATTTATTGGTCTTCGATGCATTTGTGTCTGAGACGAGCCTGCTAAAATTCGGTGGTTCTGTCAAAAAATCTATACAAAAATTATGACGAGCTCTGAAAAGTAGAAAAAAGTTGTGTTGTTTCCTGTAGGGTTTGCTTTATCCATCCATTACTTGAACTCCTTCCGAGGGTTGTTATAAAAATTTTGAAAAATTTTGAAAGTTGGCCTTCTCAAAAAGCATGGGTCGCAAATTTTGATAATTTTTCGAGAGGTTATTGAGTTTTGTGCGGTAATTATATAACCTTCAAAAAGAGAATGAAATGCTGCATCATATGCTACCAGAATCTCTTTCATATCTTTGTTCCACGAGGTGTGGTGTACGTTTGAAAAAAGCGACATTACTTTGGGAACGACCTAATATTAGGTGGGTGCAAAAGTTCTGTCGTTTCATTTTCAAAAATTTGTAACTTCGCCAGATTTCAACGGATTTGCTTGCTTGCAATTTTATTAGAAAGAATAGTTCTTCCGCTTTCAAGCGCCGTTTTGTGGAGCTTCTGTTTCACACTGGGTGCGGATATAAAAATGGAAAACTAAGAACATGTAAACTTTGACCATTTTAAGTTAGGTCACCAGAAATGCTGCAGAAAAAACTGAAATCGTCAGTACATATGTTTTTTGGTCTACTCTTTGCAATTGTGAAAAGTTTGTGGTGTTTGAACGTCTCCGTGAGAAGTTATGAATATCGACTTTACCAAGGAAAACGCCAAAATCAATTAATTTGTGAATTTTCGCGAAAATCATAACATCTCACAGAGACGTCCAAACAGCACAAACTTTTCACATTTGAAAAGAGTATACCAAAAAACATATGTACCGACGATTTCAGATTTTTCTGCAGCATTCCAGATTTTGGTGACCTAACTTGAAATGGTCAAAGTTTACATTGTCTTAGTTTTCCATTTTTATCTCGGCACTTAGTGTGAAACAAAAGCTTCAAAAAACAGCGCTTGAAAGCGGAAGACCTATTCTTTTTAATAAAATTACAAACAAGCAATTCCGCTGAAATCTGGCGAAGTTACAAATTTTTGAAAATGAAACGACAGAACTTTTGCACCCACCTAATATATATATTAGGTCATTCCGAAAGTAATTTCGCTTTTTTCAAACGGACCCCACAGACGATGGAACAAAGATTTCTAGAAGGTCATGGCAGCATTCGATGCAGAATTTCATTCTCTTTCTAATGCTCATGTAAATGTTGCAAAACAGTCAATGAGGTTTCAGAAAATAACCAAAAACTGCAACCCATGCTTTTTGAGATGGTCAAGTTTTATGATTTTTCAAAACTTTCATATCAATCCTTAGAAGGATTGCAAGTAACGGTTCGATAGAGTAAACCTTATAGAATATAGCATTACTTTTTTCTCTTTTCCATAGCTTGTCATACATTTTTAACAGAATTTTAACTGATGTTACCGATTTCCATACTTGGGCAGCTAAATCCTCGTAGAACATCAATGGAAGAGCAGCTCGGGCCCTATTCGATCCAGCATTTTTTCCTCTTTCTAAGAGGTGTTTTTTGGTTTCCGATTCGTTTAGTTTCCGGGGATGAAATCATCATAATTCATTTCTTTAGCGAGCCCCAGGCTGTATCCGAAAAACTCGAAATTTGGTATTTCGAACCCGTAAACCCTCACATGCTTTGTAAAATTTATGCTAACTCATAGTACTATCTTGGTAGTCTCAAATTCAGAAAAATTATGATTTTGATGCGATTGTGGCTGAGGTGGGCCTGCCAAAATCCGATGGTTCTGTAAAAAATTTTTTTAAAAAATTACGGCGAAGTACGAAAAAGAGAAAAAAGTAGTACTGTATTCTATAAGGTTTACTCTATCGAATCGTTACTTGAACTCCTTCTGAGGATTGATATGAAAGTTTTAAAAAATCATAAAACTTGACCATCTCAAAAAGCATGGGATGCAGGTTTTGGTTATTTTCTGAAAGCTCATTGACTGTTTTAACAATAACATAACCATTTGAAAGAAAATGAAATTCTGCGTCGAATGCTTCCAAGATCTCTTAGAGAACTTCGTCCCATCACATGTGGCGTTCGTTTGAAAAAAGCGAAATTACTTTCGGAATGACCTAATATATATTAGGTCGTTCCGAAAGTAATGTCGCTTTTTTCAAACGTACGTCACATCTCTTGGGACCAAGATATGCAAGAGATCCTAGCAGCGTTTGATGCAGCATTTCATTCTCTTTCTAAAAGTTATATAACCACTGCACAAAATTCAATAATCTCTCGGAAAATTGTAAAAATCTGCGACCCATGCTTTTTGAGAAGGCCAAGTTTCACAATTTTTCAAAATTTGTATAACAACCCTCGGAAGGAGTCCAAGTAATGGGCGGATAGACCAAACCTTACAAGAAATAGCACAACTTTTTCTGCCTTCCAGAGCTCATCATAATTATTGTATAGGTTTTTTGATGGAACCATCTAATTTCAGCAAGCTCGTCTCAGAAACAAATGCATCAAACACCAATATATTAGGTCGTTTCAAAAGTAATTTCGCTTTTTTCAAACGGGCACCACATGTGACGGAACAAAGGTTTCTAGAAGATCTTGGAAGCATTCGATGCAGAATTTCATTCTCTTTCTAATGCTCATGTAAATGTTGCAAAACAGTCAATGAGCATTCAGAAAATAACCAAAATCTGCGATCCATGCTTTTCGAGGTGGTCAAGTTTCACGATTTTTTAAAACTTTCATAACAATCCTCAGAAGTAATTCAAGTAAAGATTCGATAGAGTAAACCTTATAGAATGCAGTACTACTTTTTTTCCTTTCCATAGCTTGTCATACATTTTTAACAGAATTTTAACTGATGCTATCGATTTCCATACTTGGGCAGCTAACTCCTCGTAGAACATTAAAAGAAGAGCAGCTCGGGTGCTGTTTGATGCAGCATTCTCTCCTCTTTCTAACAGGTGCTTTTGCTTCCGATTCGTTTAGTTTCCGGGGAGAAATCATCATAACTCATTTTTTTAGCGAGCCCCAGGCTATACCCAAAAAACTCGAAATTTGATATTTCGAACCCGTAAATTTTCACTTGCTTTGTAAAATTAATGCTAACTCATAGTACTATCTTGGTAGTCTCAAATTCAGAAAAATTATGATTTTGATGCGATTGTGGCTGAGGTGGGCCTGCCAAAATCCGATGGTTCTGTTAAAGAATCTAAAAAATTACGTCGAGCTACGAGAAAGAAAAAAAGTAGAACTGTATTCTATGAGGTCTACTCTATCGAAACATTACTTGGACTCCTTCTGAGGATTGATATGAAAGTTTTAAAAATTGTGAAACTTGACCATCTCAAAAAGCATGGGTGCAGATTTTGGTTATTTTCCGAAAGCTCATTGATTGCGCTGCAACGTTTTAATTACTGTCAGAAAGAGGATGATTTTCTGCATTGAATGCTACCAGGATCTTCTAGAAATCTTTGTTTAATCAAAGTGTCGCCCTTTTCAAAAAAGCAAAATTACTTTTGAAACGACCTAATATCTTCGGATTTTGAATCTTGCAAAGGTGGATTATGGTTTGACACTAATTTTGCAAACTAACTGAGTTTTCACCGCGTCAAATTAGCAACTTTTGAAAATTCCGGGTACGCCTGGGAACGCCCTGGAAAACCTGAATTATGATGATTTTATCCTAGATAAGTTGATGAATTGGAAACAAAAAACAATTAGTAAAAAGGGGAGGAAAAGCTGCGTCGAATGACACCCGAGTTGCTTGCCGGTTGTTGTTGTGTGAGTTTTGAGTTGACCAAATATGGAATTTGATGGCATTGAAAAATTGATTCCAGAAACTCTAAGAAGCAAACTAAGGAAAAGAAAAAATTATTCTGTGTCTCATAAGGTTTGCTCTGTTCAACTGTCACTTGTATTTCTACGGAGAATAAGTACAAAAATTTAGAAAAGTAGCCGAACTTGATCATGTCAAAAAGCATGAGTCGTGGATTTAGGTAATTTTTCGAGAGCTTATTGAATATTATGCAATGAAATTAGAACCCTTAAAAAGACGATGAGATGCTGCATCGAATGCTCCTAAAATCTCTTGAAAATCTTGATTTCATGAAATGTGGCGTCCATTTGAAAAAAGCGACATTGCTTTCGGAACGACATATGTGTGTATATAGGTCATTCCGAAAGTAATTTCGCTTTTTTCAAACGGTCGCCACATTTGATGGAACAAAGCTTTTTAAGAGATCTTGGAGCATTCAAAACAGCATCTCATACTCTTTTTAACAGTTATAAAATTGTTGCAAAACATTCAATGAGCTTTCGGAAAATAATCAAAACCTGCGACCCGTGCTTTTTGAGATGGTCAAGTTTCACAATTTTTCAGAACTTTCATATCAACCCTTAGAAGGAATTCAAGTAACGATTAGATAGAGCAAGCCGTACGGACACGAAGCATTTTTTTCTCCTTCACATACCTCCTCAATTTTCAACAAAATTTCAACTGATGTTACTAATTTTCATACTTGGTCAGCTCAAATCTCGTAGAACATCAATGAGAGAGCAGCTCGGGCGCTGTTTGATACAGCTTTTTCTCCTCTTTCTAACAGGTGTTTTTTGTTTCCGATTCGTTCAGTCTTCGGGGATAAAATCGTCATAACTCATGTTTTTGAACCGCCCAAGGCTGTACTCGAAAAACTCGAAGTTTAGTATTTCGAATATTTCGAATCCGTAAACTCTATTCGCTTTATAAAATCAACATTAAGTCATATATCATCTTGGAAGCTTCAAATTCCGAGTAATTACTGGTGTTTGATGCGATTGTGGCTGACGTAGGTTTGCCAAAATCCAATGGTCTTGGTAAAAAAAATCTTTTAAAAAATTACGGCGAGCTGTGAAAAAGAGGAAAAAGTTGCGTTGTATTTTATGAGGTTTGCTCTATCTAATCGTTACTTAGGCTCCTTCTAAGGATTGATATGAAAGTTTTGAAAAATTGTGCAACTTGACCTTCTCAAAAAGCATGGGTCGCAGGTTTTGGTTATTTTTTGAAAGCTCAATGGATGAGCTGCAAAGATTTCACCACTGTTAAAAAGAGCATGAAATGTTGCATTGAATGCTGCCAAGTCTTCTCAAAAATCTTTGTTCCTTCACATGTAGCGTTCGTTTGAAAAAAGCGAAATTACTTTCGGAATGACCCGATCTATATACACCAGCTGCAGCTAGATTCGACAGTCACCTAATCAATTGTCTCTTCCTCATGTTTCCTTGGTTCTAATAAAGATTAACTTCTGCAATAGCAAGTCTAGAACTACTTTAACACTTTCAATTAAGCACTATACAAGTGTCCGTTGATCTTAAGCAGGCTGTAGTTATAAAAGATTTTTCGATGCTTTTCCTTACAACACGCAAATGACATCCAGTGCTCTTTACGAAATGAAACTTTGGGCGAATGAAAAGAAAACTTTTTGAAAAGTTCAGAGTTTGCGGTTTTTCATTGCGATGCGAAAAAGCTGGGGGCGTATCGTTACGTGCGGGCTGCCAAATGGAGGTAAAACCCTAACAATATAGAAAAAGCATTGGTAAACAAGTGATATACATAAATAGCTTACTAAGTAGGAGGTTGTCCAAAGTACCAAGGCCGTTTGTTTTTTCTAGTTTCCAACACTTTTTCTGAGGCTATAAAGAGCAAAGAAACTCTTCCAGATATCACAGTTGATTAATGGGTGTCAAAATTTGTCTAATTTACATAAGTCTATTGACGATGAAAATTTCACTGCTCATATTCACAAAACAAAAAAAATCGTTTCAAACTAGAGTGACTGAACGGGGATTCCGTCGACTTTAAACTAACAACTGCACTCAAATTCTACTATAGGCACAAATATTACAAGCAGTCCAGCTTGCATCTGAGCGCAACTTTTCTGCAAAAAATGTGCAAGATATTAGAATCCTTTGCAGGTTGAAAAATTTGGCTACTTTGTTAGAAATACTTACTTACTTAGATACTTAGATGGCCCGCCTTCACGTGGCGTGCGGGACCCAGCACGAGAATATCCATCGGTCCCTGTCCCTCGCTTCAGATATTCACGATCTTCCTGGTTGACGTCGGTTGATGCGTCCACGAGTTCCAGGTGCGAAAATCGTATCCAGCGGATTTCTCAGCTGGCCCATTCGTTCCACGAACATGTCTGCCCATCTCGTCGCTGGTCTTCCTCGGGGACGTTTGGCTTCGCGAGGAATCCACTCGGATGTTCTTAGGCCCGTATGCACGTACGTCCCCGCTGGGGAGGGGAGGGGAGCTGGATCCCCAGGGGAACGATCCCCTCCGCCGAAACCCGCCATGACAGAGGGGAGGGGAGCGATCCCCTCCCCTGCACCTAAGCGGGGATGGTGTGAATGGTTTCAGAGGTATTGATCGAGCGAACCCCAGTGCATACGGGGTTCGAATGGGGGAGGGGATCCCCTCCCTTCCCCCACTCGAACCCCGTATGCGCGAATTCAACTCAGTAACGCGGGGGAGGGGATCGACATCCCCTGCAACGAAGTAGGGGTTCGATGGTGTAGATCATGCCAGAGACGCGGATATTCTGGTTCTGCTCAGTCATTACCAAGCATTTCGTTCATTTTGATGGAGGATTTTCTTTGAAAGCAGAGTTCTTCTCTCTGCGACCTGTGGCTTGCAATTTGTCTTTCTTTTCTATATTCGCCTCTTGAGAAGAAATCCGAGCAACAATAGCTGCCAATTTCGATTATTTGTAGGAGTTCTTGATCATTCAGGAAATTTGCGCATTTTTCATATAACATAATAGTTTTAACTACATAGGCTGAGTAAACACATTGTAACTTTCATATTTCATGACATGTTGCCATTATCTTGTTATTTTAACATAAGCTGCCTCGAAAAAATCTAGAAAGTAGCATATTTGCCTATTTCTGAGTAGAAATCCCCTGGGGAGTGATCCCCTCCCCAGCGTTCCCCTTGTGCATAGCAGGGATGGCTGCTGGGGATCATTCCCCTGGGATAAAGGACGATATGCAGCTGATAGCTACAGCGTTTATGGAGAGCTGGCACAATTTGCAGCTTCTGTTATGTGTTAGAATACTGCTTTGAGCGTCCGCGCGGCACCCCCCCCCCCCTTTTCGGCAGCCTAACGTCTTCTACCCATTCCCTTGCAGAGAAACATCAACTTCTACAATTCAACATTTTTACGCTGAAATGGAGCAGCATGAGCGAAAGTGGGCAGCATCCAAGAAAGCAGGAACATAATGGGAGTAGAAAAAATCATTTTTAGTGCCCCGAGCGCAGTCACTGCATACGCGCATTCCGCAACAATAAATTAATGAAAGTGAGGAGATGAAGATGAGTTGCAGTCAAAATATGAAATAAGAAAGAGTTTTTCATAGAAAATTTGAAAGCAAGGTGATTTCCCCGCTTGATCCCCTCTTGTGCATAAAAGGGTTCACTTCCCCTCCCCACAGGGGATCCCTTGTCCGATATTGTCTTTGTGCATACGGGGGTTCGCGCGGGGAGGGGAGGGGATCCCCAGCGGGGATCATTTCAATGGTTAAGCGCACATCCCCTCCCCGCGGGGATGTACGTGCATACGGGCCTTAGTCTACATCTGTCGTCTGTTCTTCTCATAATGTGACCGGCCCATCGATGCTTCGCTTTCGCAACGTAATCCGCTGGGTCACGAAGACGGGACATTCTCCTCATATCCGTACTGCGAAGTCCGACGAGATGTTGTTTGTGTCGGGTCATCTTCAGAAGACTACGCTCTAGCGCTCTGTGGGTGGTCCTTAAAGCTTTCGACGTGGCTGTAGTGTCGGCCCAAGTCTCAGCTGCGTAACAGAGCGCCGGGAGAACGGTTGAGTCGAACAGGTGGGCACGAAGCTCCGGGTCCGTCAGTTGGTCGGTGGCTTCCTTCAGAGGCCCGAAGGCGGCCCAGGCTGCTCTTCTTCTCCTGTTAAGTTCTTCCCTCAAGTCGTCCTCCATGTTCATCGAACGTCCGAGATACACGTAAGAAGACGTCTCCATAATAGGAGGTACCTTCCAGTTTCAATTCTGCATCTTCGCAAAGGGCGTTCTTCATGAACTGAGTCTTCTTTCGATTTATTCGCAATCCGATCTTCTTCCCTACTTCGTTCAGTTCCTTCAGCATCGTCTCTGCTTCAGTGATACTGCTCGAGAAGAAAACGATGTCGTCCGCAAAACGAAAGTTAGAAAGGAATCTCCCATCAACTCGTATGCCTCTCTCATCCCAGTCCAGTGACTTCATCACCCACTGCAAGGCCGCGGTGAACAGCTTCGGCAAAATAGTGTCGCCTTGTCGGACCCCCTTCCCGATCAGAATGGTCAGAGGGCGATGGAATAGCTGCATCGTCGTTGTACAGTCCTTGTAGCAGTCGGCTAGTGTCCTCACGTAGGGTGGGCCTACTCCTTGATCGACTAGTGCTGGCAGAATGGCATTCGTTTCGACGCTGTCGAGGGCTTTCTCATAGTCGACGAAGGTTAGGAGAGAGGCAGTCGGTATTCCGGTATTCCCGGCACAGACCGTCTGGATGTGGTCCATGCAGCTGAACCCCTTGCGGAATTCAGCTTGTTTTCGGGGTTGGGCTTCATCCAGTGTCCTAGATATCGAGCGAGGATAATCTTCGTGAAAAGCTTGTACAGCACACTCAGCAGGCATATTGTACGGTAGTTCCGAAGATCCTCCCGTTCGCCCTTCTTGAAGAAAAGGACGGTTCTTGATGTTCTCCACTTTCGGGAATCTTCTCCTTCTGGAGGTAAGATGTCAAATGCGACGCTAGAACCTCGTGTAGACGTTGTCCTCCGGCCCGCAAGAATTCGAAGGAAAGATGGTCTGGTTTTGGAGCCGTGGACGTCTTCATGGTCTGAATCGCGATACGCACTTCAGCAGGTAGAATTCGTGGTCTTATTTCTCCAGTGGGAATAACGGGCATCTGCACGGGAGTTGATGAGCGGAAGAGGTTGGTGTAAAAGTTCTTCGCGATAGATCCCATTTTGTATCGGGAAGAAGTCGGAGTCCCGTCTTCGTTCAATAGTGCAGCCAGCGGTACGTGATTTTCGCAGAGCTCCTTCGACACTTCTTGAGACTTCCTCTTCCTTCGGCTGCTTCCAGTATCTTGGCTCGCTTGTACTTCCTGAGATCCTCCTGCAAAGCTGTTCTGCAACCGGCGTTGGCTATCAGTCGCTCAGATGAGTTGCGTTCGGATCCTGCCTCAGAAATCTTCTTCTTTCAGTTCCTTGGTGGTCTTCGAAATGCGTTCCAAGTTCTTCTCAGAAGTCTCTGAGGCGCACTCTCCGCATGCTCGCAGTCCTTTCAAAAGCCGGCCATAGTCGTACGTTGGGTCCTCCTGGATGGGTCAGTTACAACTTGATATGAGCTCCTCTAACCTGTTACCATCATGAACGACTTCTTTCCTTCTTGCGGCGCTGTGGCAAACTTTCTTTTCCAGCTTTCGACTGAATCGTACCTTCGCTCGAAGGAGACGGTGATTGGAGCCAGCGGAAGGATGGAACTACTAAGACATCGAGCAAGCTCCACCTTCGGTTGGTGAGAATGTGGTCGATCTCCGTATGAGTCGTTTCGTTGGGCGATTCTCAAGTCCACCGGCGATGTTCTATCTTGGTGAAAATGGAATTTCCATGGAAAAGTCGTACGGCGGAGAGAAGCCCAACAAGACGGTTGCCGTTTTCGTTCTGAAGCCCATATCCAAACTTCCCGATCCTATATTTCTCTTCTAGTGGCATCCCGTTCTTCGCGTTGAAGTCGCCCACAACGAACTTATAGAAGGATTTCTCGTTGCGGACGACCTGCTCCACGTCTTCGTAGAAAGCATCTAGTTCTGAGTCGTCAGCTGCTGATGTTGGTGAGTAGCAGTTGATGATGCTGATGGTTTTCTGACGTGGAGGCTGTAGTCGTAGGATGGCTAGTCGAGGTGACAGGATCTCATGCGAATCGACAAGATGGACGATTGATGGGTGATGCAAAGCCAACGCCTCCAACGTTTCGTGATGGAACCTTTTCAACACGGATGACGAGGGTCATCTCTCGCACGTCCTTCTTCCTGGACTTCGTTTCCTGCAGAGCGATGATGTGGTACTTGATGTACTTTGCAGCGTCGAGAAGAGCGTGGAGGTCGGCGTTTGTGGAGACTGTCCTGACATTGTAGGTGTAGAGCATGAGGCTGTCTCCATGGCGTGTCGTCAGAGCAGATTTGTCGTTTTTGTATAATCCGAAAGGCGCCCTGAGTGCCCTGACATCGTTCTCGTTACCACCCAGCGCCGTAGGCGGGATCCGATGTGCAGAGTTTATTTCTCTTCTCTTTGCTGATCGAGTAATAAAATGTTTCCCCTACAAGAGCAGATTTACTAGGCCAACTCTTGATTTCCACGAGGACCTGACGCTGGCCTTGGATGTGGAGCGGGGAGGGACCGCCTAGCGACCAGAAGAAGCCAGACGGCAGGGGATTTGGCGTGGCCGGCTCTTAGCTAGGAATCCGGCCGAAACCGGAAACGTCGAACTCCTTCACAGCTTGGTAGGCCCTACCAGAGTATACACTCGGCTGTGCATCGCAATTCGACACCCACTGTCACCCCCACGCCACGTTGAGGCGGCCGACCATTGTGGGGGTGCTAAGAAATGAAAACTTCAAACTCACTGAATTAGAAAATGGAGAATTTTTGGATGAAATTGTCGCGGCTCGCCATGCAAGCCACTCCTCGGAGCAGTAGGCCGGGAGCGCTGGCTATCGCGTTAGTTAGCGCGCTATCAATTTCGCGCCAAGGCCTCTTCTGCTGGGCGGGTTGCTAAGTCAAAGGGTATACAAGGGCGCGTAGGCTGCGGTCTGCGCCTTTTCAAGTTCCGTTCGCATTGATCGTTTTATGACATCGTTCGTGCTGGCAGCGCCTTCAGCAGCTCCCGCAGATGATAATCGGTTTCGGGTTGAGTAGTCATCCTCTTGGTTTTGGAGACGCGCAGCTAAGCGTCATGGTTCGTCTTGCGTAGGAAGTATACCAGCGGGAGTGGAGAGGGGTCACACCGTCCCGGAAGGGCTAGGGGCTTGCCGTTGACCCAGTGGAAAACCCGGAACTACTTGTTGGAGTTGTTCACCATCAGCATCGGCAGCACGGGACGAGGCGGCTTAGTGTTAGCAGTTTATTGTTGTGTATATTTGTAGATAAATGTAATCTGCACTAGTCGGCCCTCTCTTTTCTCAGCGTTACTCGCTATTTATTGTGCTGTTTATACTGGTAGGGGTAGTCGTCGGCAGCGGGCATTAAGGCGTCATGAACCTTAACGGACACGCGACATCATAGGGGACAACGGGAGTTAGGTGTAGACGCGGCGAACATTTGAGGGAGGTGCTGGTCACACCGAGTCGCCACACAGGGTTAGCATTTCACATTTTTTTAGGAATCCTTTTTTACATGTATCGTCCTAAAATCGCTACTCAAAATTAATAAAGCCAGTAATAGCTGCACAGCAGCCACATATGAGCTCTTTAGGTCTAATTATGTGCAATCCTGCAGAAACAGGCCCATTCTTGAGTTAACCATGTACTTGGGAGACGAATGTTTATGGGCTAGAAGATAGGCTGAACATTGTAGCAAAACTTGCACCTCACAAACATTAAAGTTATAACAGTTTGAGAAGAATTTCCCAAAACTTCGAGAAAATTTTTAATTTTTAAAAAATGGCCAGTACTCCGCTTACGAATGCTACATTCAATAACGACATTTGTTCCTCCCAAATACGAATTTATATTTGAAGCAGTAGGGGAAGGAGAAGTTTTGGAAACCCCACCCCTAGCCCTCTTTGACCAGAGCAATTTTTCTATAAGTTCTAAGGTGATGGTCATTGATGACCAATATGATAATCTAAATAAATTTTTTGAGAATTTACGAGAGTTTCATTTCGCCAATAAAGTTTTTCGTGCTTGCTTACGACAAATAAATCAAATCTTTTTAGAAAAAGCTTCTGCTCTTATTAGCAGGGTTCTTTGATATCGAAAAGTGGACAATCTGCGCCAATTATTACTAATTCTACTACTTCAGCGAAATACTGGCTGAATTGCGAGCATCGCCATCAACTCATTCGTTACAAACTCAGTGCAGCTTTCAATAAAAATTTTTAATCTCCTAACAACAAGTCGCTTCAATCCATCTTCTGCAATGTATCCATGTCTCTCAAAAGAGAATCAATCAGTGATAAAAGCTATGCTGTCGCTCTTCCCTCACGTGACAGTATAAGTAAATCCAAAAACTAATCAGAACTTTTTAGAGCACACTCATATTGCTGAAAACAAATATGAAATTCTTGTTTTTCTTTTTCCTCCTGGGAGCTTGTTTCTTAGCGCTAACGAACGGAAGCGATCCTGTGTAAGCAGAAATTACGTTATCCTAATCCGCAACAAAAATGTTTTCAGCTGGACCGTTACCTGTTGCAACAAATGCCATCCAAGAAGCAAATATTTGGGCTTTCTCAGCCGCACGAGCGGCGAGTCCATTATCTTATTGATGCTAAAGTGCAAAAATTACACAAGGATATGCCGAGAGGTTCTTTGAAAACCCAGACGTTTGCATTGGAAAAACACAACTGCTAGATGGATGAAACAACAAGCATTCTTCTCCTCATTGCCTGTTTCTTCTTGCGATAAGATGAAATAAAGCATTGCGAAGCATGTTTGCAGGGAAATTCAGCGTTAGATACTTTGCTAAGACAGCGTGGCAGTACCTAACAAGGAGAAAACCCAAACTTGAAGCTAAGACAGCGTGGTAGTATCGTGGTAAACTTCGAAGAGGGTTTTGAGCCATGAAAGGCCATATTTTGCCTCACAATGGAAATAAGACAGCCTGAAAACTTTTACACTAGGTTAGTTGGTGTTGCTGATTCTAAATGTAAAGTTTCCAACTTATTATGAAGCTTCATTGAAAAGTTATGCCGGCCAAGAGGTATTGGCCATTTTTTTCAGTGTTCCTAAAAAGTGCGTTTACACCGTTTAGAAAGCTTCGCAATCTTGTGTATAGTGGAGTATTGAACTCAGCGTCCATAAAAAGCCTATTACACAAGTTTTCACATTTTTTTGAAAAATTTTGAGACGGCAGCTTTTTTCACATTGACACCATATGTCTCAAGTTTCTACCGTAATCCTACAGTAATGAAGAGAGATGGGTGATTCGTTTTATAATGCAAATCTAAGTTGAAGCCAGCTCTACAAAACGGTACCTGAAGCAAGGCAAAAGACTTCTTGGGAAGAAAGATATTAACGATCAAACAGTGTATACATACTTTACGGACACTATACTTTGGACCGAATCGAATAAATATTCGAGTATTCGAATAAAGTATTCGAATAAAATTTATTCGAAATTCGATTATTCGAAAAATTTAAAATCTCGAATATATTCGATATTCGCTTATTCGAAAATTGTCATTTCCGAATTTATTCGGTTATTCGGTTATTCGAAAATTTTGGTTTTCGAATATATTCGAACATTCGAATATTTAATTTCGGAAGTTATTCGATTATTAGACATTTTCATGTAATCGAATAACTATATGCTCTATTTGCTGGTGTCCTCTTGTGTCTTTCCCCCTTCCAATTGTGTTTTCTCGCATTTACTCGCCATTCCTAAGTCGGTCTCGCCACGACCACCCTGTTTCCGCGTGAATGACTGTAGGTTGAATGTGATTGCGTAATCTGCGCTGTTGCCAACTCGCTATGTCTGTGATTTGCTGGACTTCTCCACGTTTTCGACCGTTTGCAGGTTTTCTCTCTATTTTCATTTTGTTCTTAGTCCTCTATCCCTCTTCCTCTGACAGCAGGAGTTTTGAAGAGCGGGTTGGAGGAAGAACGCAATATGCGGCCATTCCGTGCGATCGGTTTGACGGTAGTTTGTGAGCCAATCCATTCTGTGATCATTATTTTCGCCCACAAATCAAATGTTCCCTATATTCTCTGCGCATTTTCACAACCCCAGTCCTTCGGAAGGCATGATGACACTTGTCAAGAAGCGGAGATTGAGATTGTTTACTGAGGAGTTCTGTTTTAAGGGCGTTTTCAGCTTTTTTCCTTTCTCCACTAAAGCGTAGCCGTTCTTTCTCCAACCCGCTCTTACCCTTTTGTTGATAAGAGCTTTGAACATGGAGCGGGTTGAAGAATGAACCCTTTTTGCTTCATATACCACTCGGAAAATGTCGAGTCGTTGTTTGTACGGACCGGCCGTAAATTACGTAACACGCGCCCGCGGCCAATCGCTTGTATTGATACAAGTCGCTATTGCACATATTGTGCTCTCATGACATCACAGCCGCGGCGCGCGTTGTCTGCGGCCAGTCCGTGCGGTCGGTCATTTCGAGAACACTTTTGATGCTGTCCAATTTGAGCGCGATATTTTACCAGACCATCTTATTTTCTCCTCATTCTCAAACACCTTCGTGTAGTTGCAGGATTTAAGGACATTGTAGGATCTATACTTAACAACCTTCCGCTCTTGAAGCTATGTTTTTTAGTCTCTGCTATGGTCGGGAAAGAAAAAAAGAAAAACGTCTAGAAAAGAACAACATTGTTTGGACTCGACTTCGAAGCTAAAGTTCGTGCACAAGTTTGAGTGGGCATGCTGCTGAGAAATTGGGTGTTGGAAAAAGATAGTACTAACTACACCAACAATCGCGCTCTTAATTTTGATGTTTTTGCAGCCATCGAAACTAGGTGTTGAAAGTAGGTGTGAATGGGCCCCTTGTCTTTAATGGTTTGCACACTTAAGAGTGGAGGCAGAAGACCGCTGTTCACAGTGGATTAGATTGTTGACGTCTATAGTCTTATGAGGAAGTAGACCGAGCAGACCCGGATCTGTCAACAGTTCAGAAATATGCATTACATTTTGAATATATCAGCTTGCTTGTTTTGAGTTGTATACTACTGGGAGTCTTTTTTTGTACTATTCGACTAGATTTGCTTGAATATTCGACATAGTTTATACAAAGTATTCGTTTATTCGAGACTTTTTTTCGAATATATTCGAATATTCGAAATTTTTCCATTCCGAATTTATTCGATATTCGATTATTCGACATTTTTTCATCTCGAAAATATTCGATATTCGTTTATTCGACATTTTTGATTTTGAAAAATATTTGATATTCGAATATTCGACATTTTTTATTTTCGAAAATATTCGAAATTCGTTTATTCGATATTTCTGATTTTCGAATATATTCGATTATTCGATTATTCGAGAAAAATTTCGAATATTCCAAAGTATAACGGACACCCTGCATGTCTCAACTGGATTGGTGCTTTCGACTGTGTATCCTCTCCTTGTAAGTGCCTTCATTCTGCAACAAAATCAGCCGCTTGTCAGCAGCTATGTCTCATATCAGTTCAATTAAAAAATTCTGTTGCGATTTAATGGAAAACACATTGACTAAAATTGTTAAAAAGAAAATTATTTTAATCATGAAAGTTTTCTTATTCTTTGCGGTTGTGTAAACTAACGTTCTTCTAATTGAAAATATCTTAAATCAACACCTCGTATCGTGGCTGTTACTGTCCAGAGTTCTATCTATTTTAGCTTTTTTGAAAAAGTTGAGAGAAACAGCGCGGCTTTTCCTCCCACTGGTTGTTCCATTATGACCATAAAAGCTTATTTTTTGAAAAATTGAAACGGCACTCGTGGCAGCAATCGCCCTCATAAGACCTAAGAGACAGAAAGGAGTTGCATAAAAAACCGATTGATCAGGTGTTGATTTTTGACTTTTAAGAAATTAGATGCGTTGAAGAAGTAGAAAGGAAATAGATGCTTGCTTCGATCGGCTTCATCTGCATATTTCGGCATTTTTGTGCACTAGCGCGCATCTAATCACTCATAAGTTCACTGTAAACAGTAATACCCACAAATTTTTCCACACATCTTCACTGCCCCTCATTGTCTGCTGCCTCAACGTGGCGAGGAGGTGCGGCTGGATGTAGTAAGATGGCTTAAACCATAAAAGCGAAAATGTGGAAAAATTTCTCTGATCCCCCCCCCCCCGTCATTTGGGCTGGCTGGTCCCTTCTGGCTGGAATCAAGGCATCACTGCAGAATCAAATTGTTGTTAAGACATCAGATTGTGCGTAAAGGAAACGCCAGGTGCTTTTCTCCTTTGAAATCAAGACTGCAAGAGAGCATCGATGCAACAGCGTTTTGTTGAAAAAACTCATGTATGAGACCTCTCGCATACTCAAAGGGCGTTGATAACGAAACATAATCAAAAATTCAAAGGTTGTCTGATTTTTTTTGAAAAATTGAAATTTTATCAATAAATATACATTGTCGCAGGAGAGAGTTGAGCAAGAATAGAAAATATGGACTGGCTATTGACAGGTGCATGATCCACAAGAATCGTACCATATCTCCTCTCACTAGAGATAATAACAACAAATAAAGGAGCATTTAGATTGTAAGTTTCTCAAGCTTCAAATCATATAACTCCAAAAAGACCTTCTTGATTTCAAAAATGAAGCATGAAATAGTTACCCAAAGTCGACTGATACTGTAGCTAGATAAAACTGCTCATTATTTACAAAGTCTAAGCACCGAGAAAATCTTCGTGTTACACCTCTGTACCACTTATTTTCCTTCTTTTCACTCCCACTCCCTTTAGGCATGTAAGCTTGCGCCAGCATTCATCAAAAGACTCAGTTACTCCTTCACTTTTCTAGGTCGGAAATAGCCAAAACCCCCTTTACCTGGAGGGGACGCTACTTCCCCTATCGCACCTATGCTCCAAACTATATTTAAACCAGACCAAAATGCCGCTTCGCGGCACTTTGGTCTGTACGTGTGTAGAATGGGACATAAATTTTTAAAAGTATTGCCACCAAAAAACGGTTTTATGATCCGCAAATATTTTCTCTGAATAACGGTAGATAGGTGAAGTTATCTAAGTTCCACATGCTTGATGCTCATGAGTTACAAACACAACACAGCTTACCCTTTGTCGAAGGCACACGTCGACAATATATAGCCGTCCTGAAGAACGACAATGTAAAATTTTCTCCGAAGTCATAAAAGAGTCTTTGATTTAGGGCCGCATGCACTAATATGGCCGCGAAGTGGGGATCGCAGCTTAAAAGAAAGCTTTATATTTCGAAACTCTAGGTAACTGGATTTCACGTTGTGTACCCTATCCGTTAGTACTCCTACTATCCTTCACTATGAACATGTTGAACAGGAGCGAGAAGCTGTACAAACCACATTTGCAGCTTTTGTATGATCCCTGATGATCCCCGGTGCTTTTCTCTGAAGTCATTTTTTTCCGAAGTTAACGAAAAACTTCTAAAGCTGTGCAGATTATCTAACCCAACAGTGCTAAGCATGTTGTTGATAAGAACAAATGATGTTTTGAAGTCATGAAATTTTCGATGATCCACAGGTCGAAATTTGAGGTTTACCGAAAAATTCGACTTGTCAAAAACTCATTTGTTCTCACATCAGCAACATGCTTAGCACTGTTGTGCTAGATGTTCAGTACAGCTTTGGAAAGTTTTCGTTAACGTCGGAGAAAGAAAAAGTCTTCAAAGAAAAGCGCCGGGGATCATCAGGGATCATACAAAAGCTGGAAAATGCGGTGTTTGTACAGCTTCTCGCTCCTGTTCAACATGTTCATAGTGAAGGATAGTAGGAATACTTACGGACAAGTAAACATGGTGAAATCCAGATATCTGGAGCTTCAGAATGTGAAGCTTTCTTTTGAGCTGCGATCCCTCCCCGCGGCCATGTTAGTGCATGCGACCCTTAGATTACCCTGATCGCTTCGCTTCTCCCCTTCCCTTCATTACTTCACAACTCCCTCTTTATTCTCCGTGGCTTCCTCAGCGAAAGCTGTTTCCTTTCCAGAAGGATCTCCAAGCGAAGTGTACGCAGTTTTTTGACTGCATTTCTTCTTAAAATCATGTGTATCACAATCTTCGTCTTACTTTAAAGTTTTTAGATGCTGTTATGGAAATTAATGCATGCACTTGAGCGACCGTAATACTCCAACGCTTTTCTCCGCCTTTATAATATTAGATTGATGAAAAATAATGTCCATTTTACAAAGTCTCACTTTGAAAGGCTATAACTTTGTCCATTCTTCATATTAGGCTGTACAGAAAGTTTTGTCGGTTTTTTTTAAACGATAAAATTATGATCAATAAAGTCTTGAATGAGTTTTAACTTGCACGCTTTTTCTCCTCTTTCTCAGCTATACATTTTGAACCGAAGTCCTGTATGTCTTTTATAATTGCCAAAATTCATCACCTGTCATTTCTGTCTGCTCAAAGTTCGGTAATTTCCAAAAATTTCATTTTGAAGTTACGCAAGGGGTTAAGTACGGCGCAAATAGAGCAAATCTCGTACTCTACGGTAATGATTTTAAAGTCTGCTAAACTGCTGTTTTTCGCCTACAAACATTATTTTTTAAAGATTCAGATTTTTTTAGCAAATCATGCTACAGCAAGGACATGAATGCTTCTGAAGTTTCACTTGAAACTTGATTGCTGTTAAACATCATGCGTGGAGCATAACCAAGTTTTTTTTGCTTCAAAGAATCAGCTTGTTTTTGGTACTTTTGCATGGTAAATGCGAACACAAAGCCGCGGTTTTTCCCAAATAAGTGATTATTACTTGATAAGCGTAGCCATGTCATCTAAAATGAATATAATGTAGCCAATGTTTTGCTCATAGCTAACAGCGCTCTTTGGAAACGTTAGAACGGAAATCAAATTCAGGCAAGATTTGGCGTTGCTTTGAGCTGCTCAAAACCCATGGCGATAGTATCGCAAAGACAACGTAGACAGAGCAAGAGCAATGTGGGAAAGAGCAGAAAAAGTTGAAGTTAATGGTAACTAGGTCGTCCATGGTCTGTGATTTTTTTGTGTTTGAAGAAAAAACCGACAAATCTTTTGGCACAACTTAATATTCGAATATACAAGGTGGGTCCGAAATTTCGTGCCGTTTTTCAGACCCATGCTCAAACCATTCAAAATAATGATGGACAAACACTCTTAACGTTGTTCTTTGCAGAATTTCTTACACTATTCAAGATTTTTGCATAGCTTTCTTTTCCTCCAATGGAGTGGTAACCCAATTTCGCGGTTTTAACTTCTGAAAATCTGCCGCGATTCCCTGTGTCCTATGAGACAATCAGGCCACCGGTAGTATTACTGCATGGAAGTTGTCTTATTGTTAGAACTTTTCTCCTTCCACCAGAAAAACTAGCGTGCATACGCGCGTATGCACGCGAATGCTGAATCGGAGTAAGGGCGTGCATACGGGCATACGCATATGCATCGTCAACGTGTTAACAAGTTAATGTTCTTTTACGACCATTCCATTTGATTGCGCAAGCAAAGATTCAGGTAGATAAGCTGATATTTTCCGCGCTTTGATGCGTTAATATAAGCTGTTATCAGATCACACTAGCTGTTCGCACAGAGATAAAAACAGATTCCTTGCTGGTCTTCAACCTGATCAGTTCTGTTCCTTACTTGCCTTTGAACCTTGGTATAGGCAACTTGTTCATATTTTGTCTCTTTCTCTTTTTTATCCAAGCAAATTTTGTTCTGTCGTGCACCGTATCAGTCCTCAATCCACAAGTGTAGGCTATTCATCGCACGCAGGGACAAGGCGTTATTGCGACACCATCGGCGTCTCCGTGATCGAAGGCAGTGGCTCGGGAAAGATGCGAATGCGAGCTTTTCGTGCCTGCATGGCATTCTGGACCCGCTGAGTTCGAAAGTATGCTTGAAAAGTCAAAAAGTGTTTTTTTTTTCGGCCTTGGAAATTCCCGGGGAATCTGGGCGAGAAATTCCCGCCAAAAACAGCGACTGGCTGCAGGATACTGTAACTCCACCCTTGGCGGTAGTTGGCTGATCGGCTCAGGCAGCCAATCTCGACTCAGTTGCCGATCGCTCGTCCATCCCCTCCAGCAATTTCTTTCCAAGACCGAAAGAAACCATGAAAAGCACTTTTTTCGAGTTTTTAAGCACAACCCTGGACTCAGCGAGGGATGAAAAGCTCGTAATTGCAATTTTTCCGAACCACTGCCTTTAAGCGCACTTTCATCTCTCTTACCGTCTACTGTCTCTCCCAAACGCGAAGTGTCTCAGTCGGACGCAAGCGCGTCCAGTCCTTGCGTGCAATAAATTGGAAGCTCACTCATGTCTACTAAATCCTGTGTGGGTCACAAATTTTCATGAGCTATAAAATTTCATTAGAAATATCCCAACTGCGGGTGTTTCACACAGTCAGCTAGTCTAGGCTTCGACGAACCCTAGACTAGCTTGTTTTATCTATTGCTACTTCATCTATTCGTTCTTTCACGTAAAGCATCAAAATACAAAAAGTAGTTTTTCGGCAGCAGATTTCTCTTAAATTTGCCATCAACGTTTGTCATTAAGAAAATTTTTGGCTATACTTTTTTTCCTTTTCGTTCCTTTAGCGCGCAAGTTCTTCAAGATTATGGAAGAACTTGAGGTTGTTCTATGTAACAAGACAACTGCTCGGCTAACACTCGGCTTTCGGCATTTAGTTAACGGTAAAAAGTCAATAAGTAAGCGAATTTGCGGCGATCATGCTGTTATCTGCTAACCAGCTTACATGCTTTCTCCAACATCACGGAATACAGCCATCATGTTAAGCAGCTCTCGTGCTCATTTTTGCTGTTCATTACATTGACCAATTTTTCTGTCCCACACTGCCAGCAAAGTCTACCCACCCTAAATTAATAGCATATGTGTGATCAAATTAGGTCCTACGGAGCGAAATGCGCTAGAAGAATGTTCGGAGACATTAGTGCTCCTCAATTTATGTGCAAATTTTCATTTTTAATTTTCTTCCCTTTTTGTCTAATCGAATCCTCCTGTCTCATAAGCTGCTTCAAACCAACATCTACAAATGTTATCTTTGTTATATTTCTGTTATACATTATAAATCTCAGCAAATTGCATCCTCCATCAAATCCTGCTTAGGGCAAAGATACCACAGGTTGTATTCTTGGAGAGAATTCTTAATTGCAGATGTTTCAACCACTGCTACCCTACGGCTAGCTCATTAATCTGTCTATTGGGCAACAATGTAGGTAAGACAACCACAAGTGGCTATTATGGTGTGTACTCTAATAGCATAGAACACCACCGCAGAAAGATGGTCGATAGTTTTTTTTATTACTGCCAACTTTCAGTTTTTCATTATGGACTAATAATAAGTTAATATTACCGGTATTTTGTCATTTCGCTGAAGCTATTGTCGGGTAGAGGAGGGGGAGGGATGAACAGGTTAAATTACTGCCTAAGTTTTTTTGGACAGATTGCACCCTGGGAATAAAGCAGTTTTGTCGATTTTCGACGTGGTCAAGGTGATTCGGGAAAACATAGGAGACTTGGGGTTTAATCGCTTGGTCTTTATCGAAATTAAAAACTATTCTTCAATATTTGGGAAGTAACGTATAAGATGAAGCTTTAAGAATTTCCCACTGTGCTAATATACAGATGCGTTGAGCCGATCTTAGCAGATGAGCAGAGCGCACACCGATGCAGAGGTGCGCTACTCATTGGTCGAATAAACAACTTCTGAAGAAGGCGCAAGACGTTTGTATGGGCTTGGGTCAGGGTTGTAAGTCCCATCTACGTCCTGTAAAAAGGAACAACGAAGCAGAATGTGCTCAGGGTTAGAGGTGTGAGCCTCTTTCGCAATTATAACACAAGCATACCACAAGCTATTCTTGGAGAGAATTGGGAAGTCTTCAAATTGTTTACAGAAGTTTGCCTCAGCAGCAAATCCCTCTCGATTTATCGCAAAACGACCGACACCGGATTTGCGCTTATTCATTAGTGCTGAGTACGGTGCCAGGGGCTATGTGAATACTTTGTAGCCCTTTGATCGAAGCGGCGGTAACCATTCGCACCGGTTAAACGCTATAGTGACAAGTCCGTAAAATGCTTGAGCAAATTGGAAAGTTCTCTAAAAGACATAAATCCGCCGTTAACAGCCTTTGGCAATGTAGCCGTGTCGGTTTGCGCTTTTGTGTGGTCCTTTTGAAGACAATAGAAGCAATATTAAAGTACTAGCTATTTCCTAAAACTTATTCAATCAGTGAAATGGTTAATTTCGCCGTATTGCATCTCTCTTAATAGGAAAATCTTAAATCTTCTACCTCACAGATCTTCTGATTTTCACAGATTTCAGACCACACAACAAAAAATTATTCATTTACGAGAACTATTTTCGATCCTCTTCGTAGCGCTAAATAAAGGTCAAAAAAGCCCGAAGCTCATTGCGAAGTGCTTCTTCGCGGCTAAGTCTTGGTTCAGTTTATCTTGAAGTTTTCTCATCTTACCAAGTTTTTAGAAGGGAACAAGATTGAAACCAGCTTACTATCTGAAGCTTATTTCTAGTTCGCGCTAACTTCCATTTTTGGTTCTCTGGCTCCAATAAATCCTCCTTCTCTCCCTACACTCTCCACCCCAAATGGTGATTGTCTAATAGGCTTCAAGACCTAACCGTTCGGCGACTCCTACTGGAAAGAATTTGCAACTCAAGGCACTTTAAACTGTGCAATGAAAAGTGGAGTCCGTAGTTGGAGCCGCAAATTGCTCCTTGCTCATGTATTCTTCTAAAAATGAAAACTGAAACCATGTCTTGTCTTTGTGACGATTAGTTAAAAAATACGAGAGAAGAGCAAGGTGTCTGTGGCTGACCTTTGACGTTATATCTATAATTTTTATATCAGTGAAAGATCAAAAAAACGGTTTATCTTTATCTGGCGGATATAGCAGATTACAAATAACAGAACTTGTGGGTTCTAATCAAGAACACATTTGACTTTTGGTAATCAGACGTGAGAGCTGCTAATTTTGACGGAAAGATCTTCTATCTATCTGACCGTGCACAAAATGCAATGTGCCAGCATCTCATTCCAAGCGAATATTTACCTGATTTTCCTTTCCCCGATTGTGAAAAAAACCTTTCATGCGTTACCTAGAAACAGATGAAAATGGGAACTTGTTTAGTGACTCACGCCAAAGTGGGCCATATTGCTTTTTTTTCGGAAAATTTTAGCTTATCCCCTGTGGCAGCTTTTGAGGTTGACAAATCGTGTTCATCGATACATAACAGCGTTCACCAGCCTTGGTAAATTTTTTCTGGAACCTGTACTAGCACGACTGCTCGATCATCGGATGACATTTTGAACTTGCTCATTCCATAGTAGAAGGCTTTATACCTGCTTTAAAATAATCCTGACTCACTAATTATTCTTAGCGGAATGTATCGGATACTAAATGAGTTTCTAAGGCTTTATAACGTAAATAGAGCTCCACATATGTTGTGAACAGTAAAAGACTTTTCTATTTTCTCGAATATATTCTTACTTCCAGCTACTTATTCATAACTCATCCTAGCTTTTTCAATTTCATCAGGTTGATCCTTTCATGGTGCGCAAAGAGAGGCCGTTATTTACAGTGCTGTTAAATTGCAAAAAACTTAGTGAAGGCAACTGTGGAATCGACTAAACTTCTGGTCTCGGTCTCTTTTTTCGACGAATATCTGTGACAACTCGGTTTTCTATAAGAAGCTACCGTGTTTTCTATACTGGAGCAATTGTAGTGCCTTGAAGATCGCAACAAAATCAACTTTCCATCCCTTTTTGGAATCAAGTAAACACCTTCAAGTTTAGCCTACAAACATGTCTGTCCTGTTTTGAAGAGAACAACTTAGTGTTAGAAAAACTTTCTTGTCGTAACATTGCTCTGAAAGTCCACCGATTGAAGTTAGTTTTCAAGTTACGCTTCGACTTTACTATTATGAATTGAGTTAAGATGTCCATTTGTTTTTCAACCATGTTCGTAGCTGGAAAACAACTTTTCTTCCATTAACAATTAGGGATTTGCAAGGGATTATCGCGTTCAGCGTGATTCTGGATAAATGTAGAGGGGCTTGTTTAGACGAATATAATGATCGAGCTATATTGCGTTCTTCATATTCTCGAGTTAATTTTATTTCTGTTCTTCGACTTCATTCGTGAAAAAGTCACAAATCGCTCTCTTCTCTTCTCACTTTCAGACAAATTTCATCGAATTGCTGACAATAAGATTAGTGTCACTAATGACACGCACCTAAAAGTGGAAAAACAACTGCAAGAAATACCCACGTATCCGCATTATTCAACCTTTTTTTGAAGAGACTTCCAGAAAACTGCTTTTTTAGGTGCACACTATGCGCGGCAGTCGACGACACTCTTTCGTAAAACCGCAATAAAACGTTTCCTAGCTCAACAAAATGTACTGCTGTTGAACTAATACAAATTCAGTTACCAGATAAAAAAACAACGTGAAATCACTAGAAATGATAGTCGCTCACCAGTCGCTCAGTGGCGTGCATAGTGTGGAATATGCATATTAAGTTGAAAATGACTCGATGATACAAATTTTCATTTTAGGAATTCCTTTAGCCACCAACAATATTATCTACTTACAATGATTTCAATTCTTTGATCACTACACACACTTCCATTGTACGCAACGAATCATGGGATGATTCCAAAATCGGGCATCACTCACTCTTCAACTTTTTGTACGTGTAAATGGCTGGAAAGCTTTACTTGTTAGTCACCTAATTGCTGTATTTCTGCTAGCAGCAGTGTTTGCTTACAAAAGGCGTAAGCATACACTGACAAATATACGGGTATATATTCTGCATTATTGTGAGCTTAGAGGTTGTTTATTCTTGTATGGCTGGCATGCCGCCAGTACAAAAGTGATTATTTTGAAATTGATAAAAAGGTTAAAAGCATAGAGCGTCTAGGCAAAGTTATGGGTATTGAGATCTCACAGCATTGCAGTTATAAACCCCCAAAAAATCTATTAGTGAAGTATGGAGCGACAGAGCGCACCTGGGGCTCTTAAAATACACTCTAGAACTCTTCCAAAACCCTGCTCCTTCGTTCCACACACCCCGCTCATTCTACTGGGCGAACGAGGACTTGGAGACCTTCGAAAAAAAGCTCATCGGCTTTTTCATGCGCTGGAAAGCCCTGTTATGGTTTCAGCATGACAGAAGGGCTCCAAAAAGATGAAATCAAGAAGAGAAAATTTGCGGGACACTGCCTCTAATCATAGGTGGCCAGCTAGTAATTAAGGACAGTTTGACTGGGCGCAAACTGTCACCTATTTAGTTACTGTTAGAGCTGCAACACATAACTGAAGTATAAATTATGATCTGTCAAGAATTTTCTCAAGTAAAAAGGTCAAAGTGTTTCTTTGATAGATGTGCTTGCTGCAATAGTAGAGCATATTAAGGTCAGATATGCTTACCTAAATTTACACTATTGGTTCATCAGTCATAGTCCGTTGCATATAATGAGAGCGACGCAGGTACTTTTTAGTTTCATGTGGCTCAAAGTTTCGTAAGCTCCATAGCTTTGTTTAGCGCAACAGAGAAATGAACAATTTAAACGATGCTGAAAAGATGGAGTTTTCGGAGCTGGTCGAACGCGTTCCGTAGATAGAATGCCTGATTCATCTGTAAAAAACGATTTTAACAATATCTTAAAGTTATGTGGACTCGGACGAGGTTCTGAGAGCCCATTGTGAAAGATGTGAATATTTCCAATACACCTTTGGCGAAGGAAAATAACTTTGTCTGTCTATGCTACCGTATGGCTTCCAGCGTAAATCGAAATAAATGTTTGCTCATATTCCACACGAAGCTGTCATTCTGTGCGCATGCACACATAAAGGTGTGTTTCAAACGAGATAATTATTTATATTGAAAAGTGGCTTGTAATGTAAGCACTATTATGTCACAACCACTATAAACTACAAAGATCGAGAGCCGGTTGCCTGCTAGCTATCTACAAAAGTAAGAAAAATTGTATTAGGTCGGTGCAAAAGTTTTGTCAGTTTTTTCAGTCCATAGGCAAACACGTTAGAACGGAGATAAACAAACGCTCTAAATGTATCCTATGCAGAATTTCTTCCTCTTTCCAGCTGCTAACTCCAATTCTGTTTCATTGCGAGAGTGACGAGATATTTCCTGGAAATTACAACCACTCGTTTTTACCATGTCCATCTTTCGCTAATTTTCAAAATTTTTGTATGAGACTTTTGGAGGAGCTCTAATAACCATCAGATAGGGCAAACCTTCTGCCAACTCATGCAATTTTTTTCTTTTTTTTCAGCTGCTTTTTCAGAATTTTGCTAAACATTTTTCCAAAAGTCTTGTGTTTTGGAAAAATCGCATAACCTGTTATTGCATCAAACACTGTAAAAACTACAGAAAACTGAGGTTTCAACACTCGGTTATTACAACCCCTATCATTACAAAGTGATTGAGCGATTTTCGCTTCAAAAAATGAAGATTTTGAAACATAGTTTACGTCAGTGCGCACTCCTGAAATTGGGAAATACTGCGATTTTGCCCACAAATTTCGCCTATCTCGACAAAAAAGACATGTGTTAGAAAGAGGAGAAAAAGTTGCATCGAATGGTGACTGAAGTGTTCAATATTTTATGTTCTATGAGGGTAAAATAGGCTGAATATAAAATTTGGTCACTTCAAAAAAGAAATCGTAGAAACTCTGGAAAACAAGCCGTAAGGCTACAAAAAATTGATTCTGTTGGCAAAAGGTTTGCCCTATCTGCTGGTTACTAGAGCTTCTTCAAAAGTCTCATACAAAAATTTTGAAAATTAGCGAAAGTTGAACATGGTAAAAACGAGTAGTTATAATTTACAGCAAATATCTCGTCACTATCGCAACGAAACGCAACGCAGTTTAGCAGCTGGAAAGAAGAAGAAATTCTGCATAGGATACATTTTAAAGCGTTTGTTTATCTCCATTCTAACGTGTTTGCCGATGGATTGAAAAAACTGACAAAACTTTTGCACCAAACTAATACATGGCTATCTTTCCACTGAATGAAACACAAAAATTGCCGCATTCTCTGGAAAAAAATTTTTTGGAATTTGTAGCACTTGTAGGAAACTTGAAGGCAAAAGTGTTTATCCTATGTTGTTCAGTCGACGATAATGGCTACTGCACTATGAAGTGTTTGTGAAACACATCAAGTGCTTTCCGAGAGGATCATCTCGCCGACCGGTTTCTAAAACAAACTTGAGAGGAAGATGCTCACTTTGTTTTCTTAAGTATCGTGAACTGAGCTTACAGCTTCATATACTGAAATCAAGACTTTTGAGAAAAAAAACGCTCAAAGTCTGCTTGTAATTTCAACGACATCACAAAGATAAGCGAGTGATAAAAACATCAGCAATGACAAAACTGGGTGGCAATTTGATGGGAATTCCACGTAGCACAATTTTTAAAATATTTTTACTAGCAACTTCACATTATCATTGAAACACTGAGGCTATTCGTAAATTACAACCAAGAGAAGGAAATTACGAATAAGTTTTAGATTCGGCGAATAATGTAATCGAGGAGACAAGAGCTTATCTAAATCTCTAGCGCTGGATGAAGAACATGGTAAGTATGTAGTTGAGAATTGATGGGAGAACGTTTGACAACTTTGTTTAGGCTAACAAGCAATATCTATGTACATATTGTGGGGTTTTGGAGAAATAGACTGCTATGCTATTATTACTACTTGGAGGTTATAAAGTCGTCATTGAAGAAACTCAGACAAGTGAGGGGAACTTTCGCGAAACGTTTGGGAAAACTCCTGGGTCACCTGCAGAAGTGCTGAGAAGTTCCTGAATGAGGTGCCGTGGAAGTTCCGAAAAATCCGAACCACAACAACAAAAGAAACATCTAAGCGAGGAACCTAGCCGTATCAACGAGACTCACTTACTATCCTATGCACTAGAGATGACAAGTTCGACATTGTTGTTGGCGAGACAACATTGTATGAGACAACGCATTTAAGAGCCTGCGGAAGTCCCAGCAGCTCAAAGTGCAGCGAAACCACTGGTATTTGCCGGACTTTTCCCAGCATTTGATAACAAGTCCTGCGGATGTTCCCGTTTTCAAGGGGTCCGACGTGAAAATTCTGCAGGAGTGTAGACCTTCAACATTTCCATTTATGTAATATCCTGAATCCTGCGGAACCGCTGCAAATTTTGCTTGTCCTGCGGAATTTCCGGTGAATCTGAGATGTTGAATCAAACAACCATACGGCTGTATTTTTGGTAGTTGTTGACCAAGCGTTTTGGGAAATCAGGCTACTATATTACTCCATCTTGAACATTCGCCAACAGAGCTAATCAGAGTAGTCCTTAGGAGACAAAACGGGTGTGAAAGTGTCCAGTGCGCATTGTTCCGGGTGTGGTGCGGAAGGCGACAATCCCCAATTTTGTGCCCATCAAAAACTCTCCGGTGTCAAAGTGACACCCCGGGGGACTACGGGGATGGGGGGTGGGGGCAGATACATTACTCAATGCCACAAGTAGAAATGCGTGAAAGTCATTGAGACGGATGATACACAGCCTCCATTTTTCGCCAATTGTGGCCTTCCGCATGCCCCCCCCCCATTGTTCCGACTGTCTCAAGTCGAAGGAGACGAAATCAGGAAGCCTTAGAACCCATTAGAGTGGAATGGTTTACTCCTTATTCCTCGACCCGCAAAAAGAGAACGAGTCTGGGACGGCGATAGAAGAAATAAGTTTATACAAAAAACATTGAATGTCATTTGGATACGAAAGTGGATCTTAAAAATCTGAATGAGGACTAACGGGCAGTACGGAATGGAGCTGATGCTCAATCACAAATGCATTAGTGAACTCTCGAGGATGCTAGCTTACGCGACCGGCACAAGTGCAAAGCAAAAACAATGCTCAGGACCTACGAGTGTTTGTTAAGTGTGCAGAAAACTTGTCAAGTGCCAGGATAAGCACTGCGGCTTCATTGCAAAATTTGCGGTAAAAGGTGAGCTCACTTATGGCTCAAGAGTCCCTCGGATGAGTGAACAATAGACGAGCGAACTTTGGTTTAAAAAAAAGGAGAGTGAGAAGGTAAATAATTGTAACAAAGTCGATTTCATGCAAAATCATCGCAACTTTCATGAGTGCGGAAAGTAGAGAGTCACTAAGTCGCCTGAACATTCATGTGAATACATATGTATTAGCCCATTGGCGACGATGTGGATCACCGGTGGTTTACGCACTTTCTGCCGCCAAGGACGATGTGGGCCACCGGTGGCCTACACACCTTGCAATCATGTCCTTAACAGGTCTAGTATCTTCTCCACAGTTCAGTAATTTTTCCAGTTTTTTGCACACTCGGAACCCGTAGATTCCGTCGTCGAAGAGGCTAATTGTAGTCGAATACAAAACAACTTTACATTTTGTAAATAATCGCAAATCTTTCCTACACCGAAAGTATTGTGGAAAATCGCAACCCACAGCGCCGCCACGCAAAATTAGGCGTCGTCGACAATGGGTTAAAGAAAATGTCTTCAACTCTATAAATTCATAAAAATGATAAAAAGTTTATGTGAATCTTTTTTACACTAGACAGAGATAAAATAAACTAGCTTGTAGAAATCTTCCTCATGTGAAAATACAGGTAAAGCGCAGGGCTCTTTCTTGCAAGTTATTTATAATTTTGAGTTCTCGATTTATTGGATTAAATTTTGCAAAAGCAAAACTATATAAAGCTTCTTGAAAAATTTCGAAACAAAAACCATCACCTAAACAGTTCTTGCACGAACTGAGGGCCAGGCATACTTGACGCGATTTCAGTCGCGACGCGATTTGGCAATACACCAGTCCTCTTCAAATCCAGCATTAGAAAACTGCACATGCATAATGTGTATAACTCACGTGGATTGACAAAATCTTTTGTACGTTTAAAATGTGCTTACAGTAAATCATGGACAGTTGGAATATTGCCAAATCGGTCGCGACTGAAATCGCTTGAAGTATGCCAGGCCCTTTAGGCAAGCATATTTGTCCGGTTCACTTATTTACAGTTCAAAGATGTTTTTTCTCGATAAATCGTGATTTTCGAGGCAAGTGGTCGACTGGAGTCAATTACTAGCGGGAGCTCATCAAGCTGAGCTGGAATCATGCAGAGTGCTTGAAGAGGAGCGATGTTTGTTTATCAGTTTATCATGTCCGGGTAAATGAGAGGCTGTGATGGTGCGCGCGTAACGTGAAACGTTGCGAAAGTTGGCGCACATCTGGACTGAGGGATTTGTGGCGCTAATAACGGGCCATTGGCTAGAAGGTGAAGGTTATGTGGGAGACAAACCGCAGACGCTAGAAATGATGGATGGGACTAGTGAAGCTTACAAGGGAATGGTCAGAATTCGAAGTGGCCAAACCAAACAAGCTGTGTACCATTCGATGCAGTATAAAAACGCTGACTTCGAATCTGTCTTTCTTATCTGCTTCTCGCTTATGTGGACAAAGCTACAAGCCATTAAAGACCATTATTTTGCTAAGAAATTACGCGTGAAATTGAAAATTTAGCCGTGCAGAGCCACGTTCGCCTTAATGCTGGGCCAAAACATGCAGCTAGTTTACTTCAAATTTTTGAAGAAAGAAGCTGAGCTAAAAGCGCAAAAGTGTGCTCAATTTCGCTGTTTTTATGCGTGATTTTTTCACAATAAAATCGCTTGTAGCTTCGTCCACAGAAGCGGGAAGCAGATGAGAAGGACAGATTCGAAATCAGCGTTCTACACTGCATCGAATGGTATACAGCTTGTTTGGTTTGGCCACTTCGACTTCTGACCATTCCCTTGTTAGTAGGCCAGAAGCTTCCTTTATATATTCACTAGCTTGCTTACCCGGCGGTTCAGTGAAAACTATGATAAAGTTTCCATCCTTATCCTTGCAGAATCCTTCCCTGTGCCACTTCTCCACGCAAATTCCCTATCGCGTTTTCTCAACATGCTCACTTACCCCCCTGTACCAACTCCCAGCCCTCTAGGTTGAACTTTGCAAAAAAATCGATAAAATCGATAAAAGTAATCGATAATCCTAAAAACTATATTGTATTCGGAATCCCCATGCTCGATTACCCCCTGTGCAAACTCCCAGCCCGTAGTTCAACTTTGTAAAATAAAATCGATAAAATCGATAAAATCGATATCGATCGATGACGAAAAGTAGCCTATGACACCCGCTGGGGCCCGAAGTGTATGTGTGTCAAGTTTGGTCCGGATCGGTTCAGAAATGGAATTTTCTATTCGGAACTTACCCACGAAAGCAGAACTACTTTAACCTTAATCTAACTAGTGCCGGTTTCCCAACGCCTTATAAAAAGATTCTATTGAGTAAGAGCTCACTATAGTCATGCGATTACATAATAGTGGGCAGTGAGTGTACCCTTTGATTCAAATGGCTTGGCAACTCGAAGGCGGGGCTTCGTGACCTAGTCAAGCTAAATAATCAGAGAGCACGTGCGGAGGCGAACTGGGAGGCAAACTGCGTCGCGGGAGCGAGCGGCTTTACTTACATCACAAAGCCCGCCTTCCAACCGACAAGATAGTTGAATCAAAGGTTGCAATGGATGGATGTATCCTGTGTAACCTGCTTAATCAACATGAGCACGACTTTTATGAAGGGAAAAGCGCAAAAATTGTTGGAGTACAACAGCAATTTACAGATAGTCAAAAGGCGTGCAAACCCACAGCCAAATGCAGTTAACTTGACAAATCGCGAAGGGGTCTAAAAACTTGCTCCGTCTAAGGGAAGAAACAAAACGGGTTATAGTTAAAACCTTTGTTTTACTCTTTTTATTATACGGAAAACAAACAGATACTTGTATCATGTGAGATCGACCATAAGACAATGATTTATGAATACTACATTTCAAGCTAACATCTCCTTCAAAAAAGATTTTTACAGTCTATTATAGTACTGTGGAAAAAGGTACTATAATATTTGTCGTTCGTTATAAATTCTAGTAAATTATGGGACCGACCTCTACTGACTTATTACCAAAATCGTTCTTGTGGAGATAATGATTTGAAAGGAGGAGCATCAACACTTTCAACTGTAGAAACAGTTAAGTGTGCTGTCAAATAGAACCTTTTCGCAAACAACATTTTTTCCCATTATTCATAAATTAGAAAACACACAAATACAGATTGAGCATCTTTTCAAGCGCGCTTCCTGCTCACAAGAAGAAGATTGGAAAAGGAGAACAGAGACCATGGCTAAGTGTAGGCATGTCAAAGTTGAATTGATAATAACTATAAAACAGCTACATGATGAGGGTATAGGCAAGTGAGGGAGTCCCTCTGATAGATGTTAGAGAATTTCGAGCGTAGATCTGCTGTACAGTGTTAAGGCTGGCCTTTGTTTCAACGCCACCCACTTATTACAACGTATAGAGTGCCTTAGCAAAAACAATGAAAAAGCTACTACAGCGGAAAAGTGCTGGTATAGCCGGTTTTATTGGGGATAAAGGCTAACAATAAGTCGGATTGGATCATAGCGGTCAACGAAGAATGTTATATTACTTTTAGATAACTTGCCTTGATTATGCCAGCCTTAGGCTTCACCATGACACTGCAAGGCTTCGTAGTAAAATTGAGAGGGCAACTTTTTCTACAATTTGTTCACAGGAAGAAGCAGCAATCACATGATTTACTTTTGAGGCATTCGAGTCTAAAACTTTGCCTAGTACAGTGGTGGGTCAGACATTCCCGGAACTTTTTTAAAATACTTCCCAAAATTTTGCAGGCCTACCGCGCCCACGAAAAAAATATTTACAGTGCCGATTTAAATTTTTAAAAAAAATTTCGAAAGATTATTTTGTGCACATTTTTGTAACTTATGTAGGTGACTGTCAAACAATCCTCGTCGTATGGGTTCCCTCCCCCCCACCCCCTCCCCGTCCCTTCAAAATGATAGGCAACTTACAATCTACAATCAACGGCATCACTGGAAAATTTTTTGCAGTCTTTTTGCGCAATTTTTCAGTTTTGCAGTATCAACTATATCGAAATATTCTTATATCGACGTTAATTTGGATATTTTGTGCTCGGAAAACAAATTCCTTCATAACACTTTGTTCAGTACTTTTTAGATATTACCAGCTGCAGATGTGAATGCTGAATTGAGGAAAAATGCTTCTGTAATCGAATGGTCTATTGGTAGTTTCCAGAACGCTTCTTCAGCAAATTTTTGATAAATCAGCGTCCATACGGTAACGTCACAAGTGCATTCACAGTGGGAACAATGAGGCGATTTTAAGTTCTTTCCTCACTTAATTTCTTTTATCTGCAGCACAAAACCATCCACATTGCATAGCTACATCCTAAGAAAGGAATTTAGATTACGACGATAGCAAGTCTGCCTAGCAGAACCAGGCCGCTGTTGACAAGATTTCTGCGAAGATAACGCAATGAGAAAAGATGTATGCGCTCTTATGAGCTAAAAAGTTGTACAGACTAATTCTACCATGCAGTATGGTGAAATCTTTTGCATTTTGCGGTCAAATGACAGCTGTTTTCGTGCAATCAAACAACTACATATGACTTACACCAAAATATCTTTCCTGTCAATCACAGTCAATAAAAGCTCAAAAGGGAATCAGTGCTTACTCGGAAATATAAAATAACCTTTGATTCAACTGGCTTAGCGGCTGGGAGGCAGAGCTTTGTGACCTAATTGAGGCCGCTCGCGCCCGCAACGTAGTCTGCGCCTCTCCCTCTCGCGTGCTCTCTGATCATTTCCTAGCCTTAAGTAGGTCACGACGCCAAGCCAGTTGAACCAAAGGGTGCTGTATCAAGCCATGCATGTCCAAGCTCTCTTCTAGCTAGCTCTCTTCATAACAAACATTAGTCAGCTTTTTTTCTACTACATAAAGATTGACCTATGAGGTCCGCAAATGCCGACATGAGTGCATAGGAATCACTAGAAGAATCACTGGATGTCCTTTTTTCAAAATCTAAAAGCTCTTTTTCGGAATGATAAATAAGGATAATGGGTTGTAAAAATGTCGGATCTATCCCTTATTCTATGTTTTTGCCTATGTGATTTGCATTCATTGCACTATGCAAAATCTAAGCGCTGTTTCTGCACTTCATAAAAACCTGATTATATTCATAGGTGCACTTCTTTCGATATGCCTTTGAAGGTAAACAGGATGAAAAATGCTTCCGACCGCAAAGTGAGCAAAGGCGGTGAAAATCCGAAAACATCATGGGTATAGCCAGCGATACGGAAGCCTTAAACATGATAGGCGACAAAGCAAACAAAAAAAGGTGTCAACTGCAGTTCTCAATGCACAAAAAGAGGTTATGCTTGATTTGTCAAGGATAAAACATTGAACCTACGCGTGTGCACAAGGAAAGCGGAAAAGCACAGACAAGAATAAGTAGGAGAACAATGCGAGAAGTAGCTAAGTAAATTGGTTGAGTATGTTCGGAAAGAATAGTAGTTTCTAAATATATAATATATTTTTATACATAGAAGCTCGCTTCAAAACCAATATATACTTTAGGAGTTCCTCTATTGATGCAGATGTTTACAGAAGGCAGCGGAGATGACGCTGATAGCGCGCCGAGCCGCGTACAAGAGGATGCCGCAGGAAGGAAGAAGAGAGATATCTCGGAACCCCCATCTGCAGAGCGGCACGCTCACCTACAGATCATCTTGCACCAACCTTTGCTGTTTATTCTGTACCTTTATGTATTGTGTCTAGTAAATCATGTTATTACCACTTTGTGTCGCCTACTAGTGAAGAGAATATCTATTGGGCCCAGATCTTACTGGTAGCAGCGAGTGCAAACAGCAAGTTGGATGTAAGGTGAGTAATTTTTGGAACTAACTAAACTTAGCTCCGCAGTGGGCAACAAACGATCTTTGAAAATGTTCCATGCTCGATTTTCTCCATTTTACAGTTATCAACATCAAAAGTCAAAGTCGTGTGGCTTTTTTTTTTCTCTCAGCATGGACGAAGAAAATGCATGTAGAACTAGGATTATTTCCTACATCTTTCTCTAACCTTCTTCTTAATAGTGATTTCGCTATTTTTCTTTGGCCTTTCTTTTGGCGCCTTTCTATCTTGTTTTTGGAAAACGTCTCGCGAGTGATTGAATGATGAGTGCACAAGTGTTTTGATATTGGAGCATTGAAGTTTTGTGTTGACTTCTGGAGTGAATTATCGCGCGTGTCCGGTAGGGGCCCGACAAGGCATTAAACTGTAAGAATGGTGATCGATCAAGTGTTGAGAAACGTGAAAGAACGTTAGTGAGTAAGCTGCACTATGAAGATTTTCTAAAGTTGAAGTAGTGGTTATGTAATGTGTCGCTTCGAATCACCGGTGATAGAATTTTGAGTGTTTCTGTATAGAATTAGCTAGATTTTGTGCATTGTGACTATGCATCCACAGCTCTTTTCATCTAATACGCCTAGCGTATGCAATATTATGTTTCGTTATGTAACGTCCGCGCATAAGGCGCTGCGAGAACTACAACGAGCGCCGCGGACAAATGTTTATGTCGGCGATGTGATCGCACTCCCAGATACAGAGCGCGGAAAGCTTGTGAGTTATAAACATAAGGAAAAATTATGTTTTTTTCTCATGAGATAGACAGAAGATAAGGGTCGGGGAAAATGGTTTTCAGGGATATGTTTACATTTTTTTTTCTTATCGGATAACGGACTCGTATATATACATGTCAACGTTAGAAGAAGACACATTTCACATATTCTTCGTTTTCTATCGTACTTTTCTTGCGCTCTTCCCTCGAATGGCACCTCCGGTGACTCGCTCTCGTGCCCATTCGGTTGATACAGGGGTCGTAGTTACCCAAACACAGAGCTTAGAACCTACTACTGGTCCCGTAGAGGACACTAATACAGATACAGCAACCCCGGATAAAATGATGGCCACTCTTAGAGCTACACTAGGTGTGTGGGGGAGATTCAGATGTGGTGCATGGTCGAGATGCCAAAGCTCTTGGGGATGCAACATCCGACGTCGTTACTAATATGTGGTACGATACGCACTATAACACCTCGCAGTTAGTACAGCGCTTTAATAACAATAGTGCGGCGCTTCTCAAGGGGATTACGGACAAGGTTGACGCAATTGACACTCGTATAAGCACCTTGCCCCAAGTAGCGGTCTGCAACCCCGAGGGACACCACATTTACTTATCGGCATATACGGGATGTGGGGATACGTTGCAGTTCAACACATGGCTCCGCCGTTTTGAAGATATTATGCGGACCCGTCAAGGGGTGTTGTCCTCAGAACACAAAGCTAATATTCTTATAACGTACTTAGACGGCATGGCACGTGAAAAAGTCGAGGAACTTTAGCACATTGAGCGCCAGGACTACGACAAAATAGTCGCGCATTTAGCTAAGCACTTTGACACTCCGCAGCAGCGTTATATGGCGCGACAGACTTTGTTAGCATGTCATCAAGAAATAGGGGAGTCGGTAGTAGCTTTCGCCAATAGACTTGTGAATCTAGTGCGTGAGGCTACGGCGGGACAAGGGCAGGTAGTGCAGCAAGAGCGCACTTTGGAAGAGTTTGTAGAGCGACTGCGCCCTGATATCCGTCGACAGGTCCAGCTAGAGGGGCCAGAGACGTTCCAACGTGCACTAGATAAGGCACGAACAGTAGAACGGTTACTCGCGGAAGCACCCACGCAATCAAACGGTTTATACGGGGGCTTAACTGGACCTGGCATACATGTAATGTCACCGGGCCGTAGAGTGACTTTTGCCCACTCCGAAAGCAGATCTTATTTTGATAATATTACAGAGTCTCGACGAGGGCAACAATCTTGTATGCGTTCACCAAGACGACGAGTGGAGCGCGGATACAACCGTCCACCTACCCCAACATCGGCGGTGGTGTGCTTCAACTGCAATGGAGTAGGACACATAGCCAAACAATGTCCGTCGCCCCAGCGACGAGGTGGAGGTAGGCGTTTTGACAATAAACGTAACTTCACTAATCGCTCGTACAACTCATATTCTCATCCATCTTCTCCTTCACAATCATCTAACAGGTATGAAGGGCAATTCTTGAACGATACTCAACAAAAGGTTAACGCCCTATCCTTGTCTCTCAAGCAAAGTCAAGAGGCTCTTGAACAGTCTAATGCACGCGTAGAAGCATTGTTGCAACGCAATCATGAATTATGTGGCTCTGTATTTTCTCATCACAAAGATCACATCCTCTTCCACAAGTCAATTCCTTTGTCCCAAATATGCATTATTTCATTTGTCTGTTTGCACTCTGTTCTTTCATGGTTACCGCTCAAGCACAAGAAGTTTGGCTTTGCCCTCACCAACCTACCGATCACATGCTGCAATTACCAGCTAATCTAAATTGCTCGCGTATTGTGCCAAATATAACCGCCCATCCCAAAGCACTCACATTGCGTGTCTTTCGTCCCAATACGCAGCGATATAGCACTCCAGCTCACTTATGTAAAATAGTAGCGCGTACAGTGTCATTCTCGGTGAACTTTTTTGGCGCACGCTGGCAGACGCAGCATGAGACTACGAAGACAGTTACAGCGGAGCACTGTAGACTTATGCGGGAGCATCACACGTGCGATTTCGGCTCCATGCAATTTTCGAACGGGATATATGCTACTGCAAATACGCTTAAAATCGAGTGGCTTTCAGCCCCATTTGGTTGTTGCACCGTCCACATCATAACGAGCACCAATTGTTACCTCTTGCCTACAACAATCCACGCGCGGCATGACCCCCCGCCACAGAAGCGGCCATCGGTGACCACCACTGCAAATATCCCGAAGGGCAATGCACTTTGAGTGACGGATCGGTTATGTTGTGGAATCCTAATAAGGAGGAGGCCTGCCAGTACATCCCCATTGGCACCATTGCCGGACACGTCATGGGGCATTTTTGGCTAAGTCAGTCAAAAGAAATGGCGCTATCGTGGGGCGAAGACTCCAAATCAGTCTGGGACTGCGGGGCCCAGCTGACAGTAACAGATCAGGGTTATCACCGCAGGCAGGGATTGTAACTTCTAACCAACTGGCAGCGCAATTATTAGCGGTCGAAGATGTAGGGAGGGAAGCCGCGGGGATACTTTTCCAGCACACTTTATCAGCGTTCTGTAACCAGGTTAACTTCCTCATGATAACGGTTCGAGCTAGTCTACCGCATTCTCCTACATTAGTCGTCCGCAAACTACTCAGTCGCTCGGATATCGCAGCCACATATATGGGCGGAAAATAGTTCAAGTGCACCGATGTATGAGGGTTCCCCCTACTAGTTATCAACTGCAATCCTTCAACGACTCATGCTACGATAAGCCCAAGATAGCAATACGCTTACCAAGCGCAAAACTGGTCGGGTTTAGAGCCAGGTACCGGGGTTATCACCCGGGAGGCTACCATAATACCATGTCCCAAATCGACCCCAATTCTTTTTGTTAATGCCACAGGAACGCTCGCTTTCGATACATTACAGGGCACCATCCATCCAGTCGCAGATGAGTCTATCGACACTATATCATGGCCACCCAACATCTCACGATGGGACTCGCTGCCGCCCCTTACCATTTTTCATAACTTGATTCTTACAAACTTAAGTGAGATAGTGGCAGACGGACAACTCACCGAGCTTTGGCAAGCTGTGTCACATGAGCAACTGATCTCATCTAGAGGGTCGTGGACCCAAACTCAGATAGCCAGAGATAAGCCCGAAAAGAGTACAGGCCGTATTTTCAGTTTTCCTTTTTCGACACTCAATTGGTTTGATATTTGGGTCGCCGTATGCTGCTTCATCGTATCCTGCGGTCTAGTGAAGCGGGTAATAGTCTTGTACGTGCGGCTTAACTTCCCTATACTAGCACGTTTTTCGACTGCGCCTGACACCAATCAGGCCACTTTGGAGGATGCAATTCCCCCGCCTGACCCAGCACCACACTTTCCAAATCCAGAGTTTAGAAATAAAACGCCCCAGGCACGTGGCAGACGTCATCTCGATTTGGCATGCGTCGAAATAGACGCCAATCAGGCTTGGCCACCAAAGATCACTTTAACCCCTATTAACGTGTTGGCTGTAACACCCCATGTAGCCACGTTCTTCGTAGCACAGATCCCCATAACGGTAAACGATGTTTGCATGCTGGCATTGATAGACACAGGGGCAGCAATAACCATTATCAATAGAGAAATGGCACCGCTTCTCGGAGTATTCTCTTTTCAATCCGCGCCTATTCCTTGCGCACTTGGTATGGCTGGCGTGCCAGTCAAACTCTTGGGATGCCAGCTACTTCACCTTAAAATCGGATCCTTCACCGTTCGTCACCTCACCTACTTCGCTGAAGATGCAGCTATTTCTAAACTCGTCGGGTCCTATAACATTATCCTAGGAAATGATATCTTGAGTATTCTTCCCAACTGGCATACTGATTATCACAATCACACTTTCCACTGCGGCGAAACAGAGGTCCAAATAGTCACCGGTCCGGACTGTAATACGAAGCTAGGGGGCAACATTTCCACGGTCCGAGTGGCACAAACAACGGTACTACCCCCCTCCACCGAAACCTTGGTGCACTGCTCGGTTCCCAAGCAGACGAGGTAACTTTCATGCTCACCAACCAAAAATCCGCTCTCATCTCAAAAGGTCTTTTTCCCCAGCGGTGTTCTCAACATCAGCATGCTGCATTCTCATAGCAAACCCCACAAAAGTGCCCCAAATCGTATACAAAAATCAGGCAGTAGCATATGCCATCCCGGTTGAGGAGATTGAAGAGCCCTCGTCATTGACAACTGCAGACCACCACCTCGCCCCACCGTGCTTTTAGCATACCACCTAAAATTAGCGGAGTACAAGTCGCTCTGCAGAACCAGCGTCAGGATGAAGCACGTCTTCATGTCGACTTATCTGACGTTGCCGCCGAAGATGCGGAAAAACAGATGTTATTAGACCTTTTTGAAGAATATAGTGATCGCTTTTCTTTTTCCTCATATGACTTAGGATCTTATCAAGCCTCTCAAATCATCCATATACAAATGACTACTGAAGTACCACCCTCTAAATTTCGACCGACACGCATGCCGGTAAAGTTTCAGAAAGAATTAGATTTACACATCCAAAAGCTTCTTAAGGCAAGCAGGATCACGGAAAGTGACACGCCCTGGGTTCATAACACCGTGCTGGTGAAGAAACGGGACGGATCTTTAAGGGTGTGTTTGTATTTTCGACCACTAAATGAGGTAACCGTACCAGATCACTATCCTTTGCCACGTATCGAAGATCTCCTCACCAGAATTGCGGGAAATAGGTACTACACAATCTTAGACCTGGCCTCGGGTTATATGCAGCTGTTGCTTTCCCCGAAAGCCAATATAAGTGCGGGTAGGCGACCCATCGCGGCATTTACCAATTCGTCTATCTTCCTTTCGGGTTGCGCAATGCGGGTGCTTACTTTTGCCGAGCAATGTCCAAGATTTTGGCAGGTCTAGAGGATACCTGTCTAGCGTATATCGATGACGTAGTCATCTTCAATACAGACTTCCCAAGTCATCTCACATCCCTGCGTAAAATCTTCGAGCGCTTCCGCGCGTTTGACATAAAAATATCAGCTAAAAAGTTTACCGAGATCGCGCGATCTTCCATTACTTTTCTCGGCCATGAGATTACGAAGGGTACATATTCACCGGGAGCAAGAAATATCAAGGCAATCACTGAGTGCATACCCTCGATACATAGAGCCACATACTCTGGTAACCTTCATTTTGAGGGCTATGAGGGGACACAACCTTCACCTGGGAAAAAACAGAAGTTATCCGGGGCGAAGCCCCGGATGTTATGATCCTGACCTTCGGAAGAATGTGAATGAACCAAATATAGGAAAGAATGTTTGAAGAATGTCTCAGCGAAACCGAGAAATTGCTTTTTTAAAGCCTTTTTTACGCTGAAAAGAGAATTTCTGTGAAAATTTCCTCAGAATTCAGGACAACGTTCCTCATTTAGCCTCCCACTTGACCAAAAATGAGTTTCAAAAGTTTGGAAAGCTGTTGGAGTTGAATTAAAATGAACTGCGCTTAATTGTGCACAGAGAGTCGCGCACGAAAATGCTGGTCTATCTCGTTAGTAAGTGACTTTTAAAGCTTGAGACGTTGTCAGCTCTCCTCAGCGTGTCATGACGGTCAGAATGATATATAATGTTACAGGGTTTCGTTGAGACCCCGCGGAGATCTACGACCAGAGCCAAATGCCCCGTCGGCTCTGGTCTGTCTCCGCTGTTCGTCTGCGTCTCCGCGCGCTGCGCGCTACCTCGCTACCCCAAACGCGGGGCGCGGGGCATTTGGCTCTGGTACCCTTTTCTTCGCTGTTTCGCACCCAATTTTAGCAAGCTATATATCATTTTGAAGCTCTTGATCTATATTTTTACGCTGACAACGTCCCAAAATCATATTCCTTGATTTGGACGAGAAATCCGGCAAAAACCTTGTTTTCGAAAATCTCTTGTTTTTCTTCTAGTTTAACTATTTTCGTGCGGTTTTTTCGTGCATTCTATAGATCTTGCTTCTGTTCATAATGCAGACAACCACCCAGTCTTTACCTCTTCGATTATTGTGGATTTTTTTGCGAAAAATCGTAAAAAGTGCGTTTTTCTTTACCTTGTTCTGTTTTAATGCCTTCGCATCGATTTTTTTCCAGCTTGGGCGATTGTTGCTCAGAACAATAAGCGCAACAATCCAGACAACGTCCCAGGAAACAGGATCGTCAATGCGGGGGTAAAATTTCAAAGGACGCATTAAAAATCAAAACCCCGTGTTGCGAATTGCTAGTCCTGAAGCGAAAACTTGCACTTTGAAAAGCCGCCAAATGAAAGATTTCAAGCCTCATTGCAGTGTTTTATCCTATTTTCAGCAGTTTCTTTTGCTTTTTGTATCTGTTTTGTGTCATTTTCTCTTCTCTGATCATCTTTAAACAACCTTCACTATTTATGACGTCAGATGTTTAAACAACCTTCACTTTTGACGCCCTGTCTCTAGACTATCGAAGGTATGACTGAGTGCCCTGAGCCCAAAACAGCAAAAGAGGTGAAACGATTTTTAGGAATGGCCAACTTTTTCCACAAGTTTATACCACACTTTGCGCTTACAGCAAACCCACTGTACGAATTGACCAAAGAAAGAGTGCCATTTAGCTGGACACAGCAACACCAGGAAGCACTCCAAAGCCTCAAAACCAGCCTTACCACGAAACCTTGTTTGGCGTTTCCCCAAGATAAAGACTTCATCCTACATACCGATGGAAGCCAAGTAGCAATAGGCGCAGTACTGATGCAACAACAAACAGATAGCGACAAAGACATAGCAGTGATAGGCTATTACAGCAAAACTCTTTCAGAAACCCAGAGAAAGTGAAGTCCCACTCATATTGAATTGTTCGCTATAATAAGCGCCTTACGTTTCTTCAAACCAATAATATATGGCAACCTCACTCATATTCTTTCTGACCATAGACCTCTAACCTATCTACTTAAGCACGGTAAACCTCATGACAACTTAGCACGATGGACCGTAGAACTACAAAGCTATAATATTACCATTGACTATTTGAAGGGCTCATCTAATGTGGTAGCTGACTATCTATCACGTATCGCCTTCCACTGCAAACGTTTCAGGACAATCTCCCCGACAATGAAGACATAATAGAATTCCCGTATTGTCTGGCAACAACTACTGCAGAAAGGAACTTTTCACAACCAGCTACGCCAAGGGCCATCCAGCCATATAACATTTTAATTGAACAAAAAGCCGACGATTTCTGTTCTAAAGTATTATCCTTTTTAGAGACGAACAAATTGCCAGAACTAACGAAGGATGAAGACAAGACTATCTGGTTAGCGCTGGCAGATCGATGCACCATAGGGAAAAATGGCTGCCTGTACCATTATCCCGCTACAAAGGGCAAGTCAAATAGCGCACCTCAATTAGTGGTACCTATTAAATTGAGAGAACCGGTCTTCTTAGCACTGCATGAAAGTCCCTCGGCCGGGGGACACTTTTCCTGGCGCAAAACTCTAGCTAAAATCTCACGTAAATATTTTTGGCCTAGCATTAAGGAAGACGTTTATCAGCTGGTACGATCCTGCGATCAATACCAGCGGAAGCGGGAGCGTTTGCGAAATCGGGAAGACCTTCTCCCGGTAACGAGCGGCGCTATATTCGACAATTATATGGATCTCACGAGACCCTTTCACACAACTAATTCAGGTAACCGATACATATTAGCCATGATTGACCATTTTTCTAAATACGTCATAGCGGTGATTCTTCCAAATTGTAAAGTGGTTACGGTAGCGTAGGCAATCATGAACAGCTGTATCTTACAATACGGTGTTATGACGCAACTAATCTCAGACAATGCGCCCTATTTTCGGGGGGAAGTCATTACGGAACTGGGTAAGCTACTGCGTATCGACAAATACTACACAACGCCTTATCACCATGAGGGAGACGGAGCCTGCGAACGCGTGTTTGCCACATTTCACCCTATGATGCGCACATATGTTAACGAATCTATTGAAAATTGGGATGCCTTCGTACCAGCATGCGCATTTATGTACAATACCACAATTCACTCCAGCACCAATAATTCGCCTTTTTTCTTGATGTTTGGTCGAGATCCGGTTTTCAACATTGACCTTGTGATACAACATCAGGCTTACAATCAATACCAGTGAAAACACGTACCTACGTCCAGAACCTGGTAGCTACCCTACATCAAGCTTGGCAAACGGCTTCAGAATTTAACAAGAAAAGAGCAGCACAAATCAAACACCAACACGATAAGAGTAATTTATAACCATTAGAAATTAAAGTAGGGGACAGAGTTTATCTTAAGGACTTCAATCCTCGTTTAGGAATTTTTCCTAAATTGCAATATCCGTGGCTGGGACAATTTCGAGCGATTAAGATTCAACACCCCCACCTAATTGTCACCAGCATTTCAGCCCACAAACGCCACCTAAGCGAGTACACATGAATCAGGTAAAACGTTGTTTTGAACTTTCAGGCCCAGTATTCACCACATCATGGCAACCTGAGGATGAACAAGCAGCCCTAGCCCAAGCTGAAGCGAGGACGGCTGAGATTGTGGGACACACATACGCGATAAAGGATCAGGTATTGAAACCAAATTCGACATTCGTTCCAGGGCACCCGTACAACACACGTTTTAGAGCACGCCTTCAGTCTATTTAGATCCCGCAGGGAGGAAGCGTCACATCAACTGCCTTCAATGCAATTTATTCCTTCAGTTCCTCACCACCTCACCACCAATTTATTCTCGCAAACACTCTCCTCCTTTGTTATACTTAGTTCCTCAATTCACAAGTTCCTTAGTTTGCACCTAGTTATAATTTAGTCATGTCTCCTAATTGCACGCGCACACTATTCGTCCGTTCAACTCTTCTTTACGTCCCACATATCACACTCAAAAACCTTGTTTCAGATAGCGCTCACTGTAATTAGCGCTCACGACTGTTATTCCCGTTCATATTCCACCGTTCGTCCAGCGACTCATCGAGTTTTGCGGACGCCCCCGGGATAGCAATTCCACCGACAGTTCCGGGGATAGCAGCCATGGAATGGCAACAACAGATAGGCCTTCGGCACCCCCTGCCGAATCAACACCGACACCGTCCTTGGCCTCAGAGGAGCTGCTAGCCAGCGATCCAGAGATACAAGCGATGTGTGAGTCACCACTCAATATAGATACAATTTCTCTTACATCAACATTCTCTAGTTCTTGTGACATTACAGGTGCCCAGCCACCTCAGCCACGCAGTGGCACTCCACAGATAGTGAATCCGATACAACAACCAACAACCACGCCTCCCCCTCCTCCGCAGCAAGGAACTTCGCAGATGTCTGATCCAGGTCCAGGTCCAAGCAACCAGCCAGTACCAAAACCGCCTCAGCAACCAGCACCGCCAAGACAGCAAGTACGGAGAGACCGCAGCCCACTCCAGGTACCAGAGAAAGTGCTAACCAACAAGCGTCATTTTCCCTTCAAATCCAAACAAAAACCTTTTAAGCGTCCTATGTTGGAACCTCGAGACGCTGCATTGCCACCACGAAGCCCGGATGACTTCTGGCATTACTTGGTCAACCATCATCCATGGGCACGCCACGTACGCCCCCGCCAGATTCGCCGCGATGAAATCGCAGAGCAACAGATATCCAACGACTTACCAGTGGACGTGTATCGCCATGTACCACACTTGGGCTATGCCGCAATTCGATTCGTCCACTCCCTGTTCCCGCGGACACCACCAAATCTGAAAACGGTGCGAGCACCCTTGGCCTTCATCGAATTCTCCAACTTCGAAGATGCTGTCATATTTCGAGACAAGGCTCAGAGAGTATTAGAAGCTACCTTACGAGGAGATGGCGAGCTTGTACAACAAGAAAGGACGATGGCACCCAAAGATGTTCGTTCGTCGATCCTCTTGCCGCCCAAACTCAAAGGAAGTTACCCAGTATTGTACCAGATAGCAGCCATAGGATCTAACAGCCTGGTAATCGAAGCTAAGGATTTCTTTGTCTTCATGCCGGACAGACTCGAACTTCATTGTATCCTGCTCGACCGATTTTCCCTGAATATCGAAAATAATACTTACGGTTACGACAGGCACTTGATATCCGTCAAGGATTTTGTGTGGGTGTATGAAGTCTCACCAACCATCGCAGCCGTAGGGTCGCCGGCGCGTTGTCTCCAGCTGGCCAGGATACCTCGGACAGCAGCACTCGAAACGAATACCCAGTTTTTCTTCCGCGGATAATCCAAGTCAGTTTTTTCTAGTAATTAAGTTCTTGCCCGGATGAGTAAACACCCAAACAACGAGCGTACATTACACTCAAAAACTGTCTAAAACAGAACGTATAAGGAGTGTGCTGTGTTACGTATTTCTACGACTGCCATCTGCTACGTTTTTGGGAAAGCAACTAATATATTTGATATAAGAGAAGACGTCACAACTCAATAAATGTAGCGGCTTTCGAATCTCAGCGTTAGTGAAACGCCTCTCGTACAGAGGGTGCTGGTAGGAATGGTATGAAGAAGCTACAGCTGGTTTCGAAATCAGTAAATAACACGTTGCTCGACCTCAATTTGGCTGCATGCCAAAATGCTTGCAGTATACTGAACCTTAGACTCGCATCGCGGAGTGTCACAATATTCAATAATCAGTTGCTAATCAGTTCCGGGCCGCAGTGTTTGTTTTGCGACACCAGCCGTCTGGACTCAGCCTCACTTAGGCGTTGTACTCAAGTTGACCCGCAGAGGCGAGACCGTTAACAACTTCAAGATGGCGCTAGAAGCAGTCCCAGAGGCTGTGACCATCACTAAATCTATCTGTGAGTTCGAATGGCCGGATGTTCAGGAGGATGAAATCTTAATAGCACAGAGCCGGAAGAACGTTTCCTGCGCAGTCAGATTCTCCGAACCACCCGCATCGAAAACCGCACGGGACTGGCTCCGTCGTCAAGTCGAGCACTTTTGCCCAGCTAACCCCGATGAGCCCCGGCATGGTTCCCATGAAGGTTAGGAAGGCACGTCAAGAAGATATCGACTGGTTCTTCGACCGAACCGGGGAATTCAACAACTTTGTCAACAACCACCCTCAAGCACTCCGCAGGATGAGCAAAGTCTTCAGTATGGCGTGCGCTGCACTAGTAGCACTTCAGAACCTGGACGATGACAACAGGACACACAGAGTCACCGCTACGGTTCCGTCGGTATCGTCACACCCGCTCCAACTGCAGCTCACACTGCAAGACATGCCATCAACGGAGGGATGGACGAAACATCGTCCCGTGGGAGTACAGATCATGGACGTCTGGTGGTTCACCAAACTTGAGGTGGATAAAGTTGAGTTCCTAGAAGAAACCAGAGAGCTTCGAGTGACCCTTGCCACTTACTCACAGATGGAGTAGGTGCTGAGGAACCATCAGAAACGTCGGCCGCAGAGTGGGAAACACCGCATTTTTGGATCTTTTCGTCAAGCTAGGCCGAACTCCGGCAAACGCCAACCCGGCGTTCGAGTCAGTCTCGAGAATGGAGATATACAAGACTTGGAGGAAGGCGGAGTCAGCCGATGTTAGCGTAGTTGACATCGCATACGGAGCACAGGAACTAGGATGTAAAACGGCCGAAGAAGCGGAAGGAGATGAAGACGAACCACTCATCGACTCGATAACTCTGCACGGCCGCCGATTGGAGCTAACGCGCGATCAGCAGGAAGCACTGGCACTGGGAAACAGCAAATATCCACTAATAGCAATTCAGGCTGCGTTTGGGACAGGCAAGACGGTTGTTGGCGCCTGCGTGGCTATACGCCAAGCTCTCGCTGGATAATGGGTCATCATCACCGCCTCCACCAATACCGCCGTAGCTCAGTTCGCGAACACCATCCTCGAATTCGGTTAGGCGCAGCAGGTTGGAGTGACTCGCTTCGTAGCAGAAGCCATCGCTTTCGACACAGACGCGTCGACAACCGCCGTGGACCTTCCCGAAATCTTGAAGATGATCGGAACGGTGTTCCAAAGACAGCTCACGAGGAGGGAGAAAGAGACGTGCCGGATCTTCACGCAGGGACGAATACGATACGAAAGGTACAAGAGGGAACGACGCACCGACCTGACGGATCAAGAAAGGGAAGACTTTATGCTGGCGGAAAAGGAGGTCTCGCGAAATTCACAAGACATGGTGGATATCATGTTCCGTCGTATGGACCCCAAGATTGTCTGTATCACAACAGCATCTTTGCTCAATACTACGGACACGGACGGCCTGTTCAAGGGTTACCTCGACAAGTTCGATCTCATCATATGCGACGAAGCATCGCAAGTTCCAGAACCGGTGTTCATGGCAATGGCGGCGCGAATCCCGCGGGCCCGGCACATATACATTGGTGATATCCATCAGTTAGAGCCGTACGCTCGCTGTTCGAGACTGGCCAACCCCGACAGACTTGGCGCGCAGAGTATCATGAACGTCCTCCAAAGAGCGCGAGCCGTTCCGGTCGCATCCTCATCACCACCTTTCGAGCGCACCCGGCGCTCATCGACCTCCCCAATACTCTGTGCTATGAAGGCTCGTTGGTAAGCGGTGTGACCGCAGCAGACAGACACCAGTTATTGGACATCATGGATTTCCCGAATCCTCACTTGCCGTTCATGTTCGTAAACGTCAACGGAACGTCGGTGCAGTCAGCTTCCCACTCGCATCATAACGAAAGGGAGAAGATGGTATGCGAGTTTCTGGTTACCACGCTCGTCAGGAAAGGAGTGGCACCGGATGACATCGTCGTCATTAGCTTCTACAAGGACCAATACAGGCGACTGGAGGAATTCGTCACGAGAGTCGGCGTAAACCTCTCCACCGTGGACACCGTCCAGGGAAGGGAAAAGAACGTCGTGATCGTCTTGACAACGAAGACGCATTTTAATCCGGAGGGAGCGGAGTTTCTGGGGGATCCCCGACGGATGAACGTCGCCCCCACCCGATGCAGACACGGGCAATTCCTATTAGGCCATCAGGAATCCCTTGAGAAGGTGCCGTTTTGGAGGACGGCCCTGGAATGGGCGCGGAACCAAAATGCAATCATCCCGTCGACGAGCCTGGGCCGTTACCTGCGGGCGTAAACACAGAGGGTAAGCAGTTGAGTTGTTGGTAGGCAGACATCTTAAAAGTTCCTTCAGGACTTTAGGGTAAATTGGGGAGGTGTAAGAGTTCCTCTATTGATACAGATGTTTACAGAAGGCAGCGGAGATGACGTTGATAGCGCGCCGAGCCGCGTACAAGAGGATGCCGCAGGAAGGAAGAAGAAAGATATCTCGGAACCCCCATCTGCAGAGCGGCACGCTCACCTACAGATCATCTTGCACCAACCTTTGCTGTTTATTCTGTACCATCATGTATTGTGTCTAGTAAATCATGTTATTACCACTTTGTGTCGCCTACTAGTGAAGAGAATATCTATTGGGCCCGGATCTTACTATACCTTGCAAAACCTCTGATGTTCCACGTCTATTTTGCAACATCTCTAGCCTTCCAAAAAGGACTTAGAATGACTCCACTCTATACCATTTATAGAAAGTGCGGCTGTCCCACTTGTTCTTCAGTCTGAATGCAAAAAAGCGAGGGGGAAGGTGAGTCAAAGTGATAAGTATCGGCAGCTAAATATTCGATGCAAGAGAGTGGCCATCTTCTTTGAGTTGAAGAGCTCGCAAGATACTATTTTCTAATTTTTTGTCCAGAAATTTCAAAATGATCATAACACAAAAACTAGGCAAAAAAGGCTTTATCAAAAATCGGAGGAATATCATTCCGTTTTGTTGATTCCCACTTCTCTTGTTGCTTGAGGCACCGCGAACAATTCGAGTTAGCTACAGTCAGCAATTTAACACCCTCTGTATTCATTATCGAATTCGTACTTATCTTATTGATAGTACACAACCTAATGCGCTTCACATTTCCGCTTGAGCTGAGTTATATCAAACCAAAATCATCAAACAATAAGTGCTGTTCTGTTTTCCCCGTTATACTCCCAGAAGCACCATAAGCCTGTCGTCGGCAAAGATTCCTTCACCGGTTTTGGAGATTTTTTGAGATTCTTTTAACCATCTTTCAAGTTTTCCATCTAGCTGAACCTACGTATGATTCAAGCTTGAAAGTTGCAAAACTGCTGTCACCTCTGCATCAAATCTTATGTTCTCTAGGCAAAACTTCACAACCACCTCCTCTCTTCGTGACTATTCATCAAAAGCTAGCAAGTTATCGCCATCCTCACATGCAAATTTCGTAGACAGAAAAAAGCTAGCACGACATTTTGTGGACGTATTTTATACTGGGAAACAGCTTTTTGAACCATTTGCATCCTGGTATCATGAGATGCTTTATTCATTATGACTGGAGATTGACGACTCTTTCGAGTCCTTGCGAACATTGGCAACGGCGACGGCTCCCATCGATGTGGGTAGAGCACTGTTGGTGTTTTGGGTTGCATTGGATTCAACCCTGCGAACACGAACGGCCTACTGGGGCGTCGCTTCCTGGGTACGCGGTATGCAACCGGTGTCGTAGAGTACCGAGTCTGAGTGCACTGAGTTTCAAGCTCCGTACAATTTCTGCTTTATCACCAACATCACCCTCGCGTGAAGGGGCAAGGAGAAATAAGGTTATAAATCTGAGTGCTTGTGATAGGACTCATTTTCGAAATCTACATTTTTTATTCATTTATGTGGACATTGATGTAGATTTATACTTACCAGAAGGACTTGAAACGCATCTATATATTGTGCTGCCACCCTGAGTAGCTCAAGATGGTGGGCTTCGCTAAAAGGAGAGCTTCATAACGCTGATAATGAAGGTATCCTTTTATTCCTGTTAAGTAAATGACTAGCCCAATGCTTATGCTTTGGAGACTTATTGACCCGTTGACTTAGCATAAGCTTGCTTTTCGATAAGTAATTTAGCACGGAAGCAAGTTCAAAAATGTTGGTGAGAAAAAGTATAGAGAACAAAGAAAGGACTTAAGACGAAAACTAATCAAATCACAGTAGAAGCATTTTGACCAACTTTGCACGTGGAAAATGCAGAGCGTCTTGTGTCAGTTGGGGTAGGAAAAATTTCTGGAAAATCAAACAAGAAAAAGGATGTCACTGCGTTTAGCGAGCGGCTGAGGCCAAAGAACAGCACTTTCGAATTTGTAAGTTTCCATAAATTTTCCAAGCTCAATTTTGATTCTCCGTCCGCTGTAGCAAATCTATCAACTTTTCAACAGTTGTAAGCTGTTGCAAATAGATAGCTTATTAAATGTATTCGTACTTTGTCCGAAATCGCATACAAATTCTCATTGCATTTACATTCAAAACTATGCAACACTCAAAAGGAGATAGCGATTCATTTGTAAACAGCAGCTGCATACCCATTTCAAGTGCAGGCCAATGGAATGGGTAACATTCTCAAGTGCCGCGATTATTGAGAAGACGTTAAAAAACGGAAATTTCAAGAGTAGCACTGCGTGATTGCACCTTTGCTTTCTAATTGAGAAAAAGGAAATAAGGGCACATCTCTGCATTTTTTAGGTGTAATCAAAATGGGAGCAGACTAGACAGGAAAGCTATGGTAAGACCAGATAAAGCCTCACTTGGCGTCTGCGCTCTCCACGCGGCAGAGGGACGGTGGCACTTAGTGCCCTGAACTGTACGAGTCCCGCCAGATGGCCCACACTCACTCCAGAGAATGCTTTGGTTTTCCCGTGCCACTTCCAGGGAATGGTTGAGGGTGCTGCTGGAGCCTGGTCGTTGAATCTCTCTCCGAAAAGCAGTTTACCACATCGCGGCTATCCAGACAGATCTGGGCCCCAAGCACATACAACCATCAGCGTTGTTATCAACAGCGGCCAAAGGCCGTTCCTCCCTGCCAGTTCTTGCAAAAAGACTCGAAAGAGTCGAAATTTCTGTGATTTTACCAATAGCGCTCATTTTGAAAAAAGGCATTCTGGTTTCTCAGAAGCTAGGAATTTGCAACTTTGGATATGTATAGCTGAAATTACGGTAATTCACAAAGTTTTAGAAAAATTCGAGATTTTTTGTATTTTCGCTGGAATTTTTCGAGAAACTATAGTGCTAATGATTTTTGTGCTTGACAAAGTACGAAAATGCCTAAAACACAATCTAAAATTTTTTCTTACCTTCTAGAAGTATCCTCGAAAGAGGCTGTTGAAAAACTACATCTTTTAGGCTGCAATTTGACACTTTTCGATAATTTTGAGCAGCGCTACAGCTTGAGAATGAATTATGACCTTCAAAATGATTGGCTCACTATCTATATCTTGCTTCGCAACGAAGCTAGAGTGCTGAAATTTGGACCACATATAGTGGGCGTAGAAGGGTATGGTAGCAGTATCGGCCATGCTCTTAAATTTTTGTCAATGATATGATCAATTTATTATATCTGCTGATAATTTGATAGAAATCAACAATTTTTGCTCCACAGTTACTAGATTGCCGTTGGAGACGCTGTACATGTTTTTTTCGTTTCGATTTTTACTGTGAAGCAATTTATAAGCATTTATAGGTTAATTTCAAGGATTATACTATTTTTGGCTGACCCCTCACTTTGGCAATTGATCGATAACACAATAGCACAGTTTTACGTTGTTGGAGCTGAAATTTGCGAAATTCTGTAATTTGGTCAAATCTGAACGTATATTAAACGATTAAAAAAGCATTCTAGTGTTTTTCCTGCTAAATCTTCCGGTTCCCATGGCACTACCAAAATTTGTCAATGAAGTGGTGAAAATCCTCTCTTAAAATTGAATTTTTCGATTATCTGTAACTTGATCAGTTTTGAACATAATTCAACGAATAAAAAAGCGACCGATGAAGCTTTTTCTGCTTGTTTTAGTTCTCATCGCAATGCTAAAATTTGTTAGTGAGGTGGTGAAAATCGCCTTTGAAATGACCAAATTGACAGTGAGCCTTTTAATGCATCTTATCGGATGTTGTGATCTGTGTTTGGATTGGGATCTTCGAATGCGAACTCCTTCAACTTACTCTCGTTTTTTCAACCTTCTCTTAATCGTGCCAGCCTTACCAATTTGACTATGATGGCCAAATGACTACAAAGTTCCCTTACAACCTTGAAGCAAAGCCATCAAAGCATACCTTCGATAGTCTAGAGACAGGGCGTCAAAAGTGAAGGTTGTTTAGACATCTGACGTCATAAATAGTGAATGTTGTTTAAAGATGATCAGAAAAGAGAAAGTGACGTAAAACAGATAAAAAAGCAAAAAAAAGTGCTAAAAACGGATAAAAACTCCTTCATTTGGCGGCTTTTTAAGGCAAGTTTTCGCTCAAAGACCAGCAATTCGCAACACGGGGCTTTGACTTCTGATGCGTCCTTTGAATTTTTACCTTCGCATTGACGTTCCTGTCTCCTGGGACGTTGTCTGGATTGTTGCGCTTATTGTTCTGAGCAACAATCGCCCAAGCTGGAAAAAAATCGATGCGAAAGCACTGAAACAGAACAAAGTAAAGAAAAACGCACTTTTTACGATTTTTCGCAAAAAATTCCACAATAATCGAACAGATAAAGGCTGGGTGGTTGTCTGCATTATGAACAGAAGCAAGATCTATAGAATGCACGAAAAAACCGCACGAAAATAGTTAAACTAGAAGAAAACAAGAGATTTTCGAAAACAAGGTTTTTGCCGGATTTCTCGTCCAAATCAAAACATGTGGTTTTGGGCGTTATACAGCGTGAAAATAGAGATCAAGAGCTTCAATTTGATATATGGCTTGCTAAAATTGGGTTCGAAACAGCGAAGAAAAGGGTACCAGAGCCAAATGCCCCCGCGCCCCGCGTTTGGGGTAGCGAGGTAGCGTGCAGCGCGCGGAGACGCAGACGAGCAGCGGAGCCAGACCAGAGCCTACGGGGCATTTGGTTCTGGTCGTAGATCTCCCCGGGGTCTCAATGAAACCCTGCAACATTATATATCATTCTGATCGTCATGACACGACGAGGAGACAATGTCCCAAGCTTTGAAAATCACTCATTAACGAGGCAGACCAGCGTTTTCGTGCGCGACCCTTCGTGCGAGATTTAAGCGCAGTTTCTCGTTCTTATCAAAATCCAGTGGTTTTCCTAAACTTCTGAATTTCTATTTTGGTCAAATGAGAGGTCAACTGAAAAATTTTGTCCTGAATTCTGGCAAAAATTCCACATAAACCTTCTTTTTAAGGTAAAAAAAGGCTATGAAAACGGAAATTCTCGGTTTCGCTAAGATAAGCTAAAGATATTATCCTCTATATTTGCTTCATTAACATTCGTTTCGATATAGCCAGGATAACAACATCCGCGGCGAAGCCCCGGATGACTTCTGTTTTTTGAAGGTTGTGTCTCCACATAAGCCCTCAAAGTGAAGGTTACCAGAGTACGTGGCTCTATGTATCGAGGGTATGCATCAAAGCATCTATGCGGATTGAACACAACTACAAATCGGCGGAAGAAAATGCACCAATGTTATGTGAGTTGCTCGTTGGTTTTCTAGAACTGTGCTTGAGGTTGTGGTCTGTCACAAGCGTATAGAGGAGTGTAGCATTTGACTACATGCGCTATGCGCACAAGCGCACAAGGCTCTTTCTCACTTCATGGCAAAAAGCAGGTGACTTTTGAAGTTTTAATTGGAAGGCGATTAAGAGAGAAGGTGATCCCTTTGCGTTTTTCTATAAAGGGTGTTCCAAAAATATGTACACATTTTTCAACTGCTTAGCTTCAGTTATCAGTCATCAGAGTTGGCTTAACTTAAATTACAGTGTGAAACAAGTTATCCATAGCTTGCGTTTTAGATGCGCTGACGTAACTTGAAAAAAAAACCCACGGTAATGTGCGAAATTTATATTTATAATCAGCGACTCAGTTTAGCCTGATGACAAAGTTTCTAGCTCTTTATCTATTCTGGAACAAAAGATAGCTACCACCGCTTAAAATTTTCTTCGTAATTCCTACCGTAATTCTACAGTAATGTTTGGCGATGAGTGATTCCTCCATACTGCAAATCTAGGTAGGAACCTGCTCTACCGATTGGTGCTTGAAGCTAATGAGGGAATGGTCAGAAATCGAAGTGGCCAATCCAAACGTGCTGCATACCATCAAACATTACCATACGCTGACCGCGAATCTGTATTCCATATCTGCTTAGTGCCTATGTGGATGAAGTTATGAGCCGTGAATGGGCGCTATCTTGATATGAAGTCGTGCATGCAAAGTGCGATTTGGCAGTACAGAACCATGTTGGGTTTAATGCTGGGCCAAAACATGCAGCTAGGTTACTTCGTTTTAAACCCTAAAATTGAGGTGAAAGTGCAACAATGTGCTCAATTTCGCAATCTTTATGTACGATCTTTTCGCAATAAAACTGCTCATAATTTCGTCCACAAATGCGCTAAGCAGATGTGGAATACAAATGCGAAATTCAATGCTGCATCGAATGGTAGGCAGCTTGCTTGGATTGGCCACTGCGAATTCTGATCATTCCCTAATGAGCAAAAGAAGAACTATAGAGAAGTAACGCGCCATGGACCCTACAAAAATTCGAAATTTAATATTTCAGATCCGTAAACTCTCATTTGTTCTACAAAATCAGTATTGAATCATAACACCATGTTGGTAGTATCAAATTCCGAAGATTTTCTTGTATTTGATGAGTTTGTGCATAACGTGGGCCTGCTAAAAACCGATGTTTTAAGCTGAGAAAATTTTGAACAAAAATATGGCAAGTTACGGGAATTAGAAAAAGGTTGTACTGTTTCCTGAAGGGTTTGCTCTACTTATCAGTTACTCGGACTCCTTTGGAGAGTTGGTATATGATTCAGAACAATGGCAAAGCTTCTCAAAATGCATGCTTGGCAGAAGTTAAAGGCACCGTCCACCCAAAATGGATGTTGGCGAGATTATGATGGCATACTAGTGTGGGCCCCCACACTAGGCAAACCTCCAAGCTGCTCCGCAAAAGACTGCTTCTGGAGCGAGAAATCCGCTCCGGAAGTAGCAAAGTAGGCGGGTCAACCATGGTCGCCCCGCCCACTTGCATGCTTTATCTCGCTTGCGCTTGCTGCAGAGGGTTCTCGAAATAGGGATTTATGGGTGTTTCATGGATTTTCGATTCCATATTAGAAATAAAGGCTTCAGAAGGCCTGAAATCGACAAAAACATGGAAGTCAAGAATTTGGGTGGACGGTGCCTTTAACTTCTAGGCGGCCGTTGGTTGTGCCGCAGTGAAATCATGAGTAATTGAAAAAGGTGAAATGATGCATTAAATACTACTAAGATCTCCTGAAAGTCTTTGTTACGCAAACTGTAGCGCCCGTATGAAATTGTAAAATTGCTTTCGGACCGACCTAATATTTTTACGCCAATTTCTAGATAGCAGAGCTGAGGCGCTCTTGCTGTGTCAAATCTGTCCCTACTTTTTTAGTTGATATTGGTGGTTTTTGAACGCCGAAAACTCTGTTCGCCTTGACAGACAAGTGGCAACGAATCCTCACAGGATAATTTGAAACAATCTGCTTTGGCTGTGCTAAGCGATTGAGTTTGAGCCATCTTACAACACCCAGCCGCACCTTCAGGCCACGTTGAGGGAGCAGACAATGCTGGACAGTGAACATATGTAGATATGTAGTGATATGTAGTGTAACTAGTGGGTGTTACTGTCTACAGTGAATTTAGTGGTACTGCACAAAAATGCCGAAATATGTATGCTGATGAAGCCGATCGAAGCAAGCATCGATTTCTTCTATACTGTTTCAATGCATCTGATTTCTCAAAAATCAAAAAATAACATCTGATCAGTCTTTTTCTGTAGAAAACTCCATTCTGTCTCTTAGTTCAAATGACGACCATTGCTGCCACGAGTGCCGTTAGATAACAAGGCTATATGGTATAGTTCTATGGTTATAATGGTACAACAAATGGAAAGAAAATGACAGCTGTTCCCCTCAACTCTTTTAAAGAAGCTAGATAGAACTGCACACAACCATTGCTGCTTCCTAAAACTTCTATAACATTTGAAAAGAGGCCACATTCCTTTGTTACCCATTGTGATTCTCGTTGTGTGCTTGTAAGGCGAACCACGTTAAATGGGTATCGAAACCCACAACTTTTGGGTAAGCTGTTCGTGAAAACCGGTATGGCGGCATTTTGTGGATTAGCTTACCCAACTGTACACTTAACCGGGTTCGCTTACCCAGCAGCTTCGTGAATACCGGCGTGGCTTGAGCCTACCCACTGGGTAGGATAACCCAGTGGGTAACTTTGAGCTTGTTCTTTGAGCCTCGAGCCAAGATTGGCAATAACCTTTATTTTGGGCTAACATTTCGGCGGCGTCGCCCTCTTCAGAGCCTGAAAAGGTCAGAAACATTGCGACTTATCCGCTCAAACACCTTGTCAACCTACAGAAACAAAACTCAACACTATGATGAACACTACTACACTACCAGAGGAAAGACCAAGCTAGCGCTCACCTCAACAGCCTTGACCAGGGTTGAGCGTGGGGTCAGGCGCGCCCGACCTGGGGGGTCGTACTGGGGTAAGACAGAGGGGGGGGGGTCGTGATTAGGAATCGAATTCGTTCGATTGAGGAGATACTACGATTAAGGTTAAGAAGAAAAGCGCTAGTTTATTGGATATCGCGACCTCACCAGTACTGAAGGAATGAATGAACGGTCTTAAACAGCATACTGATTGATTTCACAATCGAAGTTTAGGCCAAAACTCAAATCTTCATCTTCTACCTTGACATATTATAAATTCATCAAAGAAGCTTGCTGTGTGAAATGGGTATCATTTCCGAGCACGTCAAATTACCTCTAAGAGGCCTACAAACCATTATTTACTGCATTATCTAGTGTTTCTCAACGACTAAAAAGCGTGATTTTCAAACATGATTAACTTGTTTTCAAAAGTGAGAAAAGTCACTTTTTTGTACTCGTAACAAAGTGTTGTTCCCCACTAGTCTAGGCTAATAATCGCGCTTTGTATCGCTTGCAAATAGTGGAGTAAGAAATAATGCCAAAATTCCGACCGGCGCGTTTTTCGCCATGACTGCTCTAACTCCACGGATTACCACAAGGCCGAAACAAGTCGAATCAAGTCCAAACACTTACTGTGGAATCTTCGAGGGTTGTGCTAGCGATTCACATAAAACTTGAATAAAAAAGCTTCTTCAATGATAAAGTCAATCGGGTCAGGCGCAACCCCACAAAAGGTCAGGCCGCCTGAGCTTTTGAGGGGTTGCGCCTGACCCAATTAACTTGTTTTCAAAATCTAAAAATCGCTCCATTTCTGCTATGAGTATTGAACACAAAGCCTCTTCTTGCGATACTGCAAATTTGGAGCCAAACAATACACCCCTGTGGGAATTATAGCTCTAAAAGTAAGGCTATCCAAAATCCAAAACTTGCCGTCAAGCTGCGTGTGCTCTGCAATCGCAGAAAGTCGACCTACAGACCTCCAAAAAACAAGAACCTCCCAAAAACGGCTGATCTCTTCGAATTATCACAGCCTGAGGTCCTGGAGGTGAAGCAGAGGGGTCGTTTATGGGCTTTCACTGGGGGGGGGGGTCGTTTTGGAAAGACTTGTGCCTGACCTCTTGCTCAACCCTGGCCTTAACGGTAAACAGAGCGAGTACCACCGACTGAGATAATGCCCTCATTAGTAAACTAGCTTCTTTTATGCGCATCTGACCTCGACCTCATAGATCAAAATCCACAGAGGTTTTGATATAAAGCCAATTCGTTGGTCACAGCGATGCATTCGTCTTTGCGGTTCATTTTTGGGTTCTTGGATGTTATCCAGAACGCCTCTAGTGTTTTTCGCGCTACCACTTCAGTTTCTCGCGATAGGATCGTGACAGATGTTTCAAAAAATTGATTTTCATGGCATTGCCTGCGATGGGCGCTTAGTGGCGTGGAAGTTTTAGATTTTTGAAGGCCATCCAGGTGCTCCTTAATTCTTACGCACAGCGGCCTCCTGTTTCTCCTATGTATTGGTCCCCGCATGACAAATTGTGATATATATCAAGCCTGACTCCATGAAGTCACCCGGTTTTCCTGTGAGGCAGATCACGCAATCTGTGCTTGTGCAGATGCGATCGTAGGAACGGTTGCGTATCAAGTGTTGCTTGAGGCAAGGAGGTGGTATGTCGACGATCCTGACAAAACGAGCGTGCTGCAAACTTTTCCTAATAGCTCTGCTCAGCTCATCTGAAATGTAAGGCACACAGAGTGGAATTTTTGGTGGTTGGTCAACGGTGTGCTGCCTGCGTTCTGGGTGGCAAGTGTACCTTGACAGACTACCTTGCGCTGGATAACCGTTGGATTGCGCGATCTGCTTAGCCAGATTTACTGATGCAGCGCGCCCGTACGCATCCGACGAGACTGCCCTGGCTGTTTTGAACATGCCGCCGTAACCGATTTTTTTGTGCTCCAAGGATGAGCAGAGCGTTAGTGCACTAGAATATTTTTGCTGCTTGGCTTGCGGTACCACTGCGTTTTGTACGACCCACCTGACAAATGTATTTGAACGTTCAAGAATGCAAGCCAGTTTTCACTGGGTTTTTCCCGATTGAATTTAGTGGTAGGGAACTGGTTGTTAAGAAGGCAAGTACTGGCGCTTCGATTTTGGACATGAAAGCGATTGCTACTGTTGGAGCCAAACTTTGCCCCATAGCCAGACTTGCCTATAATACTGTCTCGACCAGCGAAAGATATTGATGTTTAGGCATTCGTTCAGAAGTGTCATTATTTGTGCGGTATTGAAACCATACGTATTGAGAGAGCCTTGATGTTCCAAAAGAAGCTCAAACACAGCCTGCATAGCCGCTTCGTTTGAGACATTTGTATACAAGGAGGTAACATCGAGGTAACATCTATTACGCACTGTCCATCGAGCTGAGCTTTGCTGAGATGTTCAAGGAACTTTTGGGTATTGGAAAGATGGGCAGGTACATACTGAAGCAGCTGCGTCAGGATAAGATTCAACAGCCAGGATATTCTATCATTAGGACCTCCAAAACTGCTTATAATGGGCCCTACTTTGAAGTTTGCGGGGTCTAGCGAAGTGAGGTTCAGACCGGTGAGCTTATGGATTTTGAGTAGAACATAGAGAACTGAGCATTTTGGAAGATCGCATTTTAACTGTGATACTAACGCTTTTGGTATGCCAGCAGATTTTGCAACGTCCATGCATTCCCAGCACTAGCACCGTTGTGTACGCCGCGCTCTTCACTATCTTGTCTAGCTTTATGTCGCAGGCGCTCATGAACCAATTGTAGGCTACCAACGATCTTACGCTTCACGATGGGGCCTATCGATTGAGTTGGAGCAAAACTAGGTCTCATGCCTAGGAGTGATAGCGCATCCGCAGAAAGAGAAACATCGCCAACAATAGATACACGTGGGCTGGAGAGGGCAGTTTGAGTTACTTCAGAGGTGGCTGGTTGATTTAGGCTTGAGGGAGTGTCATCAACTGGTATACCGTACCTCTGTTTTTGAGTATCTACCAATCTGTCGAACTTTCTCTATAACTTTGACTTAGTATCAGAGCGGACAGAATCACAAATGTTTTTTGACCTACTCACTATTCTCTTCCAAAGGGCGGTCGGCACCAAGCGCTCGCAACACTGTTCTTTATAGATAAATCTCTTCAGCATAGAGAACATGTGATCCTGTTTCGACTTTATTGCTGCTCGTAGGATTTGCCTCTCGATTTCTTCTAACTGCCGACTTTCCTTTGCTAGTCCACAAGTTGCATGGAGATTCTTGTTCTTGATGAATTTCGGAATCACATAGTACCGAAGACAGCGTCGAAGGAAGAGAACAGCTTGCCTTTCGCGTACTATTTTCTGTCGCATTGAAAGGACTTCCTTGACAATTCAGCTATAGTTGGCTGGTACATCTCTGATGACATCCCGTGTCCGATTGTCACTGAATCTCGGCATCGCGTATAACTTTGAGTTTGTTTTTTGAGCCTTGAGCCAAGATTGGCAATAACCTTTATTTTCGGCTAACATTTCGGCGGCGTCGCCTTCTTCAGAGCCTGAAAAGGTCAGAAACATTGCGACTTATTCGCTCAAACACCTTGTCAGCCTACAGAAACAAAACTCAACACTATGATAAACACTACTACACTACCAGAGGACAGACCAAGCTAGCGCTCACCTCAATAGCCAGGGTCGTCGACATACCACCTCCTTGCCTCAAGCAACAATTGATACGCAACCGCTCCTACGATCGCATTTGGACAAGCCCAGGTTGCGTGATCTGCTCCGCCGGAAAACCGATGACTGCATGGAGTCAGGCATGGTATATATCATAACCAGGGTAAAGCGGGGGGTGCAGCACGCCGCAGGGGGGGGGGGGGTTCGTAAGGGGAGGGGGCAGGTAGGGGGGGGGTCGTATCGACCCAAGGTCAAAAGCGGTTTCTAAGGGGAAATGACTGCAGCTAAGTTCTTAGATGTGCCACGCTGTTGAAATCCTGCAAAATTCAAGTTCAACGACACAAACTTGCAGATACCGTATGCCTACCGTAACCTACCGTACCTCTAATCAAGCATAATTGTCGTAATCCGCGTGTCGAATAACCCCTATGCGCCAAGTTTCAGCGAACTCTGAGGTCTCCGAGCAGTAAACAACCTTGTATAAAGCAGTAATTTAAAACATAATTAACTTCATCGTAACGGTGAGTAAGCTACCTCTTTTTGCACTCAATACAAAGCACTACTCCTTCTTTGTCCATCTCAGGAATCCCGCTTCAGAAGACCTCCAAACTATTGAATTAGAAGCCAACTAAAATCGCTTTTAGCTTTTGATCGCTGTGCTTTCACCAAATATTACTCAGAGCTAAGAAGACGAATCAGGCTCAAAACATCCCTATGGAATCTATGAGGTTTAGGCTATTGATTCATATAAATATTGTCCGCTAAAAATGTTGGCCGCAGGCCATTAACTTACCTTCAAATCGTTCAAACAGCTGCCTTTTTCATATCATCCTATAGATTCATCCTTCCTCTCTCCGTAGTAGCTGTTTCCCCTCGAACCTTTTTCTTTAAAAGGAAATACATATGGTTTTTGCGAACCATATGCTGGGAAGTGTGGCCAAAAAATATTGGGTTACGGTAGCGCTCGAAAGATTGTCAAAACACAAGAGGCGAGAGATACGCGCCTTTGAATCCCACTCTCGTTATGAGCTGTGATGTTCTCGCTTTTTTGTTCTTTTTCATCACTTGTTTCTCTCATTGTTCTTTCAGAAAACTTCAGCCCTATTTGTTATGCAGTGTTACAGGTGTTGTTCCATTACTAACCACAAAATAAGTGTATTGGAAAAGATTTTTTGAAGAGTTGTTTGGTACATAAAAGGAAATACAAACAGCAATCGTCTTTCTGAGAAGAACGAAGGTTTGCAAAGGTTTTTTTTTCAATGCTTGCCTATGATCAATCCGTTTTCTCTTATTAATATCAACTTTCAACGATTGTTATCAATTTTTACGTTACCTTATGCGCTGTTGGTATTTTCCAATCAGAAAGTGCATCGTCTGCAAATGTACCATATTACCACATTTTTGAGCTTATTCTGTCTCATCTCGTTTCTTATCGCTTTCATGAAGAGTGCTATAAGCCTTGGGCAGAGTTCAGGAGACTTCATCTCTTCGCGTTTCCCCGACGAAACAACAGTACGAGTCCATTGCATGTTGATCGACTGTCGACTCGTGACTGTTGGCTTGTAGGGAAAACTGCGATTCGATGAAATTGCGTGAACTCTGCCCATGGCACCTGTTAGACCTTCATCCAAAGCGCCCAAAAGCACCCAAATCCTTGATTACTCCTTACATCTTTTCTCTTCACACTTTTGCGCTAGACTAAAAGCGCCAGGCTAGCGCGGAGCGAGGAAAGGTGGAAATATGTGAAGAGAGATCAGAAAAATTGAGCGCTTTTGGGCGCTTTCAAACGAGGTCTGACAGTGCCTTAATACCAAAAGAGACATTCTGCTTACTACAGTGGTAATCTTTCAATCTAGATATGGGATGCAAAAGGATCGCGGGTGGATTCACAGGCAGAGCACAAGGCGATCTTGGTCCAGTTTACGGTTTCCAGGTATCTTTTTTACAACTTTCGCTTCAATACGGCAGCGTTGAACGATTTCCATTTAGTGGCGACATTTTGGCGCCGAGTACAAAGGCCCAGACGCGGACTATGAGGGCCAAGTGTTGAATTAGCGGACGTCATCCACGAAATTCATACGAATCCAGACAGCCGCCGGATTATCATGAGCGCCTGGAATACTTGTGGCAAGTCGTGTTGCTGTTTTTTCAAGAAAGTGAGTTCCTGTTTGAATTCACAGATTTGAAGCTAATGGCTTTGCCACCTTGGGTGTTTAGATTTTCTTCTTTTTTTGAACATTTTCACCATGTTTTGCTTAGTTTTCGAGTTCCTTTTGTAATTACTTTTTCTTCTAACTTTTATTTGGAAGGGTCTGGGGGAAAGTCTGTTTGGGAACGACCATAGGTTGCCGGCAATTGTGTCCAAGGTTGCCGTGGTTGCCGAGGTTGCCGGCGTTGCTGAGGTTCCCGGCGTTGCCGGTCGTCGTAGAACCTCATGATAGCCTCACATTTCTCACGCTCTAGGCTGTCTCTGACCCCGGCAACCTCGGCAACCCCGCCAACATCTGCAGTCTCGGAACAGTTGCCGGCAACCTATAGCCGTTCCCTTCGCTTGATATCCTGGACCAGATAGCTTTCTATAGGACGGTGCAATTCCGCAAGCCATCAAAAAGTTTAACGCTCTCTCACGTTCTTGACTTATTCTGTTATTTTTATCCATTCCAAATGTAGCCAGTTCTACTGTATGGCAAATTGTGAACATATAGTTACAGACTTCGACATGGCAATGGTAAATGGCGAACAGCACATCGGCGATAACGAAGAGAATCATGTAGATCACTTTGAAGTACCGATAGAGGAAAATGAGGCTGTTTACTTTTGACCGTTTTTTTGTTCTACAAGTTGCTTAAAATGCTAATTTGAGTGCCTTTGTGTTTGATGATGAAGAGTGTTGCGTCTGCTTTCGTGACTTTGAGTCATGATATCGTAGCTCACTGCACCAGAACGCGTTGCTTCGCGCGTTTCTTCGCACTGCGCTTTCGTGTGATAGCGAGAGACCGACTGCGGAGCGCTTTTGGAATAAAGTTGAAGTAAACCTTTACTTGAAAGAGTTCGGGCAGGGGTGAAGGGGGGGGGGGTCGTGCCGGGATCTGGCCCAAGGGTGGGTCGTATCCGATAGTCGTGTGCCACACCCCCCGCTTTACCCTGATCATAACGTGTTTGTCATGCGGGGACCAATACATAGGAGAAACAGGCAGGCCGCTGTGCGTAAGAATTAAGGAGCACCTAAATGGCCTTCAAAAATCTAAAACATCCACGCCACTGGGCGCCCATCGCAGGCAATGCCATGAAAATCAATTTTTTGAAACATCTGTCACGATCCTATCGCGAGAAACTGAAGTGGTAGCGCGAAAAACACTAGAGGCGTTCTAGATAACATCCAAGAACCCAAAAATGAACCGCAAAGACGAATGCATCGCTGTGACCAACGAATTGGCCCTATATCAAAACCTCTGTGGGTTTTGATCTATGATGTCGAGATCAGATGCGTATAAAAGAAGCTAGTTTACTAATGAGGGCATTATCTCAGTTGGTGGTACTCGCTCTGTTTATCGTCAAGGCAGTTGAGGTGAGCGCTAGCTTGGTTCGTCATCTGGTAGTGTAGTAGTGTTTATCATAGTGTTGAGTTTTGTTTCTGTAGGCTGACAAGGTGTTTGAGAGGATAAGTTGCAATGTTTCTGACCTTTTCAGGCTCCAAGGAAGGCGACGCCGCCGAAACGTTAGCCCAAAATAAACATTATTGCCAATCTTGGCTCAAGGCTCAAAAAACAAGCTCAAAGTTATACGTGATGCCGAGATGCAGTGACAAGTGGGCCATGTCGCCAGTGGGTGACGATGTTGAATACGGCCACTGGACGGTGACAGGGCTACGACAGGAGGTGTTGATCTGAAGATATTCATGCATTAAAAGTGGAAAAGTTGGTAAACACAACCGGAAAGAATAAGAAAACTTTTACAATTGGAATAATCTTCTTCTAGCAATTTAATCAGTGTATTTTCCGCTAAATCGCATGAGGAGGATTTTTCGGTTGATCTGATACAAAACATAGTTGCTGACAAGTGGTTGACTTTGTTGCAGAGTGAAGGTGCTTAAGTATTACGACACTATCTCAGCAAAGTATTTTACGCTGAATTTCCCTGCAAACATGCTGCACAATGCTTTATTTTATCTTATCACAAGAAAAAACAGGTATTGAGGAAAAGACTGCTCGTTGTTTCACCATCCCCATTTCTCGCAGGCATCTTTGGGTTCGAGCATCTTCTCGCACAATTTGCATTGCTCCTTGGTTGGACGTCTGCCGCCCAACCATCCGCTTCTTGGGTGGCATTTCTTGCAACAATTTTCTAACAAAATGCTGAAAACACAACGTTTTTATTGCGCATAGAACAACGTAATTTCAGCTTACGTTTTAATCGACGCATTCGTTAACCCTAGGAAACAAGCTCCCAGGATGAAAAAGAAAAACAGGAAATTCATAGTTGTTTTCAACAATATGAGTGTGCTCTAAAAAAATTCTGATTAGTTTGGGTTTATACTGATACGCGAGGGAAGAGTGACAGCACAGCGTTTATAACTGATTGAGTCTCCTTTGAGAAACATGGATATATTGGAGAAGATGGATTGAAGCAAACTTGCGACTAGAAAATTAGAAAAGTTTAATGAAAGCTGCGCTGCGTTTGTAACGAATGCGTTAACATAGTTTGATGCTCGCGATTCAGCCAATATTTCACTGAAGCGATAGAATTTCTAATGACTGAACTGTTGTCTTTCTCTTTTGACATGCAGACTGTCCACTCTTCGACATCAAAGTACAAAAAGTAGTGCCTGTTGATGAGAACAAAAGCTTTTTCTGCGCAGCTTCTTCTTTTCTTTTCCACATTTTATTTTGCGATAAAAATTTTCTTGTGCTTCCCTAGATTAAGACAAATAACTCAAGTTGAAATATTTGTCGTAATCTGAGCGAGCACAAAAAAGTTTTATTCTCAAAATGGAGACCCTTTAAGGTTTCGAGAAATTTATTTTGATAATCGATGGCCATCACCTTACAACTTGTACAAAAATCGCTCTTTTTGAAGAGAGCTAGAGGTAAAGTGGAGTTTTTAAAAATACTCCTTTCCTTACCGCTTCAAACATAAACTCGTATTCGGGAGGTACAAGTACCATAATTGGTGGCACTTGTAGGCGGAGTACTGGCCTACAAGTGCCATCTATTTACAGAGTAATATCTACTCTTGAGAAATTTCTCAACTTCTATAACTTTGAGCTGTTTGGAGGAGCAAGTTTCCTGCAGGGACCATGTTCAGCCTATCTTCGAAAAGTAGCCCTTGAAATTCGCCTCTCATATACACGATTGACCAAAAATAGGCCTGTTTCTGCAGACTTAACAGGCATGATTAGAGCTGAAGAGATTATATGTAGTTGCTGGGCAACTATCACTGCTACTTTTATGATTTTAACGATTTTGGAACGCTAATATGGAAAAAATTTCTTAAAAAAAGTTTGGAATACTGACCAATCTGCATACAAATATGCCCCATTTGTGATTCAGTAATTTGAATTTCCAATTCTTGGCAAAGTGAGCCAATTGTTTCAATGAGCAAAGGACGTTTTTTAAAGGACGGATATCTCGCACAGCTTTTGCGAGAAAAGTCAGATGTAAGTTTGACTTGCGCATACAACAGAATTTGAGTGCAGTTGCATGTTTGAAGTCGACAAACTCCCCAATCAGTAACTCTAAATTGAAACGATTTTTTTGTTTTGTAAATATGGCAATGGAATTTTCATCGCCAGAAAGACATTTTTATGTAAATGGGACGGGTTTTGATACCCATTATAATCCAGAGTGATATCTGAAAGAGTTTCTTTGCTCTTTATAAGCCCAGATAGGTGTTGAAAATCAAAAAAAACGGCGTTGGCACCTGTAAACAAACTCATATTCAAGTGAGCTTTTTCCCGCAATAAAAAAGCGCAAACTTTGAACTTTTCAAAAAGATTTTTTCATTCGTCCAAAGTTTTATTTCGTAGAGAGCATTAATCGAGATTTGCATCTTGTAAGGAAAAGTAAGGAAAAGCGTCAGAATAATCTTTTATACTTCACTATCTTCATGCTTAGGATCAAGAACAATTGTAGCCTTATTGCATAACTAAGGCCCGTATGCACGTACATCCCCGCGGGGAGGGGAGGGGATCTGAGAGGGGAAGAGTCATATCTCGCTAGTTTATGTATCTTTCTTCTTCTTTCTCTGTCTTGTTTTTGAAGGTTCTCATACACTGATACCTGCGCATAACGGATGCCAGGTTACTGCTATACAAGATTAGATATTCACTATTTCGTCTGATCCCCTGGGGATCCCTAGGGGATCACCTCACATATTCAAAGTCATTTACCTCCCTGAAGACTCAATAAAACCCCTGCAAAATTGTACTGAAGATATACTACGATACTGCTGAGCATGTTTTCGACAGAAGAGATGGATTATGAAGATTTTGATTTTTTCGATGATCCCTGGCTCGCGAGCAGCGGCTCATCAAAAATTTGGATATCTCAAGATTTCACTCATTTCTACCATAAACATGTTTAGCACTGCTGTAGTATATCGTTAGTACAATTTTACAGCATTTTCAGTGGATTTTCAGGAAGATAAATGACTTTGAAACTACGCGGATCCCCCAGGGGATCAGACGAAATAGTGAATATCTAATCTTGTATGGCAGTAACCTGGCATCCGTTGTGCGCAAGTATCAGTGTATGTGAACCTTCAAAAGCAAGACAGAGAAAGAAGAAGAAAGATATATAAACTAGCGAGATATGACGCTTCCCCTCTCAGATCCCCTCCCCTCCCCGCGGGGATGTACGTGCATACGGGCCTAAAAGTGTAAAAATATTTCTAAAGTTATCCACGATCGACTGTCAATTAATCTTGGCATCGTACAGGCGTACATATCTTTCACTGATTTGTTCAGCTTGCACAAGATTGGTATATCTCTTAATTCGACCGACGTTTCGGCTATATCGCCTTTTTCGGGGTCTGAAAAAGTCGACCATGTAAACTGTCCAGCTAGCAACTTGGTCACGATCAAGCAAATCGTCCAACCTGTTAGCGAATCAAAAGAGTACAAATGACAAGATCGAGTCATTGCGCTGCCAACAATTCAATGCTGATACATTATACCAACGACTGACCACCATTCTTTCAGATCTAGCATCTTGGTCTCGGCCTGTTGTTACTGGGGATACCACAGAGGCTCTGGTAAGGAGCCAATTCTTGTGTAATGGCCAAGCACTCATCTTTTCTATTCATTTTCGGACGTCGCGATCCAAAACGCTTCTAAAGTTCTGCGCGTTAGGATTTCGGGCTAGTAAGCTAAGACTGTAATCTCCACGCTTAAATTCGCGTCCTCGTGGCGCTGTCTGCGGTGCATGAATATCGTGTATCAGCATTGAATTGTTGACAGGGCAATGATCTCGATCTTGTCATTTGTACTATTTTGATTCGCTAAAGGTTGGACAAATTGCTTGATCGTGACGAAGTTGCTAGCTGGACAGTTTACATGGTCACGACTTTTTCAGACCCCGAAGAAGGCGATATAGCCGAAACGTCGGTCGAATAAAGAGATATACTAATCTTGTGCAAGCTGAACAAATCAGTGAAAGTTCTAAAACTGCTATTGCAAAAGCTAGTCTCTGCTGGAGCCAAGGGAACATAAGGAAAAGGAAACTTATAAGGTGAGTGTCGGATCTAGCTACAGCTGGTATATATACAGTATGACTTTTATGATTTGTGTGGCAATGGCTTTTGTGACGTACTAGAAAAAAGTTTGGGTTATAACAGTTTTTGTATGCTTTGAATCTAAAGAAAACTTAAGAGTTAAGCTACTTAAAGGTGACACCAAACCATTGCATCATTGATCTTCTCGTTTTCTTTGGCCAACCCGAAGCTTAAGATAGATAAATCCGTTTGTTTTCTCTGCACCATGTACAGAAAAGTCCTTTATCTTGCAAAACAGCTCTATTTCAATTTTTTATTACAGATGTTGCTAAATCTTTCTATGTACCGGCATGTTTCTCTACGTTGTCCAACCAACTTTTAACTAAAGTATAAATGCTCTTATCGAAAAGAGACGTACTTTCTAACATGAGAAGAATAATTGATCGAGCCATCGAAAAATGCTTATCTGTGAACTGACTCATTTACATCGCTGGCTGTTGAACGGCTGTCGAAACCTTAACATTTTTATGTTTGTTATAAAATTTGGTACAGCAGGTGACGCACAAGTCTCATATTGCTACAGTCAATCTATTTGTGCTAATGGGAGCGAGGATTTAAGCTGCAAGGAAAGTTTGAAACATGTTTTGGTTCTCACAGCTGCAAACTTCAACATTAAGGAAATCACCATCAGCATAATTTGTGTTTCCAAGTCAGAGTGCCAATATCTGATATTACAAATTCATATTGATAGAACAATCAATTTATTCAACTAAATCAAACAAAACATTATGAATTGCTTCGATTTAGAACTCTTTTTTGTCTCCATAGATGTATAAGTATGTGTAAGAATAGTAAGAAGTGTGTAAGAATTATCATATTTAAAATGTAAAGTTGGAACAAATTCTGCTGAAGTTCTGACTAAGGATGTTATATTGCAGCTCTCAAAAATCGAATTCATTAGGCATAAGAAGCCTCATTCGTAACGTGCATGAATTTTCACTCCGACACAGATAAATATAGTATCCCTGTTGAGCATCTCAAGTTGATTAGTGTGCGAATGATGAAACTTGAAGTTCCGTTCATTGATAGATGTCCTTTAATGAACAACAACTCGTTCATTTCCTGAGGACCCCAGACAACATTTCTCTTTGGATTTGGTTCCTATTACAATAAATAAGTCAATCTTTAACAATGCTGTTTTTCTCATTGTTTCTGGTACAGGTTGTGACGGCATTATTTCCACTCTAAACCCCTCAAAACCATGATTATTTTGGAGCTGCCAAAAAGCATGCAGAATATAAAAAGTGAAGTGTTGTAAGCAGAACATAGTTACAATTGATTCGACTGGCTGAGCTTCGGCAAAGGCGGGGTTTCGTGACCTAATTAAGGCTAGGTAATGATCAGAGAGCACTCGCGCGCGAGAGACGCAGGTGCGTCGCGGGCGCGAGCGGCCTGCCCTGACGGAGCTAAACCAGTTGAATCAAAAATAACTATCAGGCGGTATCGAAATACATAGGTAATTTTGGGTTTGTACGTCATACAAATAAGTTTGAACAATTGATTTGGGACACACATATGCAAAGTGAGTGGAGTAATTATACAGTATATCAAGGCATTGTTTAAAACAAAGAAATGGCATCAAATGTGTTGCTAACAAGGGAGGTACTATAAGTGGCCGTGGCCATTTGATATGAGACGCATATTATTTGAAGGAGCTTCGAACGCTGATTTCGAATCTGTTTTCCGTTTCTGCAAAGCGCCCTTCTGAAGAGAGTTATGAAAGCCTGAAAATCCTATTTTGGGGGCGCTCTTTGACTTGAGAGCGGTGTTACGTGCGTCGCTGGTGCAGTGGTGTAATGGTTAGTTGTTGGCATTGAAGGCGAAAGGTCGGTGGTTCGAATCTTGCAGAGCGAGCCATTATGCACTTTCAATGTGAGTTTAAAAGGTTCTACTTTAATTCGTCTGCAGTCACTTACTATAATACCCTTAGCAAATGTGACCTAAGGAAATAATTTTCTGGCAAAACCGCTTGCTTGTTGATTTGGCTTTCTCCGCAAAAAATATGTACAGAGGTGAAGCGAAATTACAAGGTAAGCAAAACACAGACATTTCTCACAACGGGAACAGCGTATGAAGAAAATCTCTACGCAATTGTTATGCTCGCAAGTACCCATTAAGTTAAATGCAGAAGAGAACGTCCTCTCGATTAATGATAGTGCGCATTTCTTGAGTTTTATATGGTGGTGGACACGTTTCACCACGTTCATTCCTATATTACTAGTAACGAGGTCAGGTAGATTTTCAGGGCCTCATTACAAGCAATCAGAAAATTTTCCCCTTAGTTCACATTTGTAAAAGACATATTACAGTAAGCGATTGCAGACGAATTAGAGTGGTTTTTGAACTCATACTCAAAGTGCAAAATGATTCGCTCTGCACCGGATTCGAACCATCGACCTTTCACCTTTAATGCCAACAACCACTCAGACAATCACAGGCTCTCAGCGGGCCCCACCAAAAGCGTCGTTGCCTTATCGCAGCCACTGTCGCTTCCCGCTGAGAGCTTTGTTGGAGCTTTGTCGGAGCTTGTCGGAGCGGGCTCGCTGCCCGCTGAGCCCGCTCCGACAAGCTCCGACAAAGCTCCGACAAAGCTCTCAGCGGGAAGCGACAGTGAGGCGATGAGGCCACCGCGCTTTTGGTGGGTCTAGGCGGTGGCTTTGTGGCTGCCGGCTGAGAGCATTTGATTGTCTGAGCAACCATTACACCACTGCACCATCGATGCACATAGCACCGCTTTCAAACTCGAGGAGCGCCCCAAGATAGGCTTTTCAGGCTTCCATAACTCTCTTCAGAAGGGCGCTTGCAGAAACGGAAAGCGGATTCAAAATCAGCGTTCGAAGCTGCTTTAGATATGCATTTCACATCAAAAGGCCACGGCCATTGAAAGTACTTCCCTCGTAAGTGTTAAGTGTTGCTCAACATATGCAAGCCAGGTATGGGCAATTTTTGATAGTTAGTAAAGGGGTTTTTTATGCTGCCTAGTGTTCATTGTTTTGGATTGCCTGTTCAAAGTAAAAATTGCTTATATGTACAGAGTGTCCACAATTACCGGCGCGTGTTTCTTTGGGTGCTAGAAGGATTTGAGGAGGACACCATAGTGCATTAGTAAAATCAGAATTTTTTGCTTTACTTTTCGAGAGAATCTCAAATTTTTTTGAGAGCCGAAGTGTGCTCTGCACCCAGATACAACTTCAAATATTTACAGGATTTTTTTTGTTTTGCGTTTTGTCTACACGCCATCGTAAGAGCCTTAAGAGTTGTCAGTCACGACAATATCCGCTCTTGACCTTCAACACCTCCTCCAATTGCATACTCGTTTCATCTGGTGTGGATGAAGGAGGTCCGGCCACCAGTGCATTAGAGATATTGCAGTGCGCAAGACTTTAGAGGAGCCCGTGTATCTCTTCTCGCTTACCAAAATGAGAGGTATATAAGGCCGCTTAACTGGAGGCATATGCGTCTTTGATTTCCGACCTCAATTTTAATTATTTTCTGATTTCTCATGTTCTTTCATTGATTGTGCTTGGCAGCTTCTTTCTTTAGCTCCCTCGGATAAAATCTTGTTATCTAGCGGTTGAGCAAAGTGATTGTTATAACTTTTGGATAATGTCGCGTTGACGCGCGGGGAAAGTATGTAACTTTTGTGCGGAGAGGGCTCGTATCTTTCCTACGCGGAGATCGGTCGAAATTTGTGGATTTTTCTGACAATGTACTGGAATTAGTTTGATGATCATCGCGGCTTAGGACGAGGCGGACTCCTCTGTATGTTATTAGGACAGCTGGACGGACGCGCCGGAATAGCTAACCGGCGCCAGGGTTTGTAGGCAGCAGGTGCAGGTTGCGCAGGCAGGGGATGGGAGCCCATCGAGGCAAGGGATGCTAAGCCCATCGAAACCCAACATGGTGCATGGACGCCGAGCGCATGGAAGATGGAAGATTCCGCCCGCGCCTGGCATGGATTTGATGATCATCGTGGACGCGTATATCGAGGACGACGGGATAACATCAAGGACGTCGTTATGGGAACGCGCCACCCCATCTTCCTCGCCTGTAACGGACCTAAGTCTACCACGCTCAGCACAGAAGATCGAGCAACAAAGGACCGGTAGACACTGGGGCGAACCAGTGGCAGGAATGAAGGAATGGTGGCCATGAGTGTGATGTTAAACGTGAGGAAATTCAACCAAATTCATTGATGGTCTCTGGTAGTCATGAGACTAGTTCACAAGCAAAGTATTTGAGAGTTTTGGGAAGTAGCGTGGAGACAGCTATCATGACGATTTATTTGGGTCCTTTTTCTCATTTTCATTCAGGCAAGCTTTTCCTAACTACACGGAATCTGCTAAAATCTTCTAAATGAAACCAACTTTATCATGTAGTTTTGAAAAAAGTGGATGCGTGTTGATTATACAAACTTAAACACCTAAGGAGACAGAAGGGTGTTTACCAAGTGCTGTGAGGACAAGAGTTGCATTGCACTTATAGTCTGCTCCAGCCACAACCAGGCCAAAATCGGCATGGCGGGAGTCCGCGTCGCCTGTCGTCCTTTATCGCACGTCGTTTCACATCCCAAGGTAGATATCTTTGCATGTTTTGCCTGTTTCTTCCATATGTTTATGCTTGTATGTTCTCGTATGTTTTGTACTTGCAGCGAAATTGGATAATCCAAGCAACTTTTGTTAACTTGGTGCATCATATTAGGTTGTCCCATAAGTCTTTTCATTTTTGAGTTTTCGCTATAATAAGTCACTCACTTCTTATTCTAAATAGACATCAGGATACTATTCGATAGATCAAAGCAAGCTCTATAAAATGGCTTTTATGTTTTGAACCAGTTTCGATCCACTTCAAGTTTGAAAACAAAATCGAAAAAGTTTCGGATGGCCAGAAAACCGAAAAAATTTTATATCTTCGTTCAAAAAAATCCTACAAATCTTTATTCGCACACGCATATACATTCCACATTAGACATTCATATGTGCTGTTGCTGTATTTTTTCATCAGCTAGAAATCAAGAAACCGAGAAATCACACGTTTTTACCAAGTGATGCTGTGCTGTTCTTACACTAACAATTGTATACTACAAGTCTTTAGAAGTACAACCCTAAATTTTTAGCTCTCTATATGCTCTGGTTCACGAGAAATATCAAATTTAGCTTTCTTCACTCGGGTTTTTCACGCTTAAATCAACATTTCTGTGAACTAGAGCTTATAGAGAGCTAAAAATTTACAATTGTACTTCTAAGAGCTTGTAGTATACAACTGTTAGTGTAAGAACACAGCATCACTTTGGTAAAAACATGGAAATTTTTGGTTTCTTGATTTCTAGCTGATGAAAAAATACAGCAACAGCACATGTGAATGTCTAATGTGGAATGTATATGCGTGGATGAGTTAGAGATTTGTAGGATTTTTTTGGACGAAAATATAAAATTTTTTTGGTTTTCTAGCCATCCAAAACTTTTTAGATTTTGGTTTAAAACTCGAGATGGACCAAAGCTTGTGCAAAAGCATAAACGCCATTTTATAGAGCTTGCTTTGCTCTATCGAACGGTGTCCTGATGTCTAATTAGAATAAGAAGTGTGTGACTTATCATAGCGAAAACTCAGAAATGAAAAGACTTATGGGACAACCTAATAGTTTCATAAGGCTGGGTTCATACCCGTACCCTAACTGTTCTAGCACAGCGCACAATTGTAGCGCTGTGCTGGAACTGTTCCGGAACATACGGATCTGTATGAACTCAGCCTAAGGCCGCATGCATTAACATCCCTGTGGGGAAGGAGATTGCAGCTTGAAAGGAAGTTTCATATTCTGAAGCTCTAGATACCTGAATTTCACGTTATCTACCTATCCGCAACTATTCCTACTGTCCTACACTATGAACATAGTGAACAGGAGCGAGAAGCTGCAAATGCCGCATTATCTAGCTATCTATTAGGTCATTCCGAAAGTAATTTCGCTTTTTTCAAACGGGCGCCACATTTGACAGAGCAAAGATTATCTAGAGGCCTTGAATGCATTCGATGCAGAATTTCATTCTCTTTCTAAATGTCATAAAACTTTTGCAAAACAGTGAATGAGCTTTCAGAAAATAACCAAAATTTGCAACCCATGCTTTTTGAGATGAACAAGTTTCACGATTTTTTAAAACCTTCATATTAATCCTCAAAAGGAGTTCAAGTAACGATTCATTAGAGCAAACCTTACAGAATACAAAACTACTTTTTTCTCTTTCTCATAACTCGCCGTAATTTTTAAAAAAATTTTTAAACAAAACCATCGGATTTTGGTAGGCCCACATCGGCCACAATCGCATCAAACATCATAATTATTCGGAATTTGAGACTACCAAGATGGTACTATAAGTTAGCATTAATTTTACAAAGCATGTGAGGGTTCACGGATTCGAAATATCAAATTTCGTGTTTTTCGGGTACAGCCTGGGGTTCGCTAAAAAAATGAGTTATGATGATTTATCCCCGGAAACTAAACGAATCGAAAACGAGAAACACCTGTTAGAGAGAGGAGAAAATGTTGTATCAAATAATGCGCGAGCTGCTCTTCTTTTGATGTTCTACGAGGATTTAACTGCCCAAGTATATAAATCGGTAGCATCAGTTAAAATTCTGTTAAAAATGTATGACAAGATAGGAAAAAGGGAAAAAAGCAGTTCTGTATTCTATAAGACTTACTCTATTGAATCGTTACTTAAACTCCTTCTGAAGATTGATATGAAAGTTTTAAAAAATCGTGGGACTTGACCATCTCAAAAAGCATGGGTTGCAAATTTTGGTTATTTTCTGAAAGCTCATTAATTGTTTTGCAACAGTTTCATAACCGTTAGAAAGAGAATGAAATTCTGCATCGAATGCATTTAAGATCTCTAGATAACCTTTGCTCTGTCAAATGTGGCGCCCGTTTGAAAAAAGCGAAATTACTTTCGGAGTGACCTAATATATGATCCCCTGATGATTCTTGACTTCCGACTGCCTTTTCTTCAAAGTCCTTTTCTTTCTTCGGAGTTAATGAAAATGTGCCAAAGTTTCACTGATCATCTAACCAAACAGTGCTAAGCATGTTTCTAATAAGCACAAATGATATATCGAAATCTTGAAAATCGCGATGAACCTTAAGTTAAAAGTTGGTTGCCGAAATTTTCAATACTTCTGTAACTCAATTCTTCTTATCAGCAACACGCTTAGCACTGTTAGTTTAGATAATCAGTACAGCTTTGGAATGTTCGTAACTTCGAAGAAAGAAAAATGACTCTGAAGAAAAAAGCGGTTAGGCGCTGGGAATCATCGGGGGATCATACAAAAAGGTGGAAAATGCGGTTAGCACTGCTTCTCGTTCCTATTCGATATGCTCGTAGTGAAAGATAGTAGGAATACTTACGGATAGGTAGACACCGTAAAATCCAGAAGCTCGGAGCTTCAGAATTTGAAGATTTTTTTCTAAGCTGCAATCCTCCTTCCTAGCGGGGATGTTAGTGCATGCGGCCCTAAGTGTATTTCAAAAAGTTTAGAAATTGCTTTGTATTGCTTGCTTGCAGCACCTGCCACATCAAAGCGCTCCACAAGGTTTTTACCTGAATCAGCTCACTGATAAGCTAAGCTTAGACTGTCGTGGCAAACATGCGCAAGGTAAACTTCTGATAAGTGCGTACAAAAATCTAAGTTGTGAAAAGTAACGACATTTTGCGCACACTGCTTTGTGTACATTCAATGCTTCGGTTGCCTCCCAAGTTTTACTCTGCATTTGTACAACTCTTCATCCTTCGAGACCCTAGTGTGGAAAACAAGCTCGCAAATTTTTGCTCAAAGTAATTCGTTTCTCGGTAATTTCTAATGATACACCTCTCCTCTAAATTAGTTACTACATTCATAATGCTTTAATTGATTTAGTTGAGTAAATTGATAATTCTATGCTATTATTATATATTTGTGATATGAGGAAAGTCATGTCAGTTATGTCCTGCGTTACCGAATGATTGTGCTTTCTGCTTAGCGTTGGAGAAACAGAAACTAGCTGTCCCACCAACGCGGCATGCTACACCTTTCAACGTTACGAGGTAGACTCCATGCACGAAAATTATGTGAAGTCTAATTTGGAAAATCAGAACTGTTTTTATGACATTTGAATTGTGCCATGATGAATACAACTTTTGTATGTCAGCCAATCATCAAGGGAACTATGACGTTGAAGGAGTGCGAAATCGTGAGCATGCTTACAACAAGATGCCACCTATGAACAGGCATCTGCTTATCCTTTCTATAATATAAATCTGAGTTCAAAAAACGTGACGATTAAGATGCTCCGTGACCGTATGTGGTTATGACGTTGTCTGATTATACGCCTGTTGCAGAAACCGCCGCCAAATGTTAGGACAAGCGGCGATGCAATGATAAGGAGAAGAAGACGCTGACGTCAAAGCGCGACGAGAGTCTCACAACACGCATGGTGCACTCTGTCGCTGTGTTGAAAAATGAAGGTGCATGCCATGTGTGTTAAAGTATGCCATGTAATGGTGGCAAGAGTCGGCCACAATCAAACCAATTATCGATTCTTTCACTTATCCCACCACACTGCTTATTTCAAGTGTATATTTAAGTGAGCATGCTGAGTACAAATGCGATCATCGGCTGTAGAAATACCCATTACTCCCATCGAATTTATCCATTTTTTGCAAACTTGCAGCTACGGGGGTGGGAGTCAGGACAGGAACACAATTGAGCAATGTGGCTACCAGTGTAATAAGCGGCTGTAAAAATAGTTATTGGCTCTGTCGATTTATTGATCATTTGCGAGCATGCCGACTACGAATGAAATTTTTCGTGAAAACAACCATTGCTTTCATAGATTTTATCTGTTGTTTGCAAGTGGGCTTTGACACAGGAAGTGAGTAACCACGACCTCAAGCTAGGAAGATGGAGTTGCGACAAGCGAGAGGGGGGGGGGTATTTGAACATGTTGTTCATGATTATAGTAACAATGTTGACTTTGTGTTGAAGCATTGTTCAGGATGTTGTGATTCATTGATGCTGACGTTTTGGCTCTTCGCCTTCAGAGCGTCTTTTGAAGTCTAAAACCACTTATAACATGTTCCTTCAAACGCCACATCTGACCTCAGAGATCCATTCAAGGAATTAAATGCGATCAAAGCGAATGAAGACGAACACGAAGAAGTACTTGCCGTAATACAGTGATTGTTGGAGCCAAGGCCACCCGTATGAGAGACTAATGATAGGCACTGATTATAAGGCGCATATTTGTGCATTAAGGACCCGCCAACGCAGTCCACCAAAAAATCTTTTTCCTCCTGTAGGTCAAATTTGCACAAGTTCAATAGGGGGCGAGGTCTTGTGTCACCATGCTCTCGTCTTCGCGGCTTAATTTTGGTTTTTAATCATTATCCAAGGGTTTCCAAGAGTTTTGCGTAATACATTTTACGGTTAGTACGACAAAATCGTGAGCCTTACGTTGACTGCAGCATCGCTATGATGTATTTTCAACGGTGTCTAAAAGCGTCGAACTTTTTTGCCTTATTGAACTCGTCCACGTGTCCAGTGATATGGATGGACAAAAACCGATCTGTTTCCCCATCATAATCCTCTCCGCACGAAAGGCATATATCAGGTAAATTGCACCGGAGTGTAGTTTCCAAATTGCTATAAGGATAAATAACGCAGTTGGAATTCATGCAAAGACGATCGTAGGCTCTCTTTTGTACAAGCCGCCTCTTCAAATTACTTGGTGAGATTACAATCCTTATCGAATCCTGTAGACCCCCTGGCGTAAACATGCTCTATGCCTTGCTCATTTCTTTCAATACTTAGGGATGACAAGGAGAATCATGTTCTCGACAAATTCGCGTATCCCCCTGGCTACTCGAGTCCTAAATCAACAGCATGTCTTCACTGCGTACCAGTGGCGTACCGAGGAGGGGTACGGGGGGAGGCCCCCCCCGAGAACGGGTCGCGAAATTTTTCAAAGTTACTTATACGGGTTATAAAATTGTGCAAATGACTTGTCTGCACTTGTAAATAGTTGAAATGATTTTTAAAATTTTTTTAAAAAATTCATTTAAGCCTTATGAAAATTTTTTTGGGCGTGTTGCCTTCCGCTACTTGGACGCCAGCTGCATCGACCCCCCCCCCCCTTCACCCAATGGGGTGTTTTCAGCTGTTCTGAACATGTTCGCGACGACTAACTTCTTGATGGACTGTAGGTGTGGTGAACTGTAGTTGACCAAAATGTTTTTTATTGCTGGGTCACTCTCCTTCCGCTAACTACACAAGCACATTCAGAAATGATAGCCGCCTAGATCGGGCAATGGCTAGTGTAGGAGCCAGCCTTTGCCCTATATTTAAACTTCATATTTGTCTATAATACAGTTCTGCCCAGCGGAAGATGCTACAGTTTGAACCTCGTGAAGAACTGTCATCAGCTGTTCCGTAGTAAACTCACACATATTGGTGGTTTGCTGATGTTTACATATAAGCTCGAAGATTTGCATGCTGCATCCTTGAACACCATGACACTACCATATCTTAAGTTAGCATTCCGCAACCTGTCCGAAAACATGTTGGTTCCTATGAGATGAGCCGCAACATGTTGGAAAGCCGAAAGAATTTCGTTAAGCAGCCATGCTATCTTATCTGTGGGTCCTCCAACACCACTTATAATGGGCCTTACTTTGTATGTACGGGATCCGTGTAGGCAAAAAGCGTGTGTCTCCAAAAAGCATGGGTCTTTATGAGAACTTACAAGACGGGACAGTTAGGGAGATCGCATTTGCAGCAAATAATGATGCTCTTAGGAACCGCAGCTGTTTCTGCGGTGTCTGCTCGGACCCTGTTTAGCGGGCATTACCTATATTAGATCAATCACGTGAAATAACTACAAAGTCGCCGCCCTCGAAAGCAGTGGCTCGGTAAAATCGAACATCTCGAAACATCTATATGGAAGGTTGCTTGCACCCCACACATGAAAAGGAGCAGGTCCGAGCGCACAGCATACTTCCACTGCTAAGAGAATTGCTCCTTAAACGGTACGCGCAAGCCATTTTTACACGTACTTGGACGAGCTTGCGATATGCCTCATACCTCGGAGGAGGCATGCCGCAATGATATAAACATTAGGGTCCCACACGGGACTCTACGTCTCTACGTCTCTAATTACGGCGGCGTTTCACTCTTTCGAATTTAATGAGGGGCCTCGGGAAAAGCTGGTTTCGCCATTTTCGCTCTCTTAAAGTGGATTTATAAAATTAGCGCGTCGAATTACTCCAGGTAAGCGAAAAAACCACAGCTCGAGGACTCGCGGAACCGCTGCTTTCACTGCTCACGGAAACTCAGATTTTTTGCGAAAGCAGAGATCATGTAACTCCTGCAAACCTAGTCTTTTTGCGCGTGCAAGATTGCTAGTGGGGTGCTATAGAAGGAGCGCTGTTAAACACTGTAGACCGAACTAGCAAACTGCCTGAACGTCAATCTACGGAAGGGACAGGCTTCTGCGACTTGAATAGTAAAGTAGGGAAGGCGGGACTGGCAAAGTCCTATCTTTTGCGTTTGATTGTAAGTGTTGCTGTTCCTCACACCTTGCTCTACAGCGTAGGCGGTCGTGAACGTATTGAAACCTTCCCACGATTTTGCGTAGAACCATAGGGCCTATTGATTGCACCAATGAAGAATTACGGCCCAGGTCTGAAATAGAAAGGACGATGTTAGAGATAAGTGCATTTCCAATAACGATAACGGAATCCTATCCATGCGCTGGCAGTAATGGCTAAGTTTTGGTGGTTTTTTCAACTAAACAAACGATTATTGAGTACTCTTCCTGTACGATACAAACTTTGACCAATACCTCCTCTGTAGCCTGGATTTAGCATCAGCGGGTGCTATCACAAATGCTCTTTGACCTACCCACGATTCTCTGCCAAAGTGGGATCGACAGCAAATATTGACAACATTCTTCTTTATAAGCACACTTCGATATTGAAGACTACATCTGATTCATCTTAGTCTTCAGTGCCATTCGCAAAAAGCGTTGCTGTTTCTTTTGCTAATCAGCTGTCTTTTGTTAATCTTCTTTATAAGCACATTTTGGTATCATAAAATACATCTGACTCATCTTAGTCTTGAGTTGTTCGCAAAATGCGTCGCTCAATTTCTTTTACTGATCGGCTGTCTTCTGGTAATCTCCTTTAGAAGGCACACTCCGGCATCAAAGAATACAGTTGTGAAAGCAGTGATAATAAGAAGGAAGGAGCATCTTTTGGCAACTGCAAAATTTTCACACCTTCTATGAATACGGCGGAATCCAAAAGGGTCATACGCACGTGACCGTCGATTGATCTTCATACCCTTGGAAAAAATTGCAAAAGATTTTTCCCTGAGCCTTGATCGAGAGCGATGCATGCGTCGGATTGCATTAGTGACGTTGAAATATTTGGTCGAACCTCTCAATCTCTTACCCACTCTTTCTCAGGCAGAGTAGAGGTGCTCGTGGTCTGCTGACGTCGATTTCGATCTACAACTATTCATCAAAACACCAAGCTGAAATTCCTTATTTCCAATTGCAGCTGTTTTCCATATCGGATTAGCGAAAAAAATCATTCATGCACTTATAACTCACAAATGCCTCGACAACGTCATCTTGGAAAACGCGGATGAAGAGTTTGTTCACAAACTCTCTTAAGACCGTATATGGGATCGCCACCAGCTGTTTGGCACGAGAGTGTCACTACTCAGATACCTTTTTCCCAGTGCGAAACGAAAGATCTTAAGTCTTTCTTAGTAAAATTAAATGAGTTTATAAGCGACCGTAAAGGAAGTGCGGCCCGCTGAGGTGTTGGCCACACCCTAAAATTCTGCTGATCGCCCGCAGAAAAGCGCGATTTTGCGGACCGCCTGCCCCGGCGATCATCTGATTAATCGAGAATTGAATAACAATGGTTAATAAAGTGATTAAAGTTATTCCATTCCAATCACTTTTTCTTTATGGAGGCACATTGGAAAAGAATCCGATATAGATTAGCACAAATAATTATTGTAAACGATTGTGACACTAATTTTTCAACCTTCTCCTGCTCTATTGCGCAAGTGTTGATCGATTGAGTAATTGCACTGCCTCACAAAGTTGCCGCATAAATGGCGTAATGTCATAAAAGTATGCCCAACAACGAGAAATACGGTTCTTTTTCTGTCACTGTAAGTATCATCAGTCAAAGATATTAGGAAGGAGATCAGGAGTAGCTTTAAGAAGATTAAAGTTGATGGAACTGCAAAAGTCGTTTTTCTGGTCAAATTTCTATCAAACACAATGGTGCACTATCTGTACAGAGTGGTCCGAAATGGGCCAGCTGATGGAAATCTTCGCGGTAATGGGTAACACTTCAAGTACCTAAGGATGCTCCTTCAGATTCGAAGGTATTCATTGAAAACAAAGGTATTGTGACCTTGAATCTAGGCTAAGAACAGTAGGCGGTAGTTAGGCATCCTTCCTTCCAATCCACTTACATCAAGTCAGCGGTCATCCAGAAAGATTTCGCAGAAGTAACAGGTGACAGAAACAGCAGTGCTAACACCTGAATAGAATTGCTTTGAAGGCTGTCGCACTGATTTGTTAACAATGAGTGAAAAGGTAAATGACAACATCATTCACCAATATTCTAATGGCAACCTAAACAGGGGATGGAGCAGAGGTGCGATGGGTGGAGCCCGGCCTCCCAAGAGTGAAGGTGGTCCCAGCTACAACTGGCCGGCAAAAGTGAAGATGGTAGTGCCGGACATTCATTTCCCAAAAACTTCGACCAGAGGGGGAGGAGATTTGAAGGTCGATGTCGACGGGGGGAGGAGCGGGCGGGCAGGGGGGGAAGCACAGCTCGACGTCACTTTTACAGAAAAGGTTTCTTTCTCAAAAGCTTCACAAGAATAAGAAAAACAAATTCAAAGGTTTTAATAAAAGCCTTCTTCTCGCTCATTTTACCTTTAGGACTTGCCGTAGCCTGCTGCAAACACCCAAAGGGATTCCTGGCATGGAACGCATTTAAGCCTCAGCACTTACCACAAATTCGGAGAACAAAGCTTCTTGATGAATTTCAAAAGCTCAAACCCAGTGGTCCTCTTTAGAACCAATAACTTTGAACCAAGGCCCTCTTTAGCCTCGCCACAATTACTATGAATATAGCGGCATGAATATTTGAAATAAACGTGTTAATCAAATGATGTATTTGCAAGTAAAACTCAGCTAGACTTTACGTTTTTTATTAAGCAAAATTAGTCATAACGTACAGCAGAAAAAATAAGTCCATCCAGGCAGTAACCACCGAGAACCAGAATTTCGGATGATAAAATAACGAAAATAATGCGAAATTTTTACCGTTATAAATTTGGTGGTTGAAGATGTCAGCAACTGCGACTTTATAGGTTTTGAAGGGTAAATGTTGTTCTACCAGAAAGTAAAAAAAATCAGATCGATTTGGGCAGTGGCCGCCGAGAACGAGATTTTGAATAATTAAGCGATTTTAGGTTGGTTATAGTGACTGCTGACGTTTAGACTCCTATAAACCTGGAATGTGAAGTTGTGCAACGTTGCGACTTTAGATTTTGTAGAGTAAGGCTTGCTCTATCAGAATTTGTATTAGCCGTATCGAGAAAAGCGCCGAGATTCAGGCTCTTGAAAAAAACAGGTAAAAAACCGCTTTTTAGACTACAACCGCTCACAACTTCTTCGGAAATGCATGAGTCATGTTGCGACTTTATAGGTTGGATTCGAAGATTGAAGCTCCCACATGTTGTACATTATCTGAAAGCTCCTCTTCAGGAGCTTTCAGATGATGTATAACAAGTGGGAGCTTCGCTCTTCTCACGGCATATGCCCGGAGGGGGGGGGGGGGAGGCTTTTCATCACAAAGCCTCTACCTTGCCCATATATCAATGTATTGGCTGGAGGCCGCCAGTGGAGACTTCGTGATGAAAAGTCTCCACGCCGGATTAGAGTCGCAAAAATCGTTGCCCCCCCCCCCATATTATACAGGGTGTCCCAAAAAAATGTGAACACTGTTTGATCGTTAATAACTCCCTTGCTTCTATGTCTTTCGCCAAGCCTGAGGCACCATTCTATAGAGCGAGGTCTAGCTTAGATCTGTAGTATGGAGCGAATCGTCGATCTCTCTTCATCAGTGTAGGATTACGGTAGGAACTTTGACAAGGATTTTAAGCCGTTGAAAGCCATATTCTGCCTCGGAACAAAACCAAACAAGCCAAAAACTTTTATACATGGGTAATAGAAGCCGCTGAGTTCGAATATGAAATTTCCACTTCACTGTGACGCTTCTTTCCAAGGTTATCCCAGGTAAACCTTAATAACCGAATTTCCAGCGTTTGTCAAAAATGTGATTACACCGTCAGAAAGCTAAAAACACTCGTAAAAACTTTTGTTATGGAATCAGCGTGCACGAAAACCTTAGTACACAATTTCTCAGTTTTTTTTGAGAAAATTTTGTCAGACGGCATATTTCGCAATAGATCCACATGCCAGAAGTTCATACCGTAAACCTACAGTAATGAAGAGCGATCGAAGATTCGCTCCATACCACAAAAAAGTTGAACCTCGCTCTACAGAATGGTGCCCCAAGCTCGGCGAAAGACATGAAGGCAACGGAGTTATTAACGATCAAACAGCGTTCACATTTTTGGGACACCCTGTATATCATCTGAAAGCATTTGAAGAGCAGAATCCAACATATTGAGTCGCAACATGATTTATGCAATTCTGCAGTTAAGTGCTGTTGGAGTCTAAAAAACGGTTTTCTACCTATTTTAAGGGCCTGAATCTCGGCGCTCTTTCAATGGATCGGCGCGGCTAAGACAAAGTCTGATAGTGCAATCCTTACTAACTACTACTACTTCCTTACTCCTTATTTTACTTAAGAAAATACGTCAAGTCTAGCCAATTTTTACTGACAAATACAATACCGCTCATAATTCGTCAAAAAAGTCGCCGGACTGCGGCGCACTCCGCCACACTCCGCAACAGTGCGCCGGAGTGTGGCAGAGTGCGCCGGAGTGCGGCAGAGTGCGCCACACTCCGCCGCAGTGCGCCGGAATGATCGTCAATTTAGCCATATCTCGCTTCAGAATGGACGAAATCTGAATCCGAGGACACAGTTCGATTCAGCCCTGCGAGACGCATCATCTTATGTATGAAGCTGAACGTCTGTTTGTCTGTTTGTCTGTAGGTATGTTCCGAATAGAAAATTCCATTTCCGAACCGATCCTGACCAAACTTGGCACACATACACTACGGGCCTCGGCGGGTGTCATAGGCTACTTTTCCTCATCGATCGATATCGATTTTATCGATTTTTATCGATTTTTTTTGCAGAGTTCACCTACGGGGCTGGGAGTTTGCATAGGGGGGTAATCGAGCATGGGGATGCCGAATGCAATATTAGTTTTCAGGATTATCGAATACTTTTATCGCTTTTATCGATTTTTTTGCAAAGTTTGAGCTACGGGGCTGGGAGTTTGCACAGGGGGGTAATCGAGCATGGGGATTCCGAATACAATATTAGTTTTCAGAATCGATTATTATTTTGGTTGAATTCATTGTGCTGATAACAGTATTACCATTGATCTGTCGCTGATGACACATAGACAGTATAGTACGGGAGTATGGTACAGAGCCACTCTGATCGAATTTGTTCTAAGATCTGCTCAAAATCACAATACCGCCCACAGATTGTCAAAATTTCCGTGAACTTCGCGGAATTCCGGGATTTCCGCCAGAGTGCGCGATAATCCGGGAAGTTCGCAACATTTCAGAATCCGCGAAACCATGCGAATCACGCAGAGTACGCAACGCCATAACTTCCTTCGGAATGAATATATTCCGAGTCCAGAAGCAGCATTGTGTTCAGATCGAAATTCAGATAGAAGCGTTGGTAAATTTTGGAAAAATCACGCGTTTTTAAATTCTACTCGCCGTAACTTCCTTCGAAATGAACATATTCTGAATCCAAAGAAAGCTTTGTACTCGGTTCATCGAGGCAAGTCTTTCGATGTACAGCATATCCTTGATATTCCGATTTCAATATTCTCAAATCTTTCTGTAGACGTCTTTTCGTGAAGGTGTAAAGCAGCGCGCATTGCCCCTAGTAGACTCCAGCAAGGATACTTTTTCTGTAGATTACGTAGCGCTGAAAAGTAGTTACAGGAATCTTTCCATAGGAGTTAGAAGGGCTGGTGAATTCTGGAAAAATCATGTCGTTCTAAATTTGTCTCAACGTAACTCTAAAATATGAAGCTCTCTTGCTAAGCAGATGTGATTTTCGTAATCAGCAGACAGGATAACCCTTATAAGCAAGTTTTCCAAGATGTTCCAGTAATTTCATTTTTTCTCGCTTTACGCTCTGAAGCTGGCCGATGGATTTTGGTCAAAATGTTCATGCTCTTAAATTGTAAGGAAACTTCGCTTATAGACATTTTCGAGCACGCTCTTTACGAAAATTGTGGTCTTTGAGGATTACAGGGTCTTCTTGGAGAGATAGGGTGGGGTGACTGTAACTGCATCACGAAAGCTTATAACTTCGCCTCCACCTCTCACGTGTCTGTCAAAGAACCTGCCTGCTTGCTTTACTAGTCAAAGTTATAGGAGACGTGCTATCGAATGGCGCAAGACTCAGGCTCCAGTCTATAAAATTCGCCGAGTTAGAGCCTATGAAAACACGTTCTCATAAATTTTGCTCAAAATGTAAAGATCGCAAATTTCGTCGAAATTCCACCATGAGTGCTATACAACACGCTGATCAAATCTTTTCACATTTTTAATGGATCTTATTGTGAGATTTGGTGATTTGAGCTTTAGCCACACAACAGCTTTGATATTCAATTGCTGAAGCACATGCAAGCACCATATTCAATACAGTGGAGTTATTGAGCGAAGCGAACATAATATTCGCAATGCGAGTGTCATACAAGCACTCACGGTGGAATTTCGACGAAATTTGCGATCTTTACTTTCTGAGCAAAATTCATGAGAACGTGTTTTCGTAGGCTCGTAACTCGGCGAATTTTATAGAGTGGGGCCAGAGTCTTGCGCCATTCGATAGCAAATCTTCTAGTAACTTTGAGTGAGAAAAGCAAGCAGGCAAGGTTTCCGACAGATACGCGAGAAGTGCGAGCAAACTACGCACTTTCGTGATGCAGTTACAGTCACCTCATCGTATCTCTCCAAGAAGACCCTTTAATCCTCAAAGACCAAGATTTTCGTAAAGAGCGTGCTCGAACACCTCTGTAAGCGAAGTTTCCTTGCAATTTAAGAGCATGAACATTTTAACCAAAATCCATCGGCCAGCTTCAGAGCGTGAAGCGAGAAAAAATGAAATTACTCGAACATCTTGGAAAACTTGCTTATAAGGGTTATCCGGCCTGCTGATTACGAAAATCACATCTGCTTAGCATGATAGCCTCATATTCTAGGGTTGCGACGAGTAGAATTTGGGACAACAGGATTTTTTTTACGATTTACCAGCCTTTCTACCTCCATTGGAAAGATGCCTGTGACTACTTTTTTAGCGCTACGTAATCTACAGAAAAAGTACTATCGAAAGGTCCTTGCTGGAGTCTACTAGGGGCAATGCGCGCTGCTTTACACCTTCACGAAAAGACGTCTACGGAAAGATTTGAGAATATTGAAATCGGAATATCAAGGATATGCTGTACATCGAAAGACTTGCCTCGATGAACTGAGTACAAAGCTTTCTTTGGATTCAGAATATGTTCATTCCGAAGGAAGTTACGGCGAGTAGAATTTAAAAACGCGTGATTTTTCCAAAATTCACCAACGCTTCTATCTCTTTTGTGAGACAGTCTGCAGCTACTCTTGAACGCACGATAACCTACAAGGACAGTACTATCGAACAGTGCTTACTGGAATCTTTTATGTTACACAGACTCTGCGTTACATCCTTGCGAAAAGACCTCCACAGAAAAAATTCGAAAAAACTGGAAATGGAATATCGAGAGCATATTGTATATCAAAATATTTGCCTCGACGATCTGAACACAATGCTGCTTCTGGATTCGGAATATATTCATTCCGAAGGAAGTTATGGCGTTGCGTACTCTGCGTGATTCGCATGGTTTCGCGGATCCTGAAATGTCGCGAACTTCCCGGATTATCGCGCACTCTGGCGGAAATCCCGGAATTCCGCGAAGTTCACGGAAATTTTGACATTCTGACATTCTGTGGGCGGTGTGATTTTGAGCAGATCTTAGAACAAATTCGATCAGAGTGGCTCTGTACCATACTCCTGTACTATACTGTCTATGTGTCATCAGCGACAGATCAATGGTAATACTGTTATCAGCACACTGATTCAACCAAAATAATAATCTGAAACAAATATTGTATTCGGAATCCAAATGCTCGATTACCCCCCTGTGCAAACTCCCAGCCCCGTAGCTCAAACTTTGCAAAAAAATCGATAAAAGCGATAAAAGTATTCGATAATCCTGAAAACTAATATTGCATTCGGCATCCCCATGCTCGATTACCCCCCTATGCAAACTCCCAGCCCCGTAGGTGCAAAAAATCGATAAAAATCGATAAAATCGATATCGATCGATGAGGAAAAGTAGCCTATGTCACCCGCCGGGGCCCGAAGTGTATGTGTGCCAAGTTTGGTCGGGATCGGTTCAGAATTGGAATTTTCTATTCGGAACATACGTACAGACAAACAGACAAACAGACGTTCAGCTTCATACATAAGATGATGCGTCTCGCCGGGCTGAATCGAACGGTGTCCTCGGATTCAGATTTCGTCCATTCTGAAGCGAGATATGAAATAGATCCCTTGCTGGTCTTCAACCTGATCAGTTCTGTTCCTTACTTGCCTTTGAACCTTGGTATAGGCAACTTGTTCATATTTTGTCTCTTTCTCTTTTTTATCCAAGCAAATTTTGTTCTGTCGTGCACCGTATCAGTCCTCAATCCACAAGTGTAGGCTATTCATCGCACGCAGGGACAAGGCGTTATTGCTACACCATCGGCGTCTCCGTGATCGAAGGCAATGGCTCGGGAAAGATGCGAATGCGAGCTTTTCGTGCCTGCATGGCATTCTGGACCCGCTGAGTTCGAAAGTAAGCTTGAAAAGTAAGAAGTGTTTTTTTTCGGCCTTGGAAATTCCCGGGGAATCTGGGCGAGAAATTCCCGCCAAAAACAGCGACTGGCTGCAGGATACTGTAACTCCACCCTTGGCGGTAGTTGGCTGATCGGCTCAGGCAGCCAATCTCGAATCAGTTGCCGATCGCTCGTCCATCCCCTCCAGCAATTTCCAAGACCGAAAGAAGCCATGAAAAGCACTTTTTTCGAGTTTTTAAGCACAACCCTGGACTCAGCGAGGGATGAAAAGCTCATAATTGCAATTTTTCCGAACCACTGCATTTAAGCGCACTTTCATTCTCAGTCGGACGCAAGCGCGTCCAGTCCTTGCGTGCGATAAATTGGAAGCTCACTCATGTCTACTAAATCCTGTGTGGGTCACAAATTTTCACGAGCTATAAAATTTCATTAGAAATTCCCAACTGCGGGTGTTTCACACAGTCAGCTAGTCTAGGCTCCGACGACACCCTAGACTAGCTCGTTTTATCTATTGCTACTTCATCTATTCGTTCTTTCACGTAAAGCATCAAAATACAAAAAGTAGTTTTTCGGCTGCAGATTCCTCTTAAATTTGCCATCAACGTTTGTCATTAAGAAAATTTTTGGCTATACTTTTTTTCCTTTTCGTTCCTTTAGCGCGCAAGTCCTTCAAGATTAAGGACAATGCCACTTGAGGTTGTTCTATGTAACAAGACAACTGCTCGGCTACACTCGGCTTTCGGCATTTAGTTAACGGTAAAAAGTCAATAAGTAAACGAATTTGCGGCGATCATGCTGTTATCTGCTAACCAGCTTACATGCTTTCTCCAACATCACGGAATACAGCCATCATGTTAAGCAGCTCTCCTGCTCATTTTTGCTGTTCATTACATTGACCAATTTTTCTGTCCCACACTGCCAGCAAAGTCTACCCACCCTAAATTAATAGCATATGTGTGATCAAATTAGGTCCTACGGAGCGAAATGCGCTAGAAGAATGTTCGGAGACATTAGTGCTCCTCAATTTATGTGCAAATTTTCATTTTTAATTTTCTTCCCTTTTTGTCTAATCGAATCCTCCTGTCTCATAAGCTGCTTCAAACCAACATCTACAAATGTTATCTTTGTTATATTTCTGTTATACATTATAAATCTCAGCAAATTGCATCCTCCATCAAATCCTGCTTAGGGCAAAGATACCACAGGTTGTATTCTTGGAGAGAATTCTTAACCGCAGATGTTTCAACCACTGCTACCCTACGTCTAGCTCATTAATCTGTCTATTGGGCAACAATGTAGGTAAGACAACCACAGGTGGCTATTATGGTGTGTACTCTAATAGCATAGAACACCACCGCAAAAAGATGGTCGATAGTTTTTTTATCCCTGCCAACTTTCAGTTTTTCATTATGGACTAATAATAAGTTAATATCACCAGTATTTTGTCATTTCGCTGAAGCTATTGTCGGGTAGAGGAGGGGGAGGGATGAACAGGTTAAATTACTGCCTAAGTTTTTTTTGGACAGATTGCACCCTGGGAATAAAGCAGTTTTGTCGATTTTCGACGTAGTCAAGGTGATTCGGGAAAACATAGGAGACTTGGGGTTTAATCGCTTGGTCGTTATCGAAATTAAAAACTATTTTTTAATATTTGGGAAGTAACGTATAAGATGAAGCTTCAAGAATTTCCCACTGTGCTAATATACAGATGCGTTGAGCCGATCTTAGCAGATGAGCAGAGCGCACACCGATGCAGAGGTGCGCTACTCATTGGTCGAATAAACAACTTCTGAAGAAGGCGCAAGACGTTTGTATGGGCTTGGGTCAGGGTTGTAAGTCCCATCTGCGTCCTGTAAAAAGGAACAACGAAGCAGAATGTGCTCAGGGTTAGAGGTGTGAGTCTCTTTCGCAATTATAACACAAGCATACCACAGGCTATTCTTGGAGAGAATTGGGAAGTCTTCAAATTGTTTACAGAAGTTTGCCTCAGCAGCAAATCCCTCTCGATTTATCGCAAAACGACCGACACCGGATTTGCGCTTATTCATTAGTGCTGAGTACGGTGCCAGGGGCTATGTGAATACTTTGTAGCCCTTTGATCGAAGCGGCGGTAACCATTCGCACCGGTTAAACGCTATAGTGACAAGTCCGTAAAATGCTTGAGCAAATTGGAAAGTTCTCTAAAAGACATAAATCCGCCGTTAACAGCCTTTGGCATTGTAGCCGTGTCGGTTTGCGCTTTTGTGTGGTCCTTTTGAAGACAATAGAAGCAATATTAAAGTACTAGCTATTTCCTAAAACTTATTCAATCAGTGAAATGGTTAATTTCGCCGTATTGCATCTCTTTTAATAGGGAAATCTTAAATTCTCTACCTCACAAATCTTCTGATTTTCACAGATTTCAGACCACACAACAAAAAATTATTCATTTACGAGAACTATTTTCGATCCTCTTCGTAGCGCTAAATAAAGGTCAAAAAAGCCCGAAGCTCATTGCGAAGTGCTTCTTCGCGGCTAAGTCTTTATTCAGTTTATCTTGAAGTTTTCTCATCTTACCAAGTTTTTAGAAGGGAACAAGATTGAAACCAGCTTACTATCTGAAGCTTATTTCTAGTTCGTGCTAACTTTCGTTTTTGGTTCTCTGGCTCCAATAAATCCTCCTTCTCTCCCTACACTTTCCACCCCAAATGGTGATTGTCTAATAGGCTTCAAGACTTAACCGTTCGGCGACTCCTACTGGAAAGTATTTGCAACTCAAGGCACTTTAAACTGTGCAATGAAAAGTGGAGTTCGTAGTTGGAGCCGCAAATTGCTCCTTGCTCATGTATTCTTCTGAAAATGAAAACTGAAACCATGTCTTGTCTTTGTGACGATTAGTTAAAAAATACGAGAGAAGAGCAAGGTGTCTGTGGCTGACCTTTGACGTTATATCTATAATTTTTATATCAGTGAAAGATCAAAAAAACGTTTATCTTTATCTGGCGGATATAGCAGATTACAAATAACAGAACTTGTGGGTCCTAATCAAGAACACATTTGACTTTTGGTAATCAGACGTGAGAGCTGCTAATTTTGACGGAAAGATCTTCTACCTATCTGACCATGCACAAAATGCAATGTGCCAGCATCTCATTCCAAGCGAATGCTTACCTGATTTTCCTTTCCCCGATTGTGAAAAAAAACCTTTCATGCGTTACCTAGAAACAGATGAAAATGGGAACTTGTTCAGTGACTCACCCCAAAGTGGACCATATTGCTTTTTTTTCGGAAAATTCTAGCTTATCCACTGTGACAGCTTTTGAGGTTGACAAATCGTGTTAATCGATACATAACAGCGTTCACCAGCCTTGGTAAATTTTTTCTGGATCCTGTACTAGCACGACTGCTCGATCACAAGATGGACATTTTGAACTTGCTCATTCCATAGTATTAGGCACCCCAGATGCGCTTTTTCGCTCTATACTTCACTAATAGATTTTTTGGGGGTCTACTACTGCAATGCTGCGAGATCTCAGTACCCATGACTTTGCCTAATAGAAGGCTCCATAGCTGCTTCAAAAAAATTCTGACTCAATAATTATTCTTAGCGGAATGTATCGGATTCTGAATGAGTCCCTAAGGCTTTATAACACAAATAGAGCTCCACATATGTTGTGAACAGTAAGGGACTTTCTCGAATATATTATTACTTCCAGCTACTTATTCATAAGGGCTCATACTGGCCTTTTCAATTTCATCAGCTTGATCCTTTCATGGTGCGCAAAGAGAGGCCGTTATTTATAGTGTTGTTAAATTGCAAAAAACTTAGTGAGTGACTAAACTCTCTGGTCTCGGTCTTTTCTCGATGAATATCTGTGACAACTCGGTTTCCTATAAGAATGCCGTGTTTTCTATACTGAGCAATTGTAGTTTATTGTAGTTTCTTGAAGATTGCAACAAAATCAACTTTTCATCCCTTTTTGGAATCAAGTAAACACCTTCAAATTTAGCCTACAAAAATGTCTGTCCTGTTTTGAAGAGAACACTTTATTGTTGGAAAAATTTTCTTGTCGTAACATTGCTCTGAAGTCCATCAATTGAAATTAGTTTTCAAGTTACGCTTCGACTTTACTATTATGGATTGAGTTAAGACGTCGATCTGTTTTTCAACCATGTTCGTAGCTGGAAAACAACTTTTCTTCCATTAACAATTAGGGATTTGCAAGGGATTATCGCGTTCAGCGTGATTCTGGATAAATATAGAGGGCTTGCTTAGACGAATATAATGATCGAGCTATATTGCGTCCTCCATATTTTCTCGAGTTAATTTTATTTTCTGTTTTTCGACTTCTTTCGTAAAAAAGTCACAGTCGCTCTCTTCTCTTTTTACTCTCAGACAAATTTCATCGATTTGCTGACAATAAGATTAGTGTCACTAATGACACGCACCTAAAAGTGGAAAAACAACTGCAAGAAATACCCACGTATCCGCATTATTCAACCTTTTCTGATGCGACTTCCAAAAAACTGCTTTTTTTAGATATCCTCGAGTCATTTGCAACTTAATATTGAGTCTGCACACTATGCGCGGCACTCGACGACACTCTTTCGTAAAACCGCAATAAAACGTTTCCTAGCTCAACAAAGTGTACTGCTGTTGAACTAACACAAATTCATTTGCCAGATAAAGGAAACAACGAGAAATCACTATAAATGATAGCCGCTCACCATTCGTTCAGTAGCGTGCATAGTGGGAACAGGGCCCGGCAGGAGGTGGCATTTTAGAATTTTGAAAACGATATCCCCTTTGAAGCCAAAATTTCTCACGACTTCTCCTTTGACCCTATTTTTGGCCCCCGTAAGTCCCTGACAAACAGATATACACAAATAATAAGATGGGCGGCCTCAGCGCTTATTATAGTAGTACTACCTGGCTTTCCTGGTCCAGCCCGGGTCATCGTTTGAGAGGATGGTCAAAAATTACACTTACTAACGGCTTATTACTAACGACCCAAAAGAGCGAAAGTACGGAAAACTTGACCATATTGCGAAAACTGAAAAAATACGATTACAAAAACAATTGTTTGCATAGAACATTACGATCAAATATGATCGCTGAGCCTTCTGAGCCCTTGTAGGGCTTATCGAAGAAGCAATCGGTTGAAGACTGAGAAGATTGCTTCAATCAGCGATCAGTAATCTAGCAAAAAGTCAATTTCTCAAAGTTTCCGCGTCGTCTGTGCAAGGTGCACCGATTGCGATTGGAGCGCGCTTTCCGAGGCCGACCATAACGCTGTGAACCCTATTTGGGGCTGTATCGAAGCGGTGCCTTGGTGGTTTTGGAAGCGGATTTGAACATGTAGTAATACTCTCGACCTACGCCACATTTATGTAAAGAAATCCGGGAAATTATGTGAAGGAAAGCAGGGAGCCACCCCAGGTGGCTCCCAGGTGGCGCGGGAGCCACCTAATTTCGAAAAACACTTACCATTTTTTAAATTCACATAAGTTTCTCATAATTTTTCATACTTTGTTACTTAGTCCTACTGCGCATATACACACCAAATCCCGCGCAATTTCGTCACCTCTGCGTTGCAAACGAGCCATTTTTCCATTTTCTTGATAGTGGGAAATTTTCAGAAAAAACCTTGCTACAACCTTCAGTCACATAATTTTTCAATGAAACTCCTAACTAATCTCTTACAGGCTTGTGTCCACGTATGCACCAAGTTTCGTAGCATATCGTCATCTGCGCGTTGCAAACGAGCCAATTGAATGCGCATCTTCATTTACCAATTTTACAAAATTTTCGGAAAAAATGTTTATTACTCGTTCCGTTCACATAAGTTTTTCATGATTTTTCATACTTTGTTTCCATTAGCCTCTCTCCGTTCGCTTACAAATTTTGGTGCCATATCGTTACGAATACATTGAGAACTCGTCATTTATGCGTTACAAACAGCATTGTTTGAGCGACGTCGCGCGTGCGGCAGTTAGCGACGGCGCGGTTCCACGCGCGCGAACTCCAGTGTTCGCCTGTTGAGGGACATAACATGTTAAGATAAGCAGCGAGCATGACCAATTTTTTTCCGGGTCTCCGCCCCGGACCCCAAAAAACGACTTCCCCTTTGCTTTTTCGGGCCAAAAACGATATCCAGCTTGTGAAAGCGCCACGCCCGCCGCGCCCTGAGTGGGAATATGCATATTGAGTTGGAAATGACTCGACGATATGGATTTTCAATTTAGGAATTCCTTTAGCCACATCGAAAATATTCTCTACTTACAATGATTTCAATTCTTTGATCACTACACACACTTCCACTGTGCGCAACGAACCATGGGTTGATTCGAAAATCGGACATCACCCACTTTTCAACTTCTTGTAGTGTAAATGGTTGGAAAGCTTTACTTATTAGTCACCTGATTGCTATATTTCTGTTAGCACGCATGTTTGCTTGCAAATGGCGTAAGAATACACTGACATATATACGGGTACATATACTGCATTATTGTGAGCTTAGAGGTTGTTTATTCTTGTATGGCTGGCATGCCGCCAGTACGAAAGTGATTATTTTAAAATTAATAAAGAGATTAAAAACATATAGAGCGTCTAGGTAAAGTCATGGGTATTGAGATCTTACGGCATTGCAGTAGTAGACCCCCCAAAAATCTATTAGTGAAGTATAGAGCGAAAAAGCGCATCTGCGGTGCCTAAAATACACTCCAGAAGTCTTCCAGACCCTGCTCCTTCGCTCCACACCCCGCCCAATTTACGTGGGCAAACGAGAACTTGGAGATCTTTGAAAAAATGCTCATCAGCTTTTTCATGCGCTGGAAAGCCCTGACATGGTTTCAGCATGACAGAAAGGCTCCAATAGATGAAATCGAGAAGAGGAAATTTGCGGGACATTGCCTCTAATCATAGGTATGGGCCAGCTAGTAATTAAGGACAGTTTTATTGGGCGCAAACTGTCATCTATTATAATTACTGTTAGAGCTGCACACATAACTGAAGTATACCTTACGATTTGTCAGGAATTTTTTCAAGTAGAAAGGTCAAATTGTTTCTTTAACGGATGTGCTTGCTACCACAATAAAGCATATTAAGGTCAGATATGCTTACCTAAATTTACATTATTGATTCGTCAGTTACATATAATGAGAGCGACGCAGGTACTTTCTAGTTTTATATGGCTCAAATTTTCGTAAGCTCCATAGCTTCGTTTAGCGCAACAGAGAAATGAACAATTTGAATGATGCTGAAAAGACGGAGTTTTCGGAGCTGGTCGAACGCATTACGATAAATAGAATGCTTGACTCATCTGTAAAAAACGATTTTAACAATATTTTAGTGTCATGTGGACTCGGACGAGGTTCTGAGAGCCCATTGAAAAATGTAAATATTTCCAACACACTTTTGGCGAGGAAAATACCTTTGTTCGTCTATGCTACCGTATGGCTTCCAGCGTAAATCGAAATAAATGTTTGCCCATCCTTTACATGAAGCTGTCATTCTGTGCGCATGTACACATAAAGGCGTGTTCCAAACGAGATATTTTTCTATATTGAAAAGTGGGTCATAATATAAGCACTATTATGGCACAACCACTATAAACTACAAGGATCGAGAGCCGGTTGCCTGCTAGCTATCTATAAAAGTAAAAAAATTGTATGTAAAGTATTAGGTTGTCCCAAAAACAAACCCCTTCTTCAAATAAGTTCACTGCTTCTATTATCGTGGACTTTGTGAGTGCTGTTCTATAGAGCAAAGCAAGCTCTACGAATTTACTCCCAAAAATTCAAGTTGTAATCCAGGTACTGAGGTCAAAAACTAGAATTTCCCAAGCACCTCAAAAATCGGATTCCTTTCCAGGAAATTCTCAAAGAACCCCATTTGGTCATCATACGGAGTAGACACATAGTAGTATCATAAAGACAGGCGCTGGATTTTTTGCGTTTCAAAATTAGGAAACATAAATAGCCAAAAATGCGTGATTTCATTTATTCGCTTTATATGTTAGACTTGATATTATTCGGTCATCAGAGCACGTAATACTTACTTAGACTTACAGTATACAACCACATACGTTGGAAAGCGGGGACGGAGTTTGCCGTTTAGGTGTGTCTTTTTTTCTCGATTTTTTTTGCGCAAGAACAAGTGGGCAAATGTTGTGAATACCACTATACTTAACAGCAAAATCATATTCAAGCAACAGTCTCCTCTATTTTTACTTGAAACCTTACCTGAACCATTTGGAAGGATTTTTAATGGTCATTTTGTAGAGCTTGCTTTGCTCTATTGAACACTGCCCTAGGTCTGTTAGGAAAACAAAAAACAGTTTAATTTCTTTGAAGATTTTACTTTTGGGACAACCTAATACAATCATGATGCTTGGGCCCACACCTTGACCTTTTTCGAGAGTTGTGGTGACATAAAATCTTGACATATGGTAGTAAACAATGCCTAGTTTCGAGTAGGTGCTAGTCTCCCTTCAACAGGAAAGTTTCATACACGAATTTGTCTGTCATCAAGCAAAGTTCAGAAAAACACAATAGCTTGCCACAGAAACTTTCATTCAGGAAGACAAACAAGATGGTTACAAGGGAATGGTCAGAATTCGAAGTGGCTCTAAACAAACTGCATACTATTGGGTGCAGCATAGATCGCTGACTTTAATCTGTCTTCCATATTTGCTGAACGAATTTCTGGATGAAGTTACAGGCCATTACATTGAAGAGAAGTTGTGTTGTAAGAAGTGCCATTAGGCCATAAAGTGCCTGAGCATATCCACATTGCGTGAACTTTATTTCAGAATTTGTGCTGATTCTATTATACGTTGCACTTCGAAGTGTTTTGAGATGGTAGAAAATGTTAAACCGATGCCAGACAAGTGCGTACATTAGCCATTGCTTTAAAATGTGAAGAAAGTGTCGATATGGTTTAACGGTGCGATCATGAATCATAAACATAAATATCAAAAACATAAAAGCAGACGTTTCTAACATTGAACACTCTCACTTTTTCTGTTATCTTCTATTATATTTTGTGTCCGGGGGCAAAGGTAAGCGATCGCCCTCCAAACGCAAGAAGATTGGGATGGACTGGAGGTAGGTTTGCCTAATCTTGTTTGTTGAATAAAAATTTGCCATAGGATACTTTTGACATCAATATTAGTGCTAATCAAAGGCACAGTGGCCCAGAAAGGCATGCCAGATGACTTTGTTGAACCAAATGAAGACGATTTCAATAGAGAGTACGTAGATATGGGTGCATGATTTCTCACAGTCGCTAGAAAACAAGCTCAGCTTCAAGACAACTTGTTGTAGATAATTTCACTCACGCCTTTCGATCCTTTTCCAGAACCAACGAAACAGGAGGAATGTCGTTAATTGAACAGCGTAAAAATCATGCCTGCAGGATTAACGGCAAGAACTCTATTCATAAGTGTTGGTGTTTTTGAAATTGTATACTTAGGAAAATCTTCTCTGTCAGCATATTATCCGCTTTTTCTACTGGCAGATGGAACAATTAACGCACGTCAGCGAAAAGGTCAGCTTCACTTGATAAGAATGTGCTTCTTGACTTTTTGGCAAGTAAAGCTTGTAGTATTCTTTGATTCAGGCGGATTGGCGGCTGAAAGGCGACCGGTCGCATTCGCGACGCAGTCTGCGTCTCTCTCGCGCCCGTACTCTCTGATCATTTCCTTTGAAGCCCCGCCTTTTAACCTCCAATCTTGTTGAATCAAAGTATAATCCTACAGTGCACTCAAAATGCGACAAATTTGTGGAGGAAGGTGATTCTCATCAGCTCGGTAGCTCGCAAGCAATTTAGATTGATGGGCAGCATGCATCGACATCCCCGCTGGAAACCAAAACGCGGTTTCAAAAAGTGCACATTCCGAAGCTCCAGTGATTCAATTTTTGAGTGCTCTATCTGTCCGCAAGTATTTCTACTACTCTTTTTGTGAAACAACTGAGGAGAAGCTAAGAGGCACACCGTCTTTTTTCTAGGTCATTTTTCTTTTTTCAGTTATGAAAACATCCCAAGTTGAGCTGAACTAGAAAAGCTAAACCAACAGTGCTAAGTAGCAAATAGTCAGATATGAACCCAATCATTCCAAATAAGCTGTATATGGTCCGACTCGTTTTGAAACGTTGATTTCAAATTTGCGTTTTTTATCTGCCAAGCTACTATCTGGGAGGAGTTACGAGGTTCAAATATGAAAAAATTTTCGGGTTTCGGCGAATGTATTTCCTTCAAAAGCAGCTTGATGGGGCGGATTTAGAGTGGGTCTGGGTACTCTGATTACAATGAAAAAGCACATTTACCGGAAGCCCAAATAAGTTTTTGAAACGTGTTTCGTGGAATATGTGTTACAGAACACTTGACAAATCGCACATTTAAACGCCCAAAACTTTGGCCGGATAGTCGTTTGGCAGGTAATAAACATATCCGAGATCAGCGTTTCAAGAAGAATCCGATGGCATATAGCTTGTATGGTATGGCTGGGTCAAGTTCTGATCATTTCTTGCTAAGCATATAGCAACAAATGCAGAATGCTGCATTCTAGTAAGAACAAATAATGAATGGAATTTATGAAAACTGTTGTGAATCACAAGAAGAAGGGTTGATCAAGAACCTATTTCAATAACTCGTATTCCTACCAGGAACTTGTCTAGCAGCATTGGGCTGTGTGAGCTGAAGTCTGAAATGTTTTCATTGACTTTGAAAGAAAAATGACTTTGAAAAAAGGCTATGGGGCGCCAGGGATAGGGATTATAGAAAAATTTGGAAGGCCTGTACAACTTATCGCTCTCGTTCAATAAGTCTATAGTAAAGGGTAGTAAATACACGGATAGTCAGACTGCTTGAAATTTGGAGCTACAGGATATGATAGCTTTCTTTTGATGAGTTCACCTCCGCAATGGGTATCTTACTGCAGGGAAAGTCACCTTACTAACAGGAAAAGTCACCTTACTTAGGTTGGGCTTTTGAATAGCGACATCTATAATTAGAATCAGCTTAAAACGCTGATTTTAAAACAACCATCCATAGCTGCGAAGCATTACTCTGAAGCGAGTTGTGAGCTTTTTCCTGAGTAAAGCTTGCGTATTGACCGACTTGCGGATGCTACGATATCATGGGAGACGACCAAGAGGCGCGTTCTCTAGAGATTACCAATTTAACAGCCCAATTTATTGCCATGCGAGTCTTTCAAGAATTTTTGACAAAGTGCTCTGGCATACTACCCATCTGAAGTTACCACTTGTTATGCTTGACGGCTTTGATAAAAATTTGATTGAAATATACACAAAATGCCATTAGTAGCATTTTCACGGGTTTTTGACCTCCAACACTTATCTTTTGAACCTATTCTAAAATGATAGGATTGAGCAACCCATGGGACAATCATATATATCTTTTTAAAAACTTGAACTCTCTAAGAACACCATAAATTACTAAGAATGCGCTGATTAGTGTCCATCGGGCAATAAAAAATCGCGCCTCTTGACTTATACGATATCATCATCTAGGCAGTGGTTCAAATGCATAATACACCCTAACAACGCCAAATGACTCAATTTAACGTTATTTCGATTTTCCACCATGTTTTTGAGCAGATTCCGATTCATCCACATTGTAATTCGCCTCAGAGAAACGCTTCGCAGCCAAGGACAGCATATTTGGAATCAGCGTTCCGAGCTGATTTCAAGCATATGTGCCTCATTTCAAAAGGCCGACTTGAGTTGAGTGACTTTTCTTGTATGATCAAGGATCAAGCCCAAGACGTTATAAATGACAATGCAGAGGCAGCGTCTAGAGTTTTGTCTGAAAAATGCAATGCTTCATTTGCGAAGCAAATTGTGCATCTTTAGCGAAATCTTTATACGAAAGAAAATTCAAGAATGAAAAGACCGTCTCCTGTATCATTTGTGGTTTGAATACATTTGGCAAGGCTATTCCCTCAACGCGATAGCGATCCTAAAATACAAAAAGAAATTCTGATGTTTTTGCTAAAGCGATGCCGTGCTGTACATAAGTAAACGTATACTACAAACCTCCTAAACTACGATTATAAAATTTCAACCCTCTACAATCTCTAGTTCAAAAAATATTGGATTTAGCGTGAAACAAATAAGGGAAGCTAGATCCGATATTTCTTGAAATTAGAGCCTGTAAAGAGCTGAAAATTCGCAGCTGTACTTTCAAGGTGTTTCGTATACATTTTCTCATATAGGAAGAAAGAGCAGCACAATCTCATCTCGCAAAAACATGAAAATTTACGTTTTCCCGATTTTTGAATTACTAAAAAATAGAACGGTATTTGTCAATCGCTAGTGCAGAGTGTACATGCACGAGTGAATGTGCTGGTAGGTTATAAACAAAGATAAATTTGTTAAAGCCTTCTAACATCCGCTCTTGGATTTTGGATCTTGAGTTGACTGTATTGAAGCTGACACGAACGAGGCGTCATTTCTTGCTTTGTTGCTCTTTCAATTGATCCCATTCAGAACCAACAATTGCATGACTTATTGCTTGAAGGATTTATAATGAAGAAGTTTGAGAAGCTCATAATGTATCGATATTGAATGACGCAAAGCACGCAGACCGAGGGTATAGCCGCTAAGGCACGGACATACTACGCGCGATTTCAGCTGTGAACAGCTTAGCGTAGGCGCATTCTGAACGCACAAGATAAAGGACATTTCATCGAACTATTAAAGCTATACGCGCTATGCATTTGTAGTCTGCCACTGTTGATTCGAAGACATTCGACGATTTGCCAAATTGCATGATGTGTGCTGGGGCTCAGTTGAGCAATCGCTCCAGAAATTGAATTTAAATTGAAAAAATTGCTTCAAAATTTATTGGAACGAGCTTACCTCTTCAATTAGCGTAGTTGTTTTGAAGCTATCCTAATTAGTCCGATGAGTTGCTTCAGAGTACTTAGCGTGAAAATTCATTTTCATGATGAAGTGCGATTTCTCAATGATCCTGAGTACCGTGGAGCTTCGTTTTGAGCTTTTTTGAGGCCACATTTCTGACGGTGTCACCTACACCACTACATCGAAAGCGATTTTCTTTTTTTTGAATTTTTTTTTGCAGCGGAATTGAGCGTATACTAGGAGAGGACCCTCTCATACAGTACCACAATACTGTGCGAGTTAAAGTTGAGCATGTTAAGGTCAGAAATGTTTACATAAAGTTACATGAATGGTCCGTCAGACATGGTCCATTGGATAGAATGAGAGTTACCCAGGTAATTCCCGCTCTCGAGGTGGCTCAAACTTTTGTAAGATCCATAGCTTCGTTTAGCGCAACAGGATGACCGCCACTTTTAACGATGCTGAAAAGCAGGATCTCGCAAATCTGGTAGCCCTCATCTCGGTAAACGAATTGCTTGGACTAATTTGTGAAGAGTGATTTTATTACCATTTCAGAGTTATGTAGATTCGGACCCGCTTAACTTTTCATTATAGTTATGGGGAACTGAAATAACTAAGATAGCATTCTTGGCTGGAACTGAAAGTTCTAAAAGTCTCCAGTTGACAATGATTATCAGTTGACTTTGTTCAACTATGCCATTATAAGATTTTCAGCGTAAATTGGAATAAAAGCTGCACATCTCTTCAAAATTGTCACAAAATTACGTATATCTGGTTCAAAATTTCCTCTGTGCATACACACATCTCAAATAACGCCGTGGGGGGGGCATGCGATTTACAAGCGCGCAAGGGAAAAATAGATCGCTCATTTCTTGCGGCCCGCTTGTAAAAATTTGGAAAAGTGTTGGCCATTCTTTATACGAAGAGGTTAGAGGACCATTGCTGCTTTTTGATATTTGCGGCGCAGCAGCCGCATTCTCGCGGAGTTTTAGCGAGAATATGCGAAATTGCTAAGGCCCGCACAGTTCTTTATGAAGGACCGGACATCCCGTTGGTACCTTTCACTGAGAGAGTACCCCAAACTTGGGCTCTTGAACAGCAGTGACACCTTTGTCATTCGGAGTGCTACCTTTGTACGGCGTACACCCGAGAGTTACCCGTTTCGAGCGTTCGCTGTAGGTTTGTAATTCTAAATTGCTGCCCACTTGCAGAACATGCGACAGTGATGGAAGTACCGCTCGCTGAAGTTTTGGCTAAATTTTGGCTGATAGCTTGCAAGGAAGCTCGAGTTCGCGCCAAAGGCGCCGTCGACCTTAAGCTGAAGGTCTTGAGCTTTTGACAGCATAATAGTAACAGGGTCCCCTGTCAAGCTAATGCTTGAGTTGGAGCGCAAAATGTTGCCTCGAAAGCGAGAAAATCGCTCCAGAATAACAAAGATGCACGAGAACCTCTAGACGGCACCATCCTTCCTATCCAAGTCTCCCATCCCGTGCGCCCGTATTCATAGATACATTTGCTGGATTTCCGAGGTGGAAAAATTAAACATAAATAGCCAGAAATAATAAGCCCGAATAATCAACTTATTGGTAGATACGAAAACAAAAATGCTTAGCACGAATTTTTAGATATCTCCGTAACAAAAAAAATCTTCAAATCTCAAAACCGAGTTTCGATCACTTCAAACACAACTGCAGGCTGTCAGTACCGAAATATACTATGTTTGGTAAGAGATTGTAACAGATTGCTTTCGCTACCATGATTGAAGACAACTAGAGCTTTTACAAGAGTAAATTCGTTTTATCACACATTGAGCTGTGCACACGTAAATTTGATTACGGATTTATTTCTAACTTACATATGCATAATTTTAATGAATTTCTTCAACTTCATATACATTGGTAATCTCAGAAAGCCATCTACATACACAACTCATTCTGAATGAATTAAAAAACAATCTTTTACATAAGGTCTGTAAAATGATGTCAAGATTATGAAAGGCATAATTGTTTGAACAAAAAACGAAATAATTGAGTAAAACCTTCGGATATGTCCAGATAACTACATGTAGAGGTAGGTACTATACCGAGATGAAGAAACTCAACAGACTTGTTTTGTTAGATTCGGATTATAGAAAGTATCACATTTTGAGGAACCGCTTAATGTCAATCACGGAAGATTAAAGAATGTGGTTCAAAGAAATTTTCTTGACATTAAGTAGAAGAAGCGGTACCGAATAAGAAACTGTAAGAAACTGTGCATCATTTTCTACCCAGTTGTAGGCAAAAGTCTAGCTTCAGAAATGGAATCTACCGAGCGCAGAAGTGCCAACAGCTGAGCTTCAACATTCAGATAGAAACTCGATGACCTCAGTCTGACGGAGTTTCTGTTGAATATTATGCACATTCGAAGCAGAGCAAGACTTCCTGATGTCTGCTTGTCCCAGTGACCCTCTGACTGAAAAAAAGCTAAAAATTTGAGTCTGAAAATCTGATAAATCCTGATTTTTTACAAGATTCAAAGTTCTGGCTAAAGTTGGACATTCATCCAAAAACTCTTGACACGTAGAACTGAGATGGCCTTTCTCACAAACTTTCGCAGGGGCTAAGATAGGCACACGGTAGGAAAAGGAATAGGAAGAGCAGCTAATTCCTATAAAGTCAAGCAAAATATAGGCGATTCATCGCACGCAGAGACTGGACGACATTGCGTCTGATAAAATAGTACGCATTTGGGAGAGACAGCAGACGGCTGGGGTGGTTAAAGAGCGCTCAATGTGAGGGACAGACAATGTTTTTTCTTAGCTATCCCACAGTGCGCAGGAGAAAATGGCTGATAGCGAGATTTAACAGCAACTTGGCGGTTAGTCCTACAAAAAATAAAACATGCATATTTTTCAAAAGAAGAGTGGTACTTTTGTGACCATACCTCTTCTGCCTAGGAAAAGCAACCAGCACAAAAGTGAAGCCTAACGAGGCTAGTATGGCAATGGTAGCCAGTAACAACATGGTCGCAGGCACAAGATTTTCACCCAGCTGCATTAGGATCGAAGCCGAAAAGGGAGAGAGTTGTTCTGGCATCTGCAATATTTAAAATTATTACTACTAGGAAAAATAGTATTCATTATGGGAATGATCACAACAGGGGTGAGTATTAAATGACTACCAAACTTGGGGTCATAGTGGTGGGTGACTGGCCAGGTCATTCTTTATGATGCATACAAAGAAGTTAATGGTTTGCAGGTGTGGGATGGGAGAAGACTAAATAAGTGTAAAGTTTCAAAAAAAATTCGAATCTCACATTTCTAGTTAGTTATACAGTGGAATTTTACTTTGAAATCACTTTTCAATATTACATGGAGTCAAATCCATAGGTAACAACTACAGTCCCGCAGATTCCTGCTGAAGTATATGGTGCAACTGCGGTGGTGGCAACATTTGATCGTGAATTTGGATAAGGGCGCAAATATGAAAAAAATAAAGTAAAAAATTTAAAAAAATGAAAAATAAAGTTCGGTGAAAATCAAATAAATCATTAAGATCAAATCATTAGCATGGCAGTTTGTCAACCCGTAACTGCTGTCAGCACAGCGGAGCCACCATATGAAATGCAGGAATGTGTTAGATTGCAGAAAAGCGAAGAATAATGATATTTAGCAGATACACAACAAGTTATAGAAAATCCTAGACTAACCCTTTGTTCAACGATGGTTACATCAGATGGATCAGGGCACCATGGATATCTGCCAGTATGCTTTTGCACAGCAACCGTGACGTTGAAGCACTTGGCTCGAATCTCTACTAACTTTTTACCCAACTCTTCTTCCGGCATCGCAATACTAGTCATATCCCGATGACGTCAATCCGGCCCTGTAAGATTAGGTCATCGCACCATAACTTCCTCCACCAACAGAGGGTTTCATTGCGCAACCACAGCTGACGTGGATTACGGGTAGCAGTGATTAATGGTTCATGCGAAAACTCACAATTGTTTCGATGACTTCCTCTTGGAAGACACGGATAGAAGCTGTTTGATCACATACACGCGGGAAGCCATAGGTGGAATTGGTGCCGACAACTTGGCACGAGAGTGCCAAACCTTGTGGTTCACCCCTTGCCCAGTGAGAGACGAATGCGCGCGAGGCTTCCTTAAAAATCTAAAAAGAAAAAGGGGCTCCATGAAATCTAGAAATATTCTTGTACGATTTTTTTCTAAACAAAGTGTAGTTCACAGCTGTTGTGTCCAAGTGAATGAGCCAAATTACAAAGTAGTATCTTGCTTAGATTGCTACTTTTTCGAGAAAAACTAAATTTTTGGTGGATATTCGTTGTTTGGACTTTGACTTTGTATGGTCCTTATCTTTGACATAAAGACAGAATTACAAATGCGCACTATTTTTATGGAGCAAAAAAATTCCGGCTGTTCTTAATTTGAATCTTTTGCTATTTATTAGGTTGAAACTCTCTCGTAAAACTGAAAAAACTTGTTTGAACCCATTGAAGAGCCTGGTCTGGTACATCGTGATATGCTCTTATTTTTGAGTAAGTTTCCCATAACTTTTGATTAGAATGTCGGAAACGAATTCAAATCAAGTCTTTGTAGATTTCCTCCGATAAATTTCTCGTTTCTTCTAATTAGACCTTAAAAGTAAAGTCAAAACTCAGTGCTCGCAACCTTCACGCATTTTTTGCGACCACTACAATTTTCCATTAACTACCCCGAGATTTTGATTCCTTCTTTCAAATTCGATCAAATTGAGTGACTTTATTGGAACTGGAGATTATCACATTTCCAGGGATTTTTGATGCTGGATATAGGTTTCAGGCAAGTTACTTGAATTTGTGCAGAGCAAAAAAATCTGGCTTTAGTGTAGAACATTGGTCATCTCATAAGCGAGGAATATTATGATGAAGAAACTATTTTTTATTTTTTCAAGTTAGTAAAAGCTTTAAGAATATAAAGCAACCTAGCTCTATGTTTTGGCTCAGCAGTGAGCCTAACTTGGGTTTTGTACTACTGAATTTGCTCCTTGCCTTACGATCTTTTAGCAAATAATGGCTTTAAACGGCTCGAATGCAGATTTGAAATTAGCGTTTTATCTTACATCTAATGGTAAGCACTTGTAGGACTGTCCGCTTTAATTTCTGAACATTCCCTTGTCGAGTGTTGATGGTCCTGGCTACTCTCAGCCTTGCAACTTTCTAACAAGTAAAAGTCCACACTTTCCTTTCCAGAAATTCTGCGGAGAGGATGACAGATTTGAAGTAGCGCTTCAACCTTGTAAAAGAAACCATTTCGTAAGAGGTACCACTTCGACTTCGCAACCTTCCCTTGTAAGAACTATAATACCTTTTGACCTAACTACCCCACACTGGGGCAAAATTACTTTTACTGATAGTAAAAAATTTTGAATGTCTGATATGTGATACCCTTAGAAAATCGTAAGTAGAATACAACAAGCAAATCGTTTATGGTGACTTGCAAGAAAAAACGAAAAGCCAACCCAACATATGTTTTAAGTGGGTCCAAAAGTTTCGTTCCTTAGACCTAATCTGAAATCGTTCAGAAAGGTGATAAACAAATCCTTCAAACACTATCCAAAGCAGAATTTCTTCCTCTTCCCAGCAGCTTTGTTTCCGTTCTGACGGTTTCGACGAGCGCTGAGGACGAAAACTAGAAACCTCCATCTTTATCATATTTAACTTTCGCTAATTTTCAAAATTTTTATTTTAGACTCTTAAAATGCTCTAATAAACACCTGATGGGGCGAACCTTTTGCAAATTAATGACTTTTTGCATCTCCCTGGCATGCTTTCGGAAATTATATTTTCTAAAGTGACCTCATACTTGGCTCATTCTAACTTCGCAAAACATCAGGGCCGGTAGTAATCCCCCCAACTTGGCGGCAGGTCTCGTCGGCAGGTCGCTGGCACCTTTTACGTGAGGTGGCCAGAAAGTGAAACTCCAAACTTATCCCGTCCCAGGCCTTTTTCCACAAAATTTTCTCGATAAAGGTGTCGCCTCGACTCTATAGAAAACCCCATAGAAATTTGCGGTTTCAGAACTCCTGCTTCAGGAAAATATATGGAAGGGTAAGGGGAGCTGCCGGCAACTTTGCGATGTTAGTTGCCGGCAATCTGCCGGCAGCTCGTCGAAATCCGCGAGATGGCAGCTGCCGGCGGGTCAGAGAGCACGGAAAATAGCCTGCTCTTTTGAGAGAGGGAGCTGCCGGCATCTCGACGTGCCCCTACCACGTCGAGGTGGTGGCACCTTTGCCGACGGCGTCTGTGAGTTTGGGTATTGCGGAATATCACACAATTTACGTCAAGCCGATGGACTAGAAAAATTTATCTTCTATCAAAAACAATCATTTTTGTCATTGTATGGGTTTTTCCTCGTTTAAATTCTTTATATATCTGTAGGAAAAATGAATAATAATATTACAAGACGAGAAATAACGCCATCTTCTTCTTGCAATTCCTTTGAACCTTGTTTGCAGTTTTCGCCTCCCTCTCGCTCATATCAATCAGCTGTTCTTTCAGGTCAAAGTCTCTCATGCAATGTATCGATCCCTCTTAGGGCCGCATGCACTAACCTCCGCGCTGGGGAGGGGATCGCAGCTTAAAAGAAAGCTTTATATTTCGAAACTCCAGATACCTGGGTTTGACGTTGTATACCTATTCGTAAGTATTCCTACTACCCTTCACTATGAACATGTTGAAGAGGAGCGAAAAGCTGCACGAACCGCATTTCCAGCTGTTGTATGATCCCTGATGATCCCCGGCGCTTTTCTTTAGAGTCATTTTTCTTTCTCCGAAGTTAACGAAAACTTTCCAAAGCTGTACTGAACATCTAGCACAACAGTGCTAAGCATGTTGCTGATGAGAACAAATGAGTTTTTGACAAGTCGAATTGTTCGGTAAACCTCAAATTTCGACCTGTGGATCATCGAAAATTCCATGACTTCAAAACATCATTTATTCATATCACGAACATGCTTAGCACTGTCGGGTTGGATAATCTGCACAACTTTGGAGGTTTTTCGTTAACTTCGGAGAAAGAAAAATGACTCTAAAGAAAAGCGCTGGGGATCATCAGGGATCATACAAAAGCTGGAAAATGTGGTTCGTACAGAATCTCGCTCCTGTTCAACATGTACATAGTGAAGGGTAATAGGAACACTTACGGAAAGGTACAAAACGTGAAATCCAGACATCTGGAGTTTCAAAATATAAAGCTTTCTCTTAAGCTGCGATCCCCTCTCCCAGGGATGTTAGTGCATGCGGCCCTTATAGGCGGCCACTTACCAGTGCGTTCCTCCTATTGCTGGAGCAAACGGCGATAGCTGACCGAGTGGTCGAATGGTTAACGGGTGGCACTTAAAGTCAACGTGCTTAGGTTCGACCGCACGCGAGGTAGCAGTTTTGCGGCTGTCTGCGTCATCAAAATCTAATGTGCGAAATGATTGCGTACAAAGGTTATGCAAGATTATTATCATAGCCTATTAGCCTACAATCACTCCGCGACTGCCGGCAGTTGATGCCGGAGTTGGCATCTTTCCGCGATGTGTGCCAACTTGCCGGCATCTATGATGCCACCAGGTAGGGTAGATTACTACCGGCCCAGACATTGAACAATTTGGGTACCATTGGATGCATCTTCTTCTTCTTCTGACAGCTACCTTTTCTTCGCGAAGCAGGCAACTTTTGCAGACAAATTCGCTGTACTTCCCAGTTTCACGGGTGCGCTAGATTGGAGTCGAAATATCAAAATCTATCCATTTTGACGCCGCAGTTACTCATTTACTTCGCAATACTAGTGATAGTAATAACCAGGTTTTAGGATTTCATTATTTTGAGGATTTCGCAGTGTTCGCAGTGTTTGGCGCATTTATGTGTTACATGACTTTTTCAAAATTCAATGTTCTAATAAAATAATTCAGCAAACTTCTAAAGAGGAAGCTGAATAGAGGCAAAAAATTGCATTAATTCGAGAAAGGTTTGCCTTTTGGGTGGTTATAACAACACCTTCAAAAGACTAAAATGAAAATATTGAGGATTAGCAAAGTTTGGACATGGTAAAAATGAACTGTTCTAGTTTTCGGCAATTATCTCAGCGCTCGTAGAGTCACGATGAAAACATAGCTGTTGGAAAGAGGAAGAATCTCTGTACTGGATACTTTCAGAATGATTTGATCTTTATTTTGAACTTAAAATTGTTCTGAAAACGGCACGAACTTTCGGGCCCACTTAATATTATACTTTTACTTTTTGCCACCTTGTAATAAACATTCATCGGTAGGACCTTCTCTTAGATACTCGCTTCTTTTAAACGGCGACAGCAGCAGGATCTGTTTCTTTACACTATGGCAGTATAAGGTGATCCTTTAGAAAAAAGAATGCTTTCCTTTGTACATAAACTCCTTCTCCTGCACTGCTATATGCAAGCAATAGAATTTCCTACTTCCACTGGGAAGATAGATCTTTTCGAAAATGTTGGGCTGAACGAAAAAAGTTCGTTTTGGCATGCTAACCTTTAAAGAAATTGTTGTTTTCTACCCATAATTATTGTAGAAAGGTCGTCTAAAGCTTCTTCTGTTACATATCAAATATTCAGGAGTTTTTATAATCAGCAAAGAGAGTCATGCTTAAACATTGCTTAATTTTTCGTGTTCATGCTGCAATGGATGTAGAAAACAGCAGTTTGGTATTTGGATAAGGGGAGTTTTTTCTATTTAGTAAGAATGAAAAGTCTGATTTGCCACTTCAAGAATCCCTTATCAAAAAAAAAAACAATTGAAATTCCTCAAATTTGCGCACTATGAGAAGACAGCAATTTCTCAGTTTTCTGCGGATTTCTTTACCTTGGAAGATAAGCTTTAATCAAACAAAATTCATATCCAGTGTCCATTGAAGTGCTTTAGTGATGCCAAACAAAGTCGCAAAAGTAACCGAACTTATTTATTAGCCAACCTAATATAAGGTATCATCCTCTACCTAATACTGATCAGGCACATTCATTTGCCTTAAAACAGCCCCGGGCGACAATGTACGCCTTCGATGCCACTTGAATTTTTCAAAAATAAAAAAGAAAATCAAAGCATCTCCTCCGATGCAGCACAGTCATCAAAAGACTACAGCATCAAACTAGTTACGCCACAATTTGAAACTTTAAAGGACAACGTTCGAGAAGTCTCGAACGCATATTGATAGTACTTATTCAAACTTAAATCTAAAAAAATCATCATCAAATTCGATGAAGAATGGACACTCTCCAGAATTCAAACTACGAAGAAGATCACTCGAGGAATATGTCAAGAATTGTTGGTGCCAAATCTTCATTGTTGACGCCGTAAAAATTTGAAAAGCTTGATTGTTACATGGGTGATAAGGACTACAGGGGAACGAACTCTGCCAGCTTGGGAGTCTTCGCTGGCAACCGGTCATTTTGCAATGTTGTTGTAGATGGTATAGGACCAGTAGTCCGCGAAGACGATTCAAACTGGCAGAGTTCGTTCCTCTACCCGAGAAAGCTGGCATTTTGTTTTCTCCAAGGGTGGTTTTTATTTCAAGTAGAGCAGATCCCAGGTACGCAAAATATCTTTAGCTTGATACTTTGCCGGACTCTGTCTTTAAGATTATTGAAAAAAAAACGGGACCCAAGAGAAGAGGATTTTGGATAAAGATGTAGACTAGCTTATCTCTAGTAAGGTTTACATTTGGAAAAGATCATACCCCTTAAACCCAAAATTAAAGACTTCGAAGTCTGGTTTGTTCGATGCACAGACTTCAACATACCAAATATGAGAAACGTACTCAATTTACGTCTCAAGGCTTTTTGTCATGTTACTATAGGTATAAAGTAGACTAAAGAGGTGGACTAGTTCATCTCCAATAGGTCTAGCATTTTCTGTCGCCTACCTTTCCGATATTCTCCGAGCGCCACTGCCTTATCTATCTGTCATTTCTGCTTTATTCCTTCAACATGAGCAATTCCTATCGGGAACCGGCACTACACCAAAAACAGTTCTCTCAAAATCACATGTTCAAAGAAAATTTTGAACAGCAGATACTACTTTAACCATGGAGGTAGTTTTGACCCTGTCAATATACCGTTTGCATTAAGTCTAACGAGCCACCACATTGTAAATGAAGCATGCGACAACGACTAATTTCAAGACAATGTATGTGCAAAGGGATTTCATACAACACGTCGGATTTAAATTAGTTCGTCAAAAGAGTGCCTAGATTCTAACTGTTAGTAATTCATCTGGCCATAGATACATAGTTAAAATCTATGTCTTTCAAATGTTCGCAGCAGAGGGCTGACCGGTTCTTGTAGGGCTAACTCGGCCTGCATAATAGCTTATACGCTGAAAATTCTCACGAAGCATTTTAATGTCGATCGTTCATACGATTTGACGAAAATTCTCTGAATTCTTCAGAATTTGTGGAGCTTTGATCTGAAACCAATGTAAATAATCTGGATAAAAACTTTAGATTTTATTAAAGTAGCGGAATGCCTCTGAAGCATTATCTAAGTACTAAAATTGATAGAGATTCAAAAACGTACTTGTAAACCCATGAAACTTAAATTCGAAAATTTACTCCGCGGCACTCTTGTCGCGACAGCTCAAATGCATTTTTGTGATTTTGACATATGTTCTAAATTGCTAAATTTCAAAAGTCTAATAATGTGCCCAGTTTTTTCTAAAAACCGCTCAAAAAATTTATAGTGACGATTTGCGACGATATTGACGGAAAAATGCATTAGTTTTTTCTCAAAAGTTGAGAACCCAATCGTATATAATGGAAATAGGCAAGACAAAGTTTTGCAAATGTTTCGTTTAGTTTCTGTTAAATAAAAAGACATAATCAAGATTATTCATTTCTGCGCTTCTCTTGCAAGACGCCAATCTCAAATTAGACTTCATGTTTCTTTTCATTTCAGTACGGGTCACTTTTCATTACCAGCACGGTGGTTTATTCGTTTGTCGAACTTCATTATTTGCAGTTTTTCCTCAAAGGCACATTTCATTCCTTAATTTGTCAGTTTAGAACCTGTTCAATTACCTATGCAAAAATTCGGAGCTTTTTACCTTTGCTGCGAATAATTATTCATGCCCAGTGCTTGTTTCGAAAGCCGACATACCTCAACCTAGCATTTGTTTTTATTTTTAATGTAGCTCCTCAGAAAAAGGTTACAATGACTGTTCAATCGGATAAAGTGTAGTGATTAATGTGTACATGCAGAAAGAAAAAGACGACATTGCGAAATAAAACCGTGCCGGGTTCTCAGGACTGAAGGAGACACTTTGATATACTCTAATTTCAAGCGTACAAGGCCTTTTTCGTTGTTATAGGCAAGCCGCTCAACCGCTGTTTTTGGGAAAGAAATCCTTGTGCCGTAGGGTTTTCTGAGGTATTATGCAGCACGGTATAAGGCCCTTTGGTCGCGTAGTCTTTTCTGCTTAGTTGCTCGATTATAGAATCCCCCCCCCCTCCAGCTTTGTACGCGTGAAAACTAAGGTCATTAAATAATGCCTCGTTTGTCTTAGAACGTTTTTCTTTTTTCCTACTGCTTTCAGAGTCTCGTTGCTGTTTCCTTTTCCAAGGTGCCACTCTTTGAAATGCGTTTCATGTCTCATGCATAAGTAGTTGGCAGGATTCCGTTTGTTTTTGTTATAAGAGTGCTTTCCTCAGCCGCGCAAAATCATAAGCTAATCCTGATTGCACGATAACAAATGCCTTAAAAAGTTGGTATTATCTCTGCAATAGAAATAACGAGGTGTTGAACCAGTGTCGGAAAGTCGCAAAAGAGTTGAAAAGTCAGCTACCTGGAATTCAACAGCGGGGCAGTCTAAAAGCAATAAAAATGTGCGTAGAAGCTGCCCATCAGAGCGGGCGATTATTAGTCCGGATAGTTGAGAGATTATGCACACTCTAAACATATCAAAAATGCGTTAGCATTACTTCAATTTGTGCAAAAATTGTTTTCCATGCCGAAGTATTTTTGAGAGTAGAAAGTGTCAAAGCGGCATCAGACAAAAGGCACTCTTGTCATAACCTTGAAATGTGAAAAAGAGGTTTCAGTCGCTACGTTTCAGTCGCCGTTCACAAATCAACCATATATATCAAAAATAGAAAAGTTGACGTTCCTAACATTGAACACTCCCACTTTGTCTGCCATTTTCTATTTTGTCTCAGCGCGCAAAGGTAAGCGATCAGGCCTTCCAGACGCAAGAAGATCGGGATGAACTGGAGGTAGGTTTGTCTAATCTTGTTTGTTGACTAAAAGGTTTGCCATAGGATACTTTTGGCATTAATACTAGTGCTTGTGAAAGGCACTGTGGCCATGGTGGGCATGCCAGATGACTTTGTTGAACCAAATGAAGATGATTTCAAAAGAGTGTATGTAGACGTGGGTGCATGGTTTTTCACAGTCGCTGGAAAAACAAGCTCAGCTTCAAGACGATTTGTTGTAGATGATTTCACTTACGCCTTTCGATCCTTCTCCATATTCAGCGAAACAGCAGGAATGTCGTAGATTGAACAGCGTAAAAATCCTGCCCGCAGGATTGACGGCGAGATCTCTATTCATGAGTTGTTGATGTTTCTAAAATGTGTATTTAGGAAGATCTTCTCTGTCAGCATATTATTCGCTTCTTCAGATGGCAGATGGTACAATTATCGCACGTCAGCGAAAAGGTTTGTTTCAGAGCTTTATAATGTGTTTCTTGACTGTTTGATAAGCAGAACTTGTAGTACTCTTTAATTTAACGGCTGAAAGGCAACTGCTCGCATTTGCTACGCAGTCTGCGTCTCTCGCGCGCCCGTGCTCGCTGACCATGTCCTAGCCTTTAAAGCCCCTCCTTCCAGCCGCCAATCCTCTTGAATCAAAGTAGAATCTTATAGTGCATTCATTGTGCTACAAATTTTTGGAGAAAGCTGCTTCTCATTAACTCGGTAGCTCGCAAGCAATTTAGGTTGACGGGCCGCGTGCATCAACATCCCCCGCCCCACTGTTAACCCAAAACGCAGTTCAAATGAAGTGCACATCTCCAAGTTCCACTGAATGGGATTTTCGTGTGCTCTAACCACTCGCAAGTATCCCACTACCCTCTCTATAACCATATTGAACAGGAGCAAAAAGTTGTATACGCCGCATTTCCCAACCTTTCGTGATCCCTGATGCTCCCCAAAACCAACAGTGCTAACAAGGGAAAGTTCCCAGTCAGCTCGGCCAACCCGGATGAGTCATATATAACCGAACGGGCTTGAAACGCTGATTCCAAATCTGCTTTCCTTTTCTGCGGAGCAACATTCCGAGGGAAGTTATGAGCGTTTAAATGTTTAGATTTGTCATGTTCAAAGTGGCTTAAAATCAGTTGAAAGCTGTAAAACAACACCTAACCGAATTTCATTATCTGTGTTCCGTCCTTGTAATCAATATATTTGATACAAAACTGATGAATCACTTTTATGTGTTATTGTACAGGTTTCGCCAATTTTAAGCCACTTAAAAAACATGACAAATCTAGACTTTCAAACGCTCATAACTTTTTCCGGAAAGTCGCTCCGCAGAAAAGGAAAGCAGATTTAGAATCAGCGTTTCAAGCCCGTTACGGTGATATATGACTCATCCGGGTTGGCCGAGCTGACTTGGGAACTCTCCCTCGTAAGCATGCTTCTAATGAGATAAGGGTAAATAATGTATCAGAGTCATGAAAACTGCGATGAACCACAAGCGAAAGTTGGGTTGATCGGAAACCCCAACATTCTAATGACTCATACTTTCACAGAAATTTGATTAACCGCACTGGGTCAGATAATCAGCAGGCTCTGGAATTTTTTTTAATCAACTTCGAAGGATTAATGGCTTTGAAAAGGTATCGGTGGGAAGCCGGGATTATCAGGGATCATAGATGAAACTAGAAAAGCGGCTTGTACTTTTTTCCTCCCGTTCAATAAGTTTTGTAGAAAAAGGGGTAGTGAAAGCACTTACCTATCAGATTGCCTTCAATTTAGAAGCGAAAGCTTTAGGATGATATTTTTTGTGCTGCGTTTACCTCCTCTGCGGGTATAATCACTGCGTGCGGATTCAAATAACCAAATCCAGAATAGATGACATTACAAAAGCAATGCAAAAGTTGGCATCTATAGAAACATGGAATACAATGGTTTGTTCTAAAGGAAGATTAATGCTTTTAGTGAAATTTACATATGATGGAAAATGCATGAGTGACCATCTTCCGCATCAATATTGTGTTTTGAATATATTTGGCAAGGATATTCGCATAGCCCGATGGTGATGCTACAAATCAAAAAAAGAACAAAAATTCTTTTTTACCAAGGCATGCTGTGCTGTTTCCACATAAGTATATGTATACTAGAAACCTCTTAAGCTACGATTATAAAATCTCAACCCTCTACAATTACTATTTTGGAGAAATATTGGTTTTAGCATGAAACAAGTAAAGGAAGCTTCCAATATTTCTTGGAAATAAAAGATTGTAGAAAGCTGAAAGTTCGCAGCTGTACTTTGAAGGCGTTTCGTATATATTTTCTCATAGGGAAAAAGGAGCAGCACAATCTCGTTCTGCAAAAATATGAAAAACGTTTTCTCGATTTTTATAGTAGCTTGCGAAAAAACATAATGTTATCGATCTTTGTGCAAAATGTATATGCGCGCGGGAATGTACCGGTAAGGTATCGTCGATTCGTTGACCGCATGAACTTTTGAAACGCTGCGGAGCAGTGCGGCGCGGTTAGATTGTTGCGAGAGCACGACTTGTACAATGGCGACTTTGTACTAAGACAAACGTTTTACCTTGCGGTGCGTGCTTTCACTGTTGTCCAATCCATGCAGTCAACGAATCTTATAGATAAAGCTGAATGTCTGTTTGTATGTCTGTCTGGGTGTACGTATGTACCAAATGGAAAATTCCATGACCGATCCAGACCAAACATAGTATACACACATTTCGGGCCCCGGCGGGTCATAGACTACTTTTCGTCACCGATCGATATCAATTTTATCGATTTTTATAAATTTTGACGTGCGGGGCTGGGAGTTTGCACTGAGGGGTAATCGAGCATGCTGATTACGAATACAATATTAGTTTTCAGAATTATCGATTAGTTTTATCGATTTTACGATTTTTTCGCAAAATCTGTGCTACGGGGCTGTGAGTTGGCAAAAAGGGGGGGGGGTGATCGAGCATGCTGATTACGAATACAATATTAATTTTCAAAATTATCCATTAATTTGTTCAATTTTAACGATTTTTTTGCGAAGTTTGAGCTACGGGGCTGGAGGTTGATGAGGAAAGTAGGTGAGCATACTGATTACTAACACAGCGGGAATAGGGAATTTCAAGTAAAAGTGGGAACAGGGAAAGGTTGCAACGGGGAAAGGGATAGAACCTTTACGTTTTGACAGAACCGGGCGAAGCCGGGTAAGCCAGCTAGTCAACTATACTTTGAGACGAGAATGACTTTCTCCCAAACCTTTTAGATCCTCTCTTGGCTTTTGGTTTTGAAGCTGAGGTATGTTGAAGCTGGCGCGAATGAGAAGTCATCCGTTGAGCTTCTCTGCTTTTTCAACTTGATCCATTGAATGATTCATCGCTAGAGGAATTCAAAAATTTCAAATTGGGAAGTGAGAAGCTTATATATTATCGACATAAATGACGCAAAGCCTTCCACACAAACTGAGGGTGTTAAGCTTCTGATGCTGTACAACCGAGCCCTCAAAGGCAGCGTTCAGGCAAGCACAAGGCTTTGGCATGGGAATGCATATGGGAATCCCACGTGGTTAGTAATTTGAGCCCTAACTGAGCCATTGCCCAACTGACAGCTCAGGTAGTGCTTCAACGGCTGAGGTATTCTCTTGAGACTGGACCCCAGGACCGTATTTCGCATGGACTCATGGCGCGACGCGCGAATCCTCGCGCGAAACTGCCACGAATTCATGCGAATACGATCCTGAGGTCCAATTTGGAGGCGTATATCTCAGCCGTTAGTGAGTCATTTGCACTGCTCTTGGGCAGTGCTTTAGTTAGGGCCCTAAAATTACTTTCCATGTGTAATCGCCATACGTCCAGTTCTGCCTTGACACTGCATTTAACGACACACTACGCGCGAGTTCGGCAACAGCTCAGCGTAAGCGCATTCTAAACACACAAAATAAAGGACATTTCATCGATCTAAAAGGGTTATACACGCTATGCATTTGTAGCCTGCCAGTGTTGGATTCGAAGACAATCGACGAATTGCCAAATCGCATGATATGTGCTTGGGGCTTAATCAAGCAATCGCTCAAATCCCACTGCAGAAAATGAATTTTGAAATGAAAAAATTGCTTCAAAATGTATTGGAATAGAGTTTCACCGCTACAATCAGCGTAGTTGTTTTGAAGCTATTATAATTAGTTCGAAGCGCTGCTTTAAAGTCCCTAGCGTGAAAAGTCCTTTTATGATGAAACGCGATTTTTCAATGATCTTTTGTACTATAGAGCTTCGTTTTGAGCTTTCTATTTGAGGCACCCACATTCATTACGGTGTCACCTGCACCACTTCTACATGAAAAACGATTTTTTTTGAATTTTTTTTGCAGCGGGATTGAGCGTTTACTTAGGTGAGGAACCAGTTCTCATACAGTACCACAATACTGTGCGAGTTAAAGTTGAGCATGTTAAGGTCAGAAATGTTTACATAAAGTTACATGAATGGTCCGTCAGACATCATCCATTAGATATAATGAGAGTGACACAGGTAATTTTCGCATTCAACGTGGCTCAAACTTTTGTAAGATCCATAGCTTCGTTTAGCGCAACAGGATGACCGCCACTTTTAACGATGCTGAAAAACACAGCCTCGCAAATCTGGTAGCCCTCATCTCGGTGAACGAATTGCTTGGACTCATTTGTGAAGAACAATTTTATTACCATTTCAGAGTTATGTGGATTCGGACCCGGTTCTCAGAGCCCATCGTGAAAGATGTAAAGCTTTTCAGTTCAGTTATGGGGAGCTGAAATAACTAAGATAGCATTCTTGGCTGAAACTGGAAGTTCTAAAAGTCTCCAATTCACAAATGTTATCAACTGACTTTGTTTATCTATGCCATTATATGGTTTCAGCGTAAATCGGAATAAAGGTTGCACGTCTCTTCAAACGAAGTTGTCACGAAAGTATGTACCTGGTTCAAAATTTCCTCTGTGCAACACGCATTCTCAAATAATCGCCGGGGTGGCGGCCATGCGATTTATAAGCGGGCACCGGAAAAATAGATCGCTCATTTCTTGCAGTCCGTTTGTGAAAATTTGGAAAAATCTTGGCTGTTATTTAGACGAACGTTCAGAGGACCATTGCTGCTTTTTTCATAGATTACTTGCGGCGCAGAGTCACATTCTCGTTTACTTTTCGCCAGAATATGCAAAATCGTTAGGGGACCGCACGGTCATTTGTGAAGGACCTCACATTCCTTTGTACCTTTCACTGAGAGAGTACCCGAAACTTGGGTCTTGAACAGCAGTGACACCTTTGCCATTCGGAGTGCTACCTTTGTACGGCGTACACCCGAAAGTTACCCGTTCCGAGCGTTCGCTGAAAGTTTGTAATTCTGTTTACTGCCCGTTGGCAGAACATGCGACAGTGAAGGAAGTACCGCTCGCTAAAGTTTCGGCTACATTTTGGCTGATCGCTTGCAAGAAAGCTCGAGTACGCGGCGCACCTGCCTCGGCGATTTTCTTAATTAAAGGCAGCGTTTATTAAAAATCCATCCCACCCAAGTAAGCACATAGTTATAAAGCGGAGCTCAGGAGTATCCGATCTGCGTTGGTCCAATTCTTTGACGTGGCCTCTGAAAGGAGTTACGGGCCTGTGAAGTGTCACAGACCGCCCCTCGCATCACACACCTCCCCCTGAGGACGAGTACTCACACAAGTGCTCAGCTCCTCTCCGCTGGCAAGCCGAGGAAGATGAACAATCCGAAACTCGTCTGCGCATTCAAAGCAGGATCCCTAGAAATCGGGGTTTTTAAAGGTACTGAACAGTTTGAACTTTATAAGTTGTGATTAAGATTACGGAAAGTTCCCCGTATGACAAAAACATGGGAGGCGAAATTTTGGGTGGAGCTATGTTGAAGGTGTTGTTTGTATCAAACGAGCTATGTAGATTGCCGCTAGCTTCAAATAATAGGAACTTATTGAAGTATTAGGTTGCCCCGAAATAAACAATTTTTCAAATGGATTACACTGCTTTTTTTCTAGCAGACTTTGAGTACTGTTCGATAGAGCAAAGCAAGCTCTCGAAGTTGCCCCAAAAATCCACTTAAGTAGTAATCTAGATAAAGTTAGCACGAAAAACTAAAATCTCCAAAGTACCCTTCTCCTTCTAAGAAACCTCATGAATCTTCGATACAGTGGAACACGGATACATGCTGGATTTCCGGGCTGAAAAATAGAACCTAGCATGAAAATGCAAAATTGTCACATTTTTCGTTTTTTCTATGTCAAACCTGATCTTACCAAATAGAGCACATACAAGGGTATTTTTTAACTATATCCACTACGGCTTGCAGAAATCCCATGTGTGGGAGAGAGACGGAAGGGAGGAGGGGAGAGTTTGTTCTAATCCTTGATTTCTCTAAACGAAAACAGCAAATGCATTTATGAATACACTATAGATATTACCAACAAAAAAAGCACTTACAGGCGATAAAAATTTTTTCGATTTTCACCCTAAACTTTCCCTGGGCCATTTAAGTGATTTTAGAATTTTGTAGAGCTTGCTTTGCTCTATCGAACACTGCCCTAGGTCTGCTAGGAAACAAAAACAATTTGATCCATTCAAATGAGGAGAATTTTGGAACACCTTCAAACATACCTGGGATCACACCCTGACCATTTTCAAAAGTTTCACATTTGATAAACTGTCGAATCGACAATGCCTAGTTTCGAAAAAGGGCCAGAAATTATTCCTTCTTCGATGGAAAAGGTCTCAATACGCGAATTCGTTTGCCATCAAGAAAAGCTCAGAAAACTCAATAACATGCTACAGAAACAGTATCTAGAATGGATAGGTATAGCTAGACATCCGAGGTAATCACCAAGCAAGTTTTACGGCATTTACTCGGAAAAGGAAACACTATCAGACCGAGCACTCAAAAACATTTCAAGAATTTTTGAGCTGTCCTTCACGCTGCAACCTATTACATTTTATCACTTTATATATGCATGGCGTTGTGCTATGTTTGCCCAAAATCTCACAAGATTTCTAGCTGATATTATTCTCAAGGGTTTGAATGCCATTCTAGCAATAAAAGCTTGAATAAAAAAGCCTCACAACATACACCCCCCTCCCATTTTACCCTACAGTGAACAATTTTGATAAGAATCTGCAGCAAGAGTAAAGCAACCAAAGGTCCATCAATCACCATCGATCTTGTGGCTTTGCCATCAGTGTTAAGTGATTTAGAGCCAGACGGATGATCAAAGCTTTGGTCGAGGACAGTTGGTCGCTAGAAACAGGTATTCACGGAAATGCAAGCTAATTGCCCTTTGATTAAAGCCGTTGGGATAGTTGGCTATGAGAAAATGTTTATAAATTTTTAAATAATAGAATTTGTTAAAAAGTAAGGGAAGCTTTCTGAAAAGAAGATGCGTTGATGGCGAAAGGGAAACTCTGCAATCTACTCTTATTTTGGTTGCGAAAATTACAAATCAGTAATATCAACTCAGTAACATGAACGTGTGCTGCTCGATTCATAACCTCATACTTCTTCAGCAAAGCATTGGAAATCCAAGGAAAATAGAGTTCAAGTCACTTACTATCATGGCGAATAAACTCACAACGCAGCTGATTTGGTATGAAAACGATAAGTACTTAGATTTTTTGACATCTTCATAAAAGCACTTGAATTTCTGCTTGAGACCTTAAAACAACTTCAAGCACAATTGCAAGCAAACAGTACCAACAAAAAATTTTTAGTTAATAAAATTAATGATTTTTGTTAGGTAAAAGATTGTAACAGATTGTTTTCTACCATTGTCAAAGACATTGGGAGTTTTCACAAGAAACTTCGTTGCTTTCGTTACACATTGAGCTGTGCACACATGTGTTTGATTACGATTTATTTCTATTTTAAATAATGATTTTGATGATTTGACTCAACTCCATATGTACATGAATACATTTTTGAAAGTCATCTGCACATTTTATTCCGAATGAAAAAACTAGACGTTTCTCTCTAACGTAGTAGGATCTGCAGAATGATATAAACAAAATACAATACCGATCATAATTCGTCAAAAAAGTCGCCGGAGTGCGGCGCACTCCGCCACACTCCGCCGCACTCTAGCGCACTCCGCCGCACTCCGCCACACTCCGCCGCACTCTAGCCTCCGCTGCACTCCGCCACACTCCGCCGCACTCTAGCCTCCGCTGCACTCCGCCACACTCCGCCGCACTCTAGCGCACTCCGCCGCACTCTAGCGCACTCCGCCGCACTCCGCCACACTCCGCCGCACTCTAGCCTCCGCTGCACTCCGCCACACTCCGCGCCACACTCCGCCGCACTCTAGCGCACTCCGCCGCACTCCGCCACACTCCGCCGCACTCTAGCGCACTCCGCTCCAGTCCGGCGACTTTTTTGACGAATTATGAGCGGTATTGTATGTAGAGCAGTCTGTTATATCCCCCTTGTTCTTCCACACTGGTATCGTTGCGCTCTTGTAACAATCGTTGGGCATCTTCTTGCATTCTACAATACCACTCACATAACTTGCAAAATTTCCGTGAATGTCGCGAAATTCCGAAAATTCCGCGAACTTTCCGGAATTTCGCGAAACTCCTGAAAGTTCGCGAAGTTTCGCGAAATTCCAGGAATTTCGCGGAATTTTCGGAATTTTGCGATATTCAGGGAAATTTTGCACATTCTGTGAGCGGTATTGTACTCACTCGACGTGCTAACAACATTTCTTACATTGTTTTGCTGCTGGTGGCACATTGTAGGATAGAATATCTGCCAAATTACACGACTTTCGAATTTGAAGGAGAATTCATGAGAAGGCGATTTTGTAACATCATAATCTGACGAACAATTCAAATAAAGATCTGTGCTAAGCATGGTCCGATAGAGGTTTTCACAAAGTTTTCAACTCACAAAAATTTGCAGACAATTTTCGCAACAGGTAGGGGAAAAGTGCAGGCGAAGTTGCGATCTTGATTGGTTCAGCTACTTCTATCTCACTTTAGCTTTACTGTAAGACTCTCTAGTGCAAAATAAATAGGATTTTTGTAAAGACCGGGACCAAGAACCACTATGAGTGAAGTTTGCGGCCAATCCGAAAACCTCAATATTTTGACCAAATTTTGCGCCGAGGCCAAGAGTGAGGAGCGAGAGGCCAAGAGCGCGCTATATCAATGTGTATTGCTTCTAAGAAGCTGGAAAAAATGTGTAATGTATAAGTATGAGACAGGTGTCTAACGTGATTTTTGGGGGAATTACGGAGCAACTTTGGGGGAGCCAATTTTACGGCCTGAGCTTGCATGTTGGGGGGCTAATAACTCTGCGAATATTACAGCTACGGGGCTGTGGTTTGTTTTATTCGACAGATCTCTGAAAGTATGATTCTTAGAGAGAAAATCGAAGAATAACAAATTTCCATTAAAAGTGCCTAATTGACAGCCGAACTTGGGAAATCTGTCAATAAGGGCGATTTCGGCGCCTTATATCTGTAAGAGTTGCAGGGCTGGGGTGATCTAATGTGGCCATTGACATGTAGTTTTGGTAGCTCTATTTTTCTAGGGGTAGCTTGTGCCTAGAGATTCCCTGTAGGAGGCGCTATATAAAGGCGATAGTGCATATTTTGAATTTTTTCTCCGCGGAGAGTAGAGATGACGGGCTGGGATAGCCATTCTTCAGTTTGTATTCGAGGGAGACACCACATATAATTCGGAGAAAATGTAGGGGCTCCGGCTGTGGGAGCCTATCTATAAACCTTCCCGGACTTTAAAAAAAACTTAAACACGCTATTTTTCCTCTTTCTCCCCCCCTTTCTTTCTTCCCCCTTATTTTTTCCCTCTCTTTATTACCGCTTCGTGTACAGTTTCCCGTGGCCATCTGGACCTGGTTAGGAGGCTGATAAGGGCTAGAGAAGGGGTAAATAGGCTTAAAAAAACGCGGTTTTTCCTTATTTTCTTTAATTTTGATAGTGTTGTGGGGAGTAAAGTGGGCGGAGCTTGTTTGGACGAGTTTTAGCTGTATAGTAGCACTGGAAGTGAGGTTGTTCCGCACTTTTTCAATTTTTTCGCTTAGTTTTTCGCTCATTTTGTAGAGTTGGGAGGAAAAGGGAGCGGGGCTTGCGGTTGAGTGGGCGGAGTCTAGTGAAGTGAATGGAGCCTTGGGGTTTGAAGGTGGGTGTGTGAATCTTCAAAACTGGCAAAATCAAAGTTTTTGAGGTTGCGAAATCTCCAAATTCTCCAAATCTCCGATTTTATCGAATTTCGAAATTTCGCAATTTTCAGAATATCGATTTTAACAATTTTTGAGATTTTGGAGTTTGAGAAACATCGGATTTATCGATTTTTGACAATTTTTGGGAATTTTGCAACCTTTAGAATATCGATTTTCGCCGATTTTCGGGATTTCGCAATTTCCAGAATGTCGATTTTATCGATTTTTGACAATTTTTGGGAATTTTGCAACCTCCAGAACACCGACTTTATCGATTTCTGACGATTTTTAGGTTTTGATAGTTCTCTAACTTCAAAATATCGATTTTATCGCTGTTGAGCTGTGAACTGTAAGCCCCGCCCACTTTTGATGTTATTATACACCTAACATATGTATATTTCCTTTCACTCACTCCATATACAATACCGATCATAATTCGTCAAAAAAGTCGCCGGAGTGCGGCGCACTCCGCCACACTCCGCGCACTCTAGCGCACTCCGCCGCACTCCGCCACACTCCGCCGCACTCTAGCCTCCGCTGCACTCCGCCACACTCCGCCGCACTCTAGCGCACTCCGCCGCACTCCGCCACACTCCGCCGCACTCTAGCGCACTCCGCCGCAGTCCGGCGACTTTTTTGACGAATTATGAGCGGTATTGTACGTTACCTCGCATTTGCGGATGACGTTGTGCTTATAGGACATAATCCAGGTCAACTGCAGATGATGCTGAAGAACTTCTTGAAGCGTGCAAGCAAGTTGTACTTCAAAACAACGCCAACAACAAGTGGTTCGGTGAAGATAGAGAGAAAGTTGGACAAATTCGTCTATTACACATTGAACAACAACGTCATAAAACGCGTGAATTTTTTCATTTATTTTGGTCAACTTGGTCAACTAATCCAGCTTACATGCGATTATGATAAAGAGATTTCCAGACCCATTGGAATAGCTTGGAATACCTTTGGCAAGTTACGGAAATTCCTCAACATTAAGAATGTAGCTGTGCATCTGAAAGGTGATCACTTCAATAGAGTGATACTTCCGACTCTTTTATAAGGATGCGAGACGTGGGCTGCAACTAAAAGTTTGCTGATGAAACTCCTCAAATGTCAAAGAGCGTTGGAAAGATCAATGCTTGGCTTTCGGTTGAAGGATAAAAGATCTGCAAAATAGTTTATTCTATAACAAAATTGAAGGAAGTGATTTCAACAGCTCGACGAAGAAAATGGAGATTCGCAAGAAGAGTATCCGTAGCAGAAGGCGAAGTAAAATGGACAGAAATTTTAACATGCTGGACGCACCCATGGGCGACGTTTTGGTGATGGTAGACGGCAAATACGATGGAAAGACGATATCCGAAAGCACTGCGAGAACTTCAAGTTTGATAGTACATGGCAAGAACAAAGAAGGAACTACGAAAACGACTAGAACATACTTTTACAATCCTGCTAACTGACAAAAATTAGAACAATCATCAGATACTTTTGACTATGTTGTAAACTGTTGAAAATGAATAGAAGATAAAAAGATACATTTTTGTCACACACACAAATACACAAACACTCACACATCCAATTTTTTTCAGATGAAAGTGCGTGGCGTCACCTACGCATCCCGAAAATTTTAGGGGTGCTTCTTAAAAATTTTTGTCCCTCCCCAACCCACAAAATTTGGAAAAAGGACTGACGCCCCCGACTTGAATTTTGAAAAATTCTAGAAATTACTGTAATTGTCTACAAAAATAAGCAAGTTACTAGCACATTTTTATAACCCACGTAAGTGAATTTCAAAAATTTCGCGACCCATTCTCACCATAAACACACCACACTCATACATACACATACACGTACACACACATAAACACATATACAGTAACCGCCAAAAAGTTGAAAATGTTGCGGACAAGCCGCTCCTTTTTTTATCGCTCACTTCCGGATGGAATATGAAGATTGAAAAATGATTGGATTGCATGTGGCAACAGAGCTCATCAAAAGCTACAACTCACACATTGCGCTTTCTGGAAAACATGTATTATACAAGTTTTAGAAATCCTTTTTTAAAAAAGTCCAAAAATGGCCACGTTACAATGTCGCGGACAACAATTTTTCGAACGCGAAAATTTCCTGTTAGGTCTTTCCTTGGAGCAAAAACAAAAGCTATCCAGAGAGGTAAGCATGGTAATGGTTTTTTCCAGAAAACCTAAACTCAAAATTTGTTTTGCTTTTTTTTTCAAAATTAATTCTTAATTCCCTTCTTCAAGCCAAACTTTTTCACATGGAAAACCTATTCAAAGCATTCCAACAAGTCTATTTAGATAAATGAATGCCCTTTGCGATTCTCCATGCATCGGACGTGTGCTGATGAGTTTCTTTGCTGAAAATGGCTTTTGACAGTGCATGCATATGACCCCACTTGCACCTCACCACTAACTGGAGTGAAGGTTCTTATCAACACTAGAACAATACTAAACCTCGAATTGGATCTATTGCAAGAACGTTGACAGTTTTGAGCTTCCAGAATGGAACTTGTAGCGAAGGAAGCTCTGTTCAACTTTAGCTGGAAATCCTTAGCCTACCATTGAGGCTGCGATTTTCACCCCATCCGCCAAATCTCCGCTGGTCCTCATACTCAACTCTTTTGCATACCTTCGTGTAGTGAAAATCACCCTCTTTCGAATGAGTCCACTAGCAGGCTCGTAGAATGATGACCGAGGTACAATCCTGCAAAGCGGTGCAAGTCAGTGGTGAGGTGCAGGTGGGGTAATGTGCACGCACTGTCAAAAGCCATTTTCAGCAAAGAAACTCACCAGCACACGTCCGATGCATGAAAGATGGCAAAGGGCACCCATTCCATCCCAATAGCTTTGTCTGAATGTCTTGAATGGGTTTCCATGTGAAGAAATTTGGCTTGAAGCAGGGAATTAGAAGTTATTTCTTGAAAAGAACCAAAATAAAATTCAAGTCTGAGTTTTTTTTTGAAAGTAATCTCTATCCAAATATTGTCCTCGATGAGTTCTACAATAGTACCACTTACTTGTCCGTAAAACTTTTGCTTTTGCTCCAAAAAAAGACCTAAAAGAAAATTTTCGCGTTCGAAGAATTATTGTCCGCGACATTGTGACGCGGCTATTTTCGAACCTTTTTTAGGAAAAGGTTTTTACAATTTTCAGGATACATGTTTTTTAGAAAACGCAACATGTAGGTTGTAGCTCTTGAAGAAAAGCATTTAAAAGTTTAGGTTGTGGCAAAAATAATGTCCGTTTTTCTAGCCCTATATTTCAAACAACTTTTTTCCATCAAACTTTCTTTTTCGATATAGAATTTCCATATTTTTGGAAAGCCCTCTCCATGTACTTTCTAACAATGGCGGAAATAGGTTGCTATCCTTATCTGTAAGAATTTCACCAGCATCTCGCCTAACTGCACTCAAAATCGAAATTTTGATGCTTGAGTTTCCGTGGCCACAATTCAGGGCAAATGAACGAATTCTTCTGAAAACATAGCATTTCTATTAAATGAAGATTGTTTACCTACTGCGTGCTCATGTAGATTTTTGGAGATATCTGGACTGAGAAATGGACGCATCGAAAGAGATACTCACTGCTGGCATTCTATGGATCAGAATCTCATAATTAGGCAATCGCCACAGCTTCGCTCATTTCTGTAATCTTGAGTTGAGATTAGCACACCTCAACTACAATGTTTGAAGAGAAACTCAGCTATTCACTGCGCAAAGAATTTCTAATTTTTACAATTTGACACTTACAAGCCTACAACAAGTAGGCTTAAAAAAGTGAACTTCTTTAATTTTTTTTTCTTTTCGCAGAACTCCTTCGTCGGAGTCTTTTCTATACCGTCATAAACTCTTGGTCTGCTGCTACAAAATAAGCTGGTTGCCAGCCATACGAACACAACTTGAAGAGAGTTGTAAGCTCCTAAAGGAAAAGATCTCGAGAGAAAAACCTTCAGTTTTTTGACGCGTGGTTTTCTTCCCAACTGCGATATCAGTATGACAGCACGCTAAATTACGAAAGGTTTGCTGTTTTTGATGGTCTTGAGTGCATTCAAATATGAAGACTGAACGAAGTTATAGCCCTCCAAATTAAAAATTTGCAAAACGGACATTATTTTTGCAACAACCTAATAGCACCATTTTTTCCTTATCAATTCCTGCGACATCATGAATAAATGTATTATAAATGTATTCCTTGTTTACTTTAAGAAATTCGAAATTTTTTTCGAATATTCGAATATCGAATAACATTCGAAAACCGGAATTTTCAAGTATTCGACTATCGAATAATATTCGAAAATCGAAATTTTCGAATACTCGACTCTCGCATAATAGCCGAAGATCGAAAATCATTCGACTTTCGAATGTCATTCGAAAATCGAATAACATTCAAATGAATTCACAGACTATGTGAAACCTGAACTTTGGCAAGCGTCTTAGTCTCACTAATTCACAAGCACTGAGATTGGCATGTATTTCCTTTTATGCGACTACTAGTCTAACACATAAGGTTTTTTCAACAAATAGTGCATGCAAAAAAACTGTGCGACTAAGATCAACCATCGAAAACATAGAAATCGTCGTCTACAATAACTGATTCACCCAAATCTTCAGAATACGTTTTTTCTGACAAGCAACTGTAAGCTGTAACTGTACTTGTAAGCTACTGTAACTTTCACTGCTTTCTTGAGAGCATCCATAGCGTAAGCACTCACGTTGGGTCCATGCTTTCGAAGCCCTGAAAAATTATAATTGAATGAAAACAACCACACTGTGTCTTACCTGCTGTTATCCTTGTTAGCATTCGCATTTATCATGAGAAGTAATCTCGCATTTTTCGCCGTCAGTCTGCCTCGTCTCTTGTTTCCATATATTATGCCGGCAGTGCTGAAACTTCTAATATAGAGTTGCTGTTGAAGCGTTTAAAGATACCTGAAGAAACTTTCACTGTCAACGGAGGTACAAGGAGCCACTAGGTATTCGGAAGCAGAGGACGCTAGCAACGGAAACTGGGTTTGGTGTAATCGCCACCAGCAGACGGGGTCTGAATTGGGGCAGGGGCGAGCATCTCCTCTGTTCAGCTGCATCGTATATTGTTGCAACTCCATCTATAATAGATCAAACTGAATACAGGCATAACATCTGAAGGCTTTCTTCTACCTGCAGATCTTCCTCCTGCATTTGCGAACTTCGACTGGACGGGCTGGTAGGATTCTGTGCAGTAAGCAATGACCATACATCTGTGCCTTTTGGAGTGCTGGATCTTGCAGCAGCGTCGTCGTCGGACTCCATCGGGGTGAATGAGTACTCTGAAAATTCGATGAAAGTCTTGTAGAATCAAAGTTTCTGAAAAAAACCCGCAATAACTTACTCTTGGTTGCTATAGGCCGTCCGCGCAGGGCGCGGAGAGTGCGCAAGGTGTGTATTGCGCGTCACTCCTCTTTCCCCGTGCACAGCAGCGAAGCGTAAGGGCTGGCTGACAGAACATTTTGCAAAGTACTCCTTCGTCTTCTCTAATAATTTCTCTCCAAATTGCAACGCTTCTCTCCGAGATGCCGTCAGATTCCTAAAATATGCTTGCTTTCCTGAATTTTTCATTAAGTTCGTGCTCACTCTTCGGTCTTTGCTATGAGTAACTTGCCAACTGGGATGTACATAGAACAACATGAGGATTGAAAGCAGACCTTTATTTAAGCATTGCTGAACGTAGATTGATATCGCATTTGTAATCTTACCTGACTGGTCATAGCATGGTATGGTTGTAAAAACATTTTGATTGCCTTTAAAACGCGCAGCTCTCCGTCCTCAAGTGGAGGTAAGAATGTTAAGCGGATGTTATTAGCTTTTCACAGCGGGCGTCTGTGATGAATGATATTAGAAAAGATGATTGTGATGATGATGGAACACATACTTGGCATACTCATTGCATTCAAAAAATCGCATAGCATGAAATAGGTGGAACACCATCTTTTTAGAGAATCCTTCATAGGGATTACGCCCGGAAGGTTATCTTCGCTCAAAAACCTCAAAAGTAAGAGTTGATTCTCTGCATAACTTCAATGCCGCCACCCGAGTACCTTTTAAATGTCCTTTTATTTTCCCACTTTTATTCAGCTTGGCAACAATAGATTTTACCCTCTTTAGAGCAGATGCACTGACGCTGGAACTAAGAGATGTCGGCACAGCTAAGTTGATGACGTGCGCGCAACAATGGATGCTGAATGTTATAGTAGTTGGTAACTTATCTGCCGCTAAGAATGACGCTCATTATGGGATACCTAAATCTGACGCTGCTAATCATAACAGTCGCACCGTCGGCAACCATAAAGCATATGTTCTCTTTTGAGATACCGATATTCGAAAGACTTTGGGAAATCTTTGCCTCGATTAGCTCGCTGGTATGGCTGAAGGATAATACAAATTATTCGAGGTCTCACAGGAGCAGGTAATATATCACTCTTCTTCCAAAGGGACGCAGTCTAAAACGACATTGACTCTATCAGAGAAATTCTCATTCAAAGAATGTCCCGTGATCGCTAGCACAGAACTGTAAGCATTTTTGGAAGTCCATGCATTAGCTGTTATAGCGACTCGAAAATTTTTTAAGCACAGTCTCCTATTTTCCTCGTCCACCTCTTTTCGCATAAGTTTCAAAAGAGTCTTTTGGCCTGGAATAGAATATGATGCATTTAATGTTGAAAGATGGGAGTTCCGTTACATGTAACGGCAAAGAAGCTTTTGCCAAAACCATCAAATTCTTGTCAATGCGCTCCTTGGTGTTCTTGCTTAACTTTCTTTTGAACATCTCTTCAATTTTCGGCTGGCTTTTTGCTGGATCACTAGCTTCCATCTTGGCTTCTTTTGCTAGATCCTCCACTTCTGCTTTGTGCTTTTTTTTGCACATGTTCAAGTAAATTTGTTGTTGTTTTTGACTTAGGAAGACGGAACGATTTTTCGCAGAAGTTGCAGGTGGCGCACTCGATATTGGTATCAGCATCAATAGCCTTCTTATAGTAGTTCCAAACAGAGCTTATTGTTGAATAAATGATTTCCCATACTTGCTAGGAAAAAAAGCTAGCAGAATTTATATATTTGGAAAGTTCAGAAAGGCACATGGAAAAGCTAGGAGAGCTGAAAAATCTGTACTAGCGTGATAAAAGTATGATTTAGCAATTATATGAGATGTAAAACCAATGCATCACATTTTGGAAGTGTGTCTGTCAAGTCATAAGATACCTTTTGTTGATTCTGATTCTGTTAAAGAATCCTCAGCTGGTACCAATAAAAATCGTAGATGTCTTGGGAGTTAAAGAGGTTGCAATATGCCACTACGTGCCACACTGAAAAGTTAAGTGATTAGTATTGACAACAAGAACAAAAACGGAATGATAAGTACAACGAGGAGATGACAGCGGGTTCTAACTACTATGCTCTGCATTGAAGAACATGTTATGAAATACACGAAATTGTCTGCATCAAACACTGCAATTGTGTTTCCCTTTGTAACTCTGTCCCACGAGCGGAAACCTGTGAGAAACTGCGCTTCCAGATTGACCTTTACGCGACATATTATTGCAACATCCGTAGTATTTATCTATGTCCGCGCGTCCCTAACTCTTTGATCTTTGTTTACAAGGTTAAAGCAAAGTGCACTTTCGATGCAGCGCAAGCTCTGACAAAACGGGCGCACAGCATACCTCTTAGGCCTCGATCTGTTTTTTCCTCGCTTGAAACGGACTGTAAAGACAAAGTAAAGCCGCAACTACACGGTCACGATGAGCGGAGTGTGTACATTGCGGAATGCGCTCAGAACCCCCAGATAATTGTACACTTGACAAGCGATAAAATGAGAAACAATACAGGGTGTCCCAAAAAAATGTTTAGAACGTTTGATCGTTAATATCTCTCTTCCCAAGAAGTCTTTTGCCTTGCTTCAAATACCGTTTTGTAGAGCTGGCTTCAACTTAGATTTCTTTTTTTTTATAGAACGAATCACCCATCTCTCTTCATTACTGTAGGGTTACGGTAGAAACCTCAAAGAGGGTTTTGAACCATGAAAGGCCATATTTTGCCTTAGAAAGGAAACAAAACAGCTTGAAAACTTTTACACCAGGCTATTAGAATTGCTAATTATAACTGTAAAGTTCTCAACTTATTATGATGCTTCATTGAAGAGTTATGCCAGGTGAGAGGTAGCGGCCTTTTTTTTCAATGTTCCTAAAAAGTGCGATTACATCGTTTAGAAAGCTTCGTAATCTTGTGAATAGTTGAGTATTGAACTCAGAGTCTATAAAAACTCTATTACACAAGTTTTCACAATTTTTTAAAAAATTCTGAAACGACAGCTTTTTCCACATTGACCCCATATGTTTTGTTTCTTTGAAATCTAAGTTGAAGCCATCTCTACAAAACGGTACCTGAAGCAAGGCAAAAGACTTCTTGGTAAGAGAGATATTAACGATCAAACGTTCTAAACATTTTTTTTGGGACACCCTGTATGTTATAGTCTACCAAGATCAACACGAATGAGAGAGCTTCGACATTTTTGGCCGCTTCGACCCATGGTCCTTTTGCGATGCCTCCTATGCTGCATGTCATTCAAGGACTAGTAGTCCACAAAGATGGCCTAAATGGCGGGCTTTGTTCCTCAATCCGATAGCATGACTTCAAAAAATACGACAGCAAATTTGTGTTAAGCCCCCTTCCCAAAATGAGCGAAACCATCATGTAAGTGGAAATGCTGTTAGTGTGATTAAAGGGGATAGAAGATCGGTCATACGCCTTCAATATATACAATACCGCTCATAATTTGTCAAAAAAGTCGCCGGACTGCGGCGCACTCCGCCACACTCCACCACAGTGCGCCGGAATGATCGTCAATTCAGCCATATCTCGCTTCAGAATGGACGAATTCTGAATCCGAGGACACCGTTCGATTCAACTCGACGAGACGTATCATCTAATAAATATATGAAGCTGAACGTCTATTTGTCTGTTTGTCTGAACGTATGTTCCGAATAGAAAAATCCATTTCTGAACCGATCCGGACCAAACTTGGCACACATACACTTCGGGCCCCGGCGGGTGTCATAGGCTACTTTTCGTCATCGATCGATATGGATTTTATCGATTTTTATCTGTTTTTGTTTGCAAAGTTTGAGCTACGGGGCTGGGAGTTTGCACAATCACAATGGTAATCGAGCATGGCGATTCCGAATACATTAGTTTTTAGGATTATCGATTACTTTTATCGATTTTATCGATTATTTTGCAAAGTTTGAGCTACGGGGCTGGGAGTTTGCACAGGGGGGGGGGGGGTATTCGAGCATGGGGATTCCGAATACACTATTAGTTTTCAGAATTATCGATTATTATTTTGATTGAATTCAATGTGCTGACAACAGTATTACCATTGATCTGTCGCTGATGACACATACACAGTATACTATAGGTGGATGGTGGAGAGTCACTCTGATCGAATTTGTTCTAAGATTTGCTCAAGATCACAATACCGCGCACAGAATGTCAAAATTTCCGTGAACTTCGCGGAATTCCGGGATTCCCTTCAAAGTGCGCGATAATCCGGGAAGTTCGCGACATTTCAGGATCCGCGAAACTATGCGAATCACGCAGAGTACGCAACGCCATAACATCCTTCGGAATGAATATATTCCGAATCCAGAAGCAGCATTGCGTTCACATCGTCGAGGCAAATGTTTTAATATACAGTGTGCTCTCGATATTCCATTTGAGTGCGTGAGTGCTTGTATGACACTTGCATTGCGGATATTATGTTCGCTTCGCTCAATAACTCCACTGTATTGAGTATGGTGCTTGCGTGTGCTTCAGCAATTGATATCAAAGCTGTTCTGTGGCTAGAGCTCAAATCACCAAATCTCACAATAAGATCCATAAAGAATTTGAAAAGATTTGATCAACGTATTGTACAAGCACTCATGGTGGAATTTCGACGAAATTTGCGATCTTTATATTTTGAGCAAAATTCATGAAAACGTATTTCATAGGCTCGTAACTCGGCGAATTTTATAGATTGGAGCCTGAGCCTTAAGCCATTCGATAGCACATCTCCTTTTAACTTTGACTAGTAAAGCAAGCAGGCAGGTTCTTTCACAGACACGTGAGAGGTGGAGGCGAAGTTACAAGCTTTCGTGATGCAGTTACAGTCACCTCACCGTATCTCTCCAAGAAGACCCTGTAGTCCTCAAAGACCACGATTTTCGTAAAGAGCGTGTTCGAAAACCTCTATAAGCGAAGTTTCCTTACAATTTAAGAGCATGAACATTTTGACCAAAATCCATCAAGCAGCTTTAGAGCGTAAAACGAGAAAAAAAACTTGCTTATAAGGGTTATCCGACTGCTGATTACGAAGATCACATCTGCTTAGCAAGAGAGCTTCATATTTTAGAGTTACGTTGAGAAAAATTTAGAACGAAATGATTTTTCCAGAATTCATCAGCCCTTCTAACTCCTATGGAGAGATGCCTGTGACTACTTTTTAGCGCTACGTAATCTACAGAAGAACTACTATCGAAATGTCCTTGCTGGAGTCTACTAGGAGCAATGCGCACTGCTTTACACCTTCACAAAAAGACGTCTACAGAAAGATTTGAGAACATTGAAATTGGAATATCAAGGATATGCTGTATATCGAAAGATTTGCCTTGATGAACTGAGCACAAAGCTTTCTTCGGATTCAGAATATATTCATTCCGAAGGAGTTAAGGCGAGTAGAATTTAGAAACGCGTGATTTTTCCAAAAGTCACCAACGCTTCTGTCTCTTTTGGGAGACAGTCTGCAGCTACTCTTGAACGCACGAGATAACCTACAAGGACAGTACTATCGAACAGTGCTTACTGGAATCTTTTATGTTACACAAAGGCTGCGTTACATCCTTGCGAAAAGACCTCCACAGAAAAAATTCGAAAAAACTGGAAATGGAATTTCGAGAGCACACACACACACTGTACATCAAAATATTTGCCTCGACGATCTGAGCACAATGCTGCTTCTGGATTCGGAATACATTCATTCCGAAGGATGTTATGGCGTTGCGTACTCTGCGATTCGCATAGTTTCGCGAATCCTGATGTCGCGAACTTCCCGGATTATCGGGCACTTTGGTAGAAATCCCGGAATTTTTCGAAGTTCACGGAAATTTTGACATTCTGTGCGCGGTATTGTGATCTTGAGCAGATCTTAGAACAAATTCGATCAGAGTGGCTCTCTATTATACTCCTATAGTATAATTTCTTTGTGTCATCAGCGACAGATCAATGGTAATACTGTTATCAGCACACTGAATTCAATCAAAATAATAATCGATAATTCTGAAAACTAATATTGTATTCGGAATCCCCATGCTCGATTACCCCCCCCCCCCCTGTGCAAACTCCCAGCCCCGTAGCTCAAACTTTGCAAAATAATCGATAAAATCGATAAAAGTAATTACTTTTAAAAACTAATGTATTCGGAATCCCCATGCTCGATTACTCCCCTGTGCAAACTCCCAGCCCCGTAAGTGAACTCTGCAAAAAAATCGATAAAAATCGATAAAATCGATATCGATCGATGACGAAAAGTAGCCTATGACACCCGCCGGGGCCCGAAGTGTATGTGTGCCAAGTTTGGTCCGGATAGTTCAGAAATTGAATTTTTTATTCGGAACATACGTACAGACATACAGACAGACAGACAGACAAACAGACATTCAGCTTTATATATAAGATGTGCCTACAATGAGTTATGGACACCTGTAATATTGCCAAATCGCGTCGCGATTGAAATCGCTTGAGGTAGGCCCGGCCCTTAAGATAACCCTTATACACGAAGTTTGAGCAAGCTCTACCACAAAAAATTTTGGTACCCGGATAGCCGAATAACGCCAAACTAATTTCGAACTTGTAATCAGCATGCCCGACTACCCCACTGTGCAAACTCCCACCCCTGTAGCTCAAACTTTGCAAAAAAATCGATAAAATCGATAAGAAATCGATAATCCGATAATATTGTATTCGGAAACTCCATGCTCGATTACCCCCCCCCCTGTGCAAACTCCCAGCCCCGTAGGCGAACTCTGCAAAAAATCGATAAAAATCGATGAAATCGATATCGATCGATGACGAAAAGTAGCCTATGACACCCGCCGGGGCCCGAAGTGTATGTGTGCCAAGTTTGGTCCGGATCGGTTCAGAAATGGAATTTTCTATTCGGAGCATACGTACAGACAGACACAGAGACATACAGACAGACAGACAGACAGACAGACAAACAGACATTCAGCTTTATATATAAGATTATTCAATCTCGTTCAAAAATCGGAATATGGTACTCCATACTTCCACAGGACCCATAGATGGACTGAGATACAAGAGAGGTACAAGAGATACTTACCTAAAAAAAGAGGTATGTGAAAAAAACCAGACACCAGTTACTACAAAGCAATCAAAAACAAAATGCCACTTTGATGCTTTGCTTTAAGATGGAAGCATTATGTAAGCCCACCTTCCACTAATCCGACTTGAGTGCTGACTTGTCTTCTGCAGCGTTCTTCTTTGTAGAACGTAAATAGATCCTTCCTTAGAAAGAGATCGTTCTGATGTTACTTCGGGCCGGCTATTAGCAACTCTGGCGAGGCGAGAGTGCATATGACCGCACTAAAGAGGAAGGGTTCAGAGGCAATAAACGAAAGCTAATAGAACTTAGTGGTCCACCTTAAGAAACAAGTCCTTTTTGAAGAACATCAATCTTGGTCGAATGTGAGATCGGGGAAATGCCGCTACGTGGCCGTACTGGAAAAAGATGCGAGATATAGTAAGCAAAACAGAACGAGTGACAAAAGGAGTAAAAAGAGTCATTAACCGAAAAGTCAAAAACAAACTTGCACTTTGACGCATTGATCCAAAAAGATGAAAACACTGAGACAAAGCACACCTTTCTTTTTGATCCTGCGCTGACCAGTCTTCACTGCCATTCACCTTTGTAGGATATTATGCAATCCTTCCTTATAAAGAGATTGTATAGATGCCACTACGTGGCCGACTATGAGCAGTTCCGCAGATACAACAATATGCAAGACCGCTCTGAAGAAAAAAGGATGAGAAGGAATACACAAAAGCGAGCAGAATAGTAGCATACCACAGATAACAGTTTCCCGTTGGAGATCATCAACTAGTTGAACTAGAGATTGGTGATATGCCATTGCGTGGCCGCACTGAAAAAAGGATGGTGTAGTAACGCAAAAATAGAATGGAAGAAAGTGAAAATATGTGAAGAAGTGTCATCATCTAGGAGAAAGCGTGACCAAATTCATCTTCAGTAACACCAATCGATAGCAACGCCTGTTATTGCGACATACGGAAAGGCGTGACACCACAAAACTGTAGAATGGCGCGCTAGGACCATGCAAACACCCACGAATGTTAAAATAAAGCAAAGCATATGCTACTTCGTCGAATTTATCCGATGATTATCGAATATTTGCATATCGAATACTATTCAAAAGTCGGGGTTTTCAAATATTCGACTATCGAATAATATTCGAAAATAAAAAATTCGAATATTCGACTATCGAATATTATTCGAAATCTCCAAATGTTCGAATAGCACTGGTTCGATAACGCAACTTATGGTGTCAATTGTGTGCAGCTAGACTTAAGCCGACTCAATGAGACATATTCGCATACAGAGCGGTTAAACGCGTACAGTCTCAGAATTTACCAAAGTAACATATTTGAGACCATAATTGTTTATACAAATCACATCATATTTGGAGAAAGAATTATGGTGCTCAAATGTGTGTTACTTTGTTAAATTGCTGCCTTTGCTCAAAGTTTTCAGAAAATATTTTTCCCATTCTGAGACCAATGAAATGCTTCGTGATTACAGGGATTGCAATTGCAGACTACCAAATTATCGAAATTTTTGGAGTATGTATAGCAATGCTAGCTTCTGTAATTTATCATTTTTGGATCAAGTGCATAAAGCCCGTGCAAAAGTCCATTGTCCGAATTCAACTTCCACCCGATAGTTAAATTAGTGACGCAGATTAGTTGGAACCGAATAATCGTATTCGAAGATTTTATTCGAAATATCCGACTATTCGAATATTCGAATAATCGAATAATCGAGAGTGTTCGATTCTTCGATTGTTCGAATAATCTAATAAATGAAAAAGCTTAGTTTGAATGAATCGTACAGACTATTCGAGGAAAACTTATTTTGATATTGGAATATTCGAGGATTCTTAAAGGCAGTTCTCATTTTGCCGATGTTCTGCCTTTGAAGGACATTTATAATAGCGATTATTCGAGAAGTTTTGACCTTTTGTTCGATTTTTTCAACTGTTACGTCTGAATATGATTCGAATATTGCATTCGAATATTCGAAGATGTCTATTCGTTTATTCGAATGGTCGGCTATTCGATCAAGTTCGGTTATTCGAATGCAAATTTTAATTTTGGAATGCGCCCATATTCGAATATTCGAATTCGAATGATGTAAAAATCGGAAATTGAAAAATAATCGTTCGTTCAAAAAATTTTTAAAAATTAACCATTCAATATTCATTCTTCTGAAAATTTTGCAAAGACTAATCATTCGTTCGTTCATTCTGTAAATTTGCGTTCGTTACAACTATTAAGCAAAAGAGATTTTCGAATTTTTGAAACGCTTTGGTTTCAAAACCTAGTTTTTAAACATCAAGCTAGAGTTCAATTGGTTGAACTGCTGCTATTGAATCGATATTATGTTCACTTCTTCGCTGGAAAAAATCTGATTTTTTCGCACCTTCAAAGGCAGATTTGTGATGAATTTAGTCTACAGCGGGATAGTTTGATTACTCTTCTCGAATCTTTCCATCCCTTATCGACAGCAAAATTAATGTAACGCTCAGTTCTTGTATAAAATCAAAATTTTCGCAAACTTCTCGAAAAATGAATTTTTCACTTAGGGCCGCATGCACTAACATCCCCGCGGGGAGGGGATCGCAGCATAAAAGTAAGCTTTATATTTCGAAACTCCAGATATCTGGATTTCAGGTTGTGTACCTATCCGTAAGTATTCCTACTACCCTTCACTATGAACATGTTGAAAAGGAGTGAGAAGCTGTACGAACCGCATTTTCCAGCTTTTGTATGATCCCTGATGATCCCTGGCGCTTTTCTTTGAAGTCATTTTTCTTTCTCCGAAGTTAACGAAAAACTTCCAAAGTTGTGCAGATTATCTAAACCGACAGTGCTAAGCATGTTGCTGATAAGAACAAATGATGTTTTGAAGTTATGAAATTTTCGATGATCCACGGGTCGAAATTTGAGGTTTACCGAAAAATTCGACTTTACAAAAACTGATTTGTTCTCATCAGCAACATGCTTAGCACTGTTGTGTTAGATGTTCAGTACAACTTTGGAAGGTTTTCGTTAACTTCGGAGAAAGAAAAATGACTTTAAAGAAAAGCGCCGGGGACCATCAGGGATCATACAAAAGTTGGAAAATGCGGTTCGTACAGCTTCTCGCTCTTGTTCAACATATTCATAGTGAAGGGTAGTAGGAATACTTACGGATAGGTACACAATGTGAAATCCAGGTATCTGGAGTTTCGAAATATAAAGCTTTCTTTTAAGCTGCGATCCCCTCCCCAGCGGAGAGGCTAGTGCATGCGGCCCTTAGAGAACCCAAAACTTGCGCTTGAAAGAGATACTGACATTTCAAATAAGGCTTTTTTCCGCATTAACTGCCATCCATGCCAAAATCGATGGAATCCTCAGTTTTCGTGGAAGCAGTTTTTTCAGCAAATTACATGAGAAAAGACTTTTAATGACTTTGTCGAAATTTGTGCAAAAAGGGAAATGAGTCTTTCAATGCCTTTACTTCAAAATCTCAAAACTTACCCCTTCGAAATCAAATTTTTGAGATGCCCAGTTCTTTGCTGGTGGAAAAATCAAAATTTTGAGCATTTTAGCTTCATAAGCAGATTTGTAATTGGTGATTAGTCATTTCGAATAAGGCTCTGCTTCGCAAACCTCGAATTTTACCTCCTTCTAAACCAAACTTGATGCTACATGTGTAGAGTGAAAGACAGGAAGGAAGACAAAAAGTCATTAAGCGGTATTGAAAATGTAAACTTGTACTGCGAGGGGGATGCAAGCCGAAAGCGAGATCTATTGCTGGGGTGATTTTGTACACAACCATTTCCGCTACCATGGCACGTAGCTATTTCAACACATAGCAAGTGCAGCAACAAAATCGTTAAAGGTAACCAATAGGTAGATAATTCTGAAGTCCAATTTTTTTGTAATCAGCATGCACAAACACACCCCTGTGCCAATTTTTACCGCTTAGCTCAAAGTTGAAAAATATCAGCTCCGCCTCGGGCCCATAGTGCGAGCAAATCTCTCGCCGACATAATGGCTGATGGCGTCTCTTCTCGTCAACAGTGAGCGCCGTTATATTTTCGCATTCCTTTTTCTGGAATCCTTCAGCAACGGAAAATGCCGTAATTTTACGTCACAAACGCACGAAAATCTGACAAAAGAAAAACTTTATTTGAAAGAACGCTTCACAGATATAGAAGGTATACCTGACATGAGCTTCCAACTTCTATGGCCATTTCAATAAAGCAGAAAATGAAACTCGAAACCTTTCGAATAGCCAAATCTGCGGCTCATCGACACATACGTAGACTGCATTTTCCTTACATACAAAGGTACAGATCATTTAATCTGTAAACAGGAATCGAGAATAGTACTTGTTCAGTGCAAAAAATCTATCAGAAATGGATCCCGTTACCAGAAACAATTCGAGCTTTTAGGGCAGGCGTGGAAAATTTTTTTAAAAAGATTCTAGTTAGATCAAACTTGTCTATATTCTTGAGCTATTATAAATTCTAATGGATGCAATATTACTGTTGGACAAATGCGGCTTTCCACCGCACAAAGCGGGCATGAATTCTGTCTACTTTGTCCCTGCGCCACACGCACACTACGGCTAGAATACAAGCCCCTGGGCCGACTCATCGTAGGCAGCAGACCTCACAGTGTTGACGGTTGAGCACCGTCAAAAGAGAGGTTTCTCGCGAACATCTGCTACACCACGCACCTTCAGACAATGCAGCCTTGTGTCAGCTCGCAGGATGGGGCCGATCAGCGACATATCGTACTTCACCCGAGAGATCAGAAGCTTGGGCGGCAAGTTTGTCCTCTACGTTTCTAGCAGACGCCCCGTTTACGCCATTATTGGAGGCATAACAGAAGATGGGGCTTTGGCCAATATAGCCTTAATAATGATAGTCACGGACAGGAACAAGCGAGGTTCACTTGCCTGCTCTTACAGCTAAAGTCCCCTAAGGCTTGCGTTTCCGCTCAGAGTGTTACGTCTATACCGCACGAATAATCTTTTGCGTGGAATATATGTAAGTGGTAAAAAATGTTTTACTAGGAATTTGCACTGAGTTAGCATTCAAACTTGCTTTGTAAATGGTGCTTTGAGTTTGAGGTTTAGATATGGTTGGGAATATAGAGAATTCCAGTCAGCGCTGCTGTTTGCTTACGAGCCAATCTCCATTTTATTTTCTTAGGCACGACAGCTGAAGTCTTCACATTCTTCTGGAGCGAGTCAATGCGATTGCTTTGCGCAGTGCTAATGCATTGGAGATTTGAAACAGTTTCAACTTTTCTAGTTTCAAAACAGGGCTCCCTGCGGCTGTAACAGTGCAGCGACTTGTCACCCATCCCGAAACATGGCATCGTTGAGTGGAAAGGCTGAAGTCTCAACGAGTATGAACAAGCTTTTTCATTTTAGGTAGTGAGATAGATATCTGAACTCAGGTATGCCGTGTTTCAGGCGCTTTCATGGGCATGGATATATGAATCAATGTCTGAAGGCAAGATGACTCGTCGAACCAAAATTTTATTCATTTGAGATCGACTGAGGCAGCTTCACTACGGGCCATTTTTTCAGTAAAACGTCTTGTGAAATGAGAAATAAAAATGCGAACAGCTGATATGAGTACCATGGACTCTTTCTAATAAGCAAAGTCCTTGTTGACAAACAATTGAAATTTTTGAGAGAAATGCCACAGAAAATCGTACCTCTTGGTGGTAATGGAACTTTTTGGAAATTCGAAATATCACTGTTTCCTCTGAAAAATGACAGATAAAACCGGTTATAACTCCGTTTTGCAAATGGAAATTAAGCCAGAAGAATATTGCATAGACTGATAACCAGAGAGTAATTCCGTAACAACCATTTCTAGAAGCAACAAAATTGATAAAGGTATCTAATAAGTAATCAATATTTCTTAAAGCAATGTTTTATTTATCAGCATGCACAAACACACCCCTGTGCCAATTTTTAGCCGCCTAGCTCGAAGTTGAAAGATACCCGCTCCGCCTCGGGCCCATAGTGCGAGCAAATCTCTCTCCGACATAATGGCTACTTGCCTCTCCTCTCGTCATCACTGAGCACCGTTATATTTTCGCATTCCTTTTTTAGAATCTGATGCAAGCTGGACCCTCCTTCATTCATGGGGTAAAGGATAGGAGTGGCGCAGAAAACTCTGCCGTAGGACTTGGAGGTATCCAATGTATATTATAGTAAAAATCTCATCGCGTTGTTCAACAATGTAAAATGGTTCTATGTTGCTATTAACTTTAGACATGGTAGCGTAGCCTCGAAGAAGATAGCCTTGATAATATAGACTGCATGTCTCAACAGTATCTACAAGTAAGTGTAAGTAGAGAAGAGATAAGAAGAAAGGTTTCAGGAGGGAGTTGTGGCATATTACGTGACGAAGATTTTACAGGAAGCATCTCATCATACGGCTCACTGGCTTTCATCAGACTGGTTGAAAACGAAATTTCTGCAGAACTCTTTACAGAAAGCTGCAAACTCGAAAAATGCCAATGTTCCGCAACACGTTGACCCGCCAATACTTCCGCAAGTTTTGAATGTGCTCTTTCTCACGAAGAGAAAAACCAGCAACCAGGATGAATTGTCGAATATGTCCATAGTGCAGAGGATAGTATGTGGGTCTTGCAGCCAATAGGGCGCGGTTCGGATTTTGCTTAGGTGTTCTTCTCTACTGCTGTTTCCGTTCTAAAAGCTTCCGGAACTTCCGCAGCACGTTTAGGAATTTCTGCAAGTGACCCGGCAAAGCGTTCTCAAACGTTCTGCGCAATTTTCGGTAAACTGTCTAAGTTTGCTGTTGAGGGTTACTTGAAGCTGGGTTTATACTGATAGCGAAGTTCCGGAACTTTCGCACTGTGCTGGAACTGAGCCAAGACTGTGCTGCATAGGCTGCAGCGGCGGCCTGGCAGGAGTTAACAAAGCTTAGCCGTTTTTTCTTGCAGGGGTACTTGGCAACTCCAGGAATTTCTTAAGGGCAGCGGCTCGGAAAAATTGTGACCGCGAGCTTTCCACACCTACACGCCCTTATGTGCTGAGTCCTGTGCTGTGTTTCAAAAGACAAAAGTGTTTTTTACGGCGTTTTCCTGCCGTGGAGATAGTTGAAGGGGATGGGCGAGGGATTTTCGCCATAAACAGCGACTGGCTGCAAAGACTTTGACTCCATTTATTTTGGAGGTAATTGGTTGATTGACTCAGGCAGCCAATTGTGATCCCTTATCCTCCAGCTATCCCAGAGTAAGAAAACGCAGTAAAAATATTTGTCTTTTCAAGCACAGCTCTGGACTTAGCACATTCAAAAGGCCATGTAAGTATGGAAAGCTTTTAGTCGCAAGTTTCCCTAGCCACTGCCTTTGAAGGCCATCACACCTTTTCGGGGCCACCCCAAGAGCCCTCAGCCCTTTTGGCCCCGAGAGCCCTCAGTCTGAATTATGTACACTCGCGTGAGAAGTGCTTTATTGTGTTTGTGGACAATAGCGAATTCGAAAAGCGAACAAATTTTTCAGGTTTCTGTGAGGGTTTATTTCCGTTAAGTGTCCGCAGCTCAACCAGCATTTGGAGTTGAAATTTATGTTTTCGAATGAAATGGCGCTTCCCCAAGAACTTGTGAGTGCTTGTTCTTGAGTGAGTTTGTGAAGCATATCGATTTGATATAAGTCAAGCAAAATTTGTGAGTCTTCTAACCCAGTATATAAACATAAAAGAGAAGTTTGTTAATGTCTAAATTTATCTAACAAGGAAAGGACCCTCAGTCGAAGTGGGTTTTCCGCACGTGGTGCATATTACTCTGTTGGGCTTGGGGCACTAATATCAGATCCGTGTTTGATAGCTGCTCAATGATCTTCACGGAAAAGTTATGAGGGACAGATCTCCACGATGGCACCCACATAAGTCTGGGAAGCCAAAGAATGTACAGGTATAGATGGATGGGTGGGTGGATAGCTGCGGAGACCATGCGCAGGTGGTAAGGGTTCGCGTTCCCTATGGAGCCGAATTTTGCATTTTTGTAAACTGCATTTTGTGAAATCGCAGGCGATTTCAACTAGGGTATGCTTGCTCGAAAGTTTTCTGCGAATTCACAAAATGCAATTTGCAAAAATGCAAAGTTTGCCTCTATACTCAGACAATTGCATCGGAAATTTCGCGGCCTCAAAGCGTGGTACGTGGCGCGCCGCGGCCCTTAAAATTTCAGCCGCGCACGCCGCGGCCCATGTATATTTTACCGGGAACCCTGCGGCCAAACTTAAAACTGGAAAGAGGTTATCGGGAGAGTCGAGGCCCAATCAGATCATTCAGCGTGCCGCGGGCCTTATCAAAGGCCGCACTTCTTACACGCTGTAGCTTGCGGCGCAACCCGCGTGAAGTACGCCGCAGCGATAGGGCTACCTAAGTGTTTGTGGGGCTGGTAATCGCTTCTCGGGTGGGGTTGGGTTGTGTGGGTTGAGTCTATATGCTCACGAAACAAACTACAGCAATCGGTTGAGTGTATCGACGGCAGTAGGTGATGTTAACGAAGAGTCAACAAGTTGCTCAATTTGTACTGTCGTTGTCACGAAAGACAGGCCAAATTTTTTCACTCTTCCTAGCTTCACAAGCATGCTAATCGGGTCAACTATCGGGCGCTTACAGGATGCGCCGCGGTCACTTACCGGGTCCAATATCGGTTTATACCGGGCAGCTCGCGGCATGGATGATTGGTGGCCGAGCAAGCACCCGCGAACTTCCCGATGCAATTGTCTGAGTAGGTAACGCGAACTTTTCAATATCTGCACGATAATGTCCGCAGCTACCCATCCGCCCATCCGTCCACACATGTACATTTCTTGGCTCCCCAGACTTATATGTGCAGTGGTCATCGTGAGGAACCGTTGCTCACAACTTTTCTCAGAAGACCATTGAGCAGTTAAGGAAACACGGATCCAAAATTAGTGCCCCAAGCCCAACAGAATAATGTGCATCACTTGTGAAAACCTCATTTCGACTGAGGGTCCTTCCCTTGTAGGAATATAATTAGAATAATTTGAAATTTTCTCGCCGTATTTGGAATTCTTAGCCAACTCTTCGTCACACATGCGACGGAAGTTTGATATTTTAGTACTGAAGTTCTTACATTTGGATCTTATCGATCATCAGAGTAGTTGAAATGATAATACATTTGAATACATGATGATAAATGAAAGTAAATGTGTTCATATATGCCAATTTGGAGAAAGCATTGAGTTGGTTATGCAGAAATTTTGAACTCCTTTCAGAACAGATCCTTTTGATGTTGAGGTAATACGGCCAATTCTGGTCGCTCATCTAAAACTCCTGATGATAAATTACTTTAATCTTAATCAACGAGATCCCCTAAAACGAATGACCGCGCTTTCTATCAAAAAAGAGTTTTGCGCAATTTACCTCTTCTGAGAATAATGTTCAAATGCTCATTTTCAAAAAAGATGGCTTAGCAGAAGTTTCCAAGCCGCCTCACGTAAGAAATGATAACTACGTTTTTCGTTTTTTCTCTATTTTCTCTCTTATTACCATAGCATCTGATATGTTCTCGCTCCTTGCACACCTTACAATGAGAACAACAAATGGGTGGAGCAATGGGTTAGACCTGATCTTTGAGACGCAGAAATGCCAGAACCCTACCCTTTCGGCTGCAAATGCTGGTGCAAATTTGGTGCGAGGAAGGGTGGTAGGAAATCCTGCAGCCGCCCGCACGCGGTTCTGCGTAACGCAAAACAACAACTTTCGAATTCATAAACTTTTTTGTGAGCCACGCAGGTTTGTTAAAGTATTTATTAGGTCTAAGTTTTTTGCAAAAATGCCTTCCTCAGAGATCTGAAAGAAAGATGACCAGAGAACATATAAAACTTTCGAATTTTTCCAGTTGTTTTCATCCTGAATTTTGCTTTTTACCTCATTCTTGTATCACGCTTGTTCTTGTGACTAAAAAAGTTCTAAACATGGAAAAGGTTACAAGAATGAGCGCCATTTCGTTTTGTGCATTAGCCGAAAACTGTCAAAAATTGATGCCGCTTCCATTTGTGTACATTTTTCCATTCGAATTTCTTTCATCGGAAGCGGAACAGCAATCGAGAACGAAAGAGCAAGCAGTTAACGCTATGAAAAGAAATGGGGCTGAAAGCTTAGAAACCCAATTTCATAGAAACACAGAGAAAAAAATCGCAATTTCCGCAATCATGATGATTGTACCAGTCCTCTTTGGAGATATTGGGGATATTGAGGACTCTCTAAAGTACAAAAAGAACGTTTAACAGAAAAATTACGAAGAATAGTTTCATTCTCGAATCCCGCTTCAAGTTCGTAATCTATTAGGTTGTCCCAAAAGTTTTGTCGGTTTACACTATAAAACCACGCACAATGAAGACCTGAATGAGTTTCAACATGCATTCGATGCAGCTTTTCCTTCTCTTTCCTAGGGTTACATTCGGGAGCCAAGATCATTTACATTCGGGAGCCAAGAATCATGTGGGTTTTTTTGATAATTGCCACAAATCTTCACTCGTCATTTTTATCTGCTCAAAGTTAGGCTAATTTTTAAAAATTTTATTCTAAAATCTTAAAAAGGACTAAGCATGGCACAAATACAACAATTCTCTGGCTATACGGTAATATTTTTAGATTTTCTTAAAATGCTGTTTCTAGCTTCAAATAATTATTTTTTCGGAGATCTCGATTTTTGGCAAAACCATGGAACACGCAACTGCGGCAAAAACATGAAAGCTTCTGGAATTTTTGCGAATTGTGACCTGATTGCCAATAAACTTTATTTGTTAAAGGCAGCGTCCGGGCAAAATTTTGCCTCTCATGTTTCTGCCATTCTGGGGCCTTTCTGTAGCCCTGATTACAGTTGGAAAGTCCAAATTGTTCAAAACTCCCAAAAAGCCCGGTTCTTGGGGACCCTCTCTTCAAGGAGCGGACGAGTTTCAAATTGCTCGTCCCCATCATCATACCAGCGGGAAGAGCTGCAACTATAAGGATGCAGTTGCATTGTGGTGTGCAGTGCAACTGCAATGCAACTGCAATGCAACCGCACATCTGCGTAAGCATTCGTCCTCAGGGGTGGTTTGTGATACGAAGGGGTGGCTTGTGATCAGAGGTGCGATAGGGGGAGCCAAGTCTCCCCCTACCTTCACTTTTGAGCTGGTACGGGGTGACCACCTTCACTTTTGGAATAAAAAATTTTTCGCTGGACGACAAAGAAGGAAAATAAGCAAAACAAACGCAAAAAAGATTATTGAAAGCATATATTTATGTATACGGCGGCATATATATTTAAAATAAAGGTTTTTAGTAAATGGTGTATTTGGAAGTAAAGCTTAGCAAAACTGTACGGATTTTATTAAGCAAATTATGTTATAACGTATAGCGAAGGAAGTAGGTCGATCCAGGCAGTGACGGCGGAGAACCAGAATTTTGAATATTTAAATAGTGAAAAATCATGCGAAATTTCCACTGTTATAAATCTGTTGTTTGAAGATGTCAGCAGTTGCGACTTCATAGGTTTTGAAGAGTAGATGTTGCTCTATCAGCTAGTGAAGGAATCGGGTCGATTTAAGAGATAGTCGTTGAAAACCAGAGTTCTAAAACTTTACGCCATTTTTGCGTGTTTTTTGACTGTTGAGAGTTAAACTCTTATAAATCTTGAATGTGGAAGTGTATGATGTTGCGACTTCATAGGTTTTATAGAGTAAGGTTTGCCTTATCAGAATATGTCTTGTACGTTCCGATCCATTGAAACACCTCCGAGATCCAGAGTCATGAAAAAGCAGGTAAAAAAGAGCTTTTTGAACTTCAACAGCTCATAACTTCTTCAGAACTGCATGAATCATGTTGCGACTTCATAGGTTAGATTCCTCTCATCAAGGGCTTTCAGATGATATATAATATGTGGGGGTTTAGAGCCTCCTGCGAATTATGACCGGGGGGGAGACTTTTTAGGCCAAAGTCTCCCCCTCGCCCATTTTAATGTATTGGCTGGAGGCTGCCGGGGGAGACTTTGGCCTAAAAAGTCTCCCCCCCGGGCATATGCCGTAAGAGGCGCGAAACCCCCACATATTATATATCATCTGAAAGCCCTTGATGAGAGGAATCTAACCTATGAAGTCGCAACATGATTCATGCAGTTCTGAAGAAGTTATGAGCTGTTGAATTTCAAAAAGCTCTTTTTTACCTGCTTTTTCATGACTCTGGATCTCGGAGGTGTTTCAATGGATCGGAACGGACAAGACATATTCTGATAAGGCAGACCTTACTCTATAAAACCTATGAAGTCGCAACATCATACACTTCCACATTCAAGATTTATGAGAGTTTAACTCTCAACAGTCAAAAAACACGCAAAAATGGCGTAAAGTTTTAGAACTCTGGTTTTCAACGACTATCTCTTAAATCGACCAGATATCTTCACTAGCTGATAGAGCAACATTTACTCTTTAAAATCTATGAAGTCGCAACTGCTGACATCTTCAAACAACAGATTTATAACAGTGGAAATTTTGCATGATTTTTCACTATTTATTTATTCGAAATTCTGATTCTCGGCCGTTACTACCTGGATCGATCTACTTTCTTCGCTGTACGTTATAACAAAATTTGCTTAATAAAATCCGTACAGTCCAACAAACTTCTACTTCCAAATACACCATTTACTAAACACGTCTATTTTGAATTTTTATAAATAAAATTTATAGATATTTTTAATATTCAACGTATCTGTGGCCCTAAAGAGGGCCATTGGGTCGACGTTAGACCTAGAAAGATAGCTCCGTTCGTCCGTTCTATCCTCCCCCCGTACCTCCCCCCCCCCCCCCCCCGTCGACGTTTTTGGGAGGTGAGTGTCCGACACTACCACCTTCACTTTTGGCCGGCCAGTGGTAGCTGAAACCACCTTCACTTTTGGGGGACCCGGCTCCCCCTATCGCACCTCTGCTTGTGATACGTATCACAGACCCGTATCTCCTTTTAGAGGGCACGTCAAAGGATTGGGCCAACGTAGATCGGATACTCATGGGCCCCTCTTTACAACTATATGCTAATCTGGGTGGATAGATCTTGCCTGGACGCTGCCTTCAAACACATCCAGGTTTGATTTGTTTTAAAAAGCAGCTTCTTGGTATTTTCGGTGATTTTACGTTGTAGACATAATCAAAAAACGGTGGTTTTTTTTCAAATAAATAATTATTTAGAACTTGATAAGTGTGACCCATGTAATCTGAAATAAGCGTAATGTAGCCGAAGAATGGCTCTACGTAACAGTTATTAGCGCTTTTCGAAAGTAGCAGGAAAATTTTTTTTTGAAATTCAGAAAAGATTTGAGGTTATTGCTGAGCTCCTCAAAAATCCATGGCGATAACATTGCGAAGACAGGGTAGATCAGAGAGCAAATATAGCTGTAGAAAGAGGATGAAAATCTGTTCCAAATGATACCTAGAACTTCCATGAATTGATGTTCTGTGGGTTTTAGTAAGCGATGGAAAAAACCGACAAAACTTTCGGGACAACCTAATATTAGGTCGTTTCTAAGTTTGTAGAGTTTTCATTCTATCTTCTCATTTCTTTGAGGAGCCCTTGATTTGCGGCAAGGCGCTACATTATTGAAAAGAAATAATTATACCATCAAAATAGGCTGATTATTTTTGATGGAAAGCTATTTGCTTTGATTCTTTAGCTTCCAAAGGAAGATTTCACAAGAGACAAAAATAAGCATTTTCGGCACTTGTTCATTTTTTCCTATCAAAAAAGCATTTTACGCATATTTTTTCGCCGATCATAAAAAATCGCGTCTTGCCTTCAATATGAGATAAAAAAGAGAAGATTGCCAAAAAATACCAAGGTGACTCCTAAACAAGACTTTTTGCAGGATGGTCAGGAAGTTTTGCACTGAATTTGTTAGGCAAGAACAACACGGTCACCCATGCCGTACGCAACCCTACTGCACCGTCTAAACGAATCCTTACTGCTGAAAAGGCTTAATAAAGCGGTCCTGAGCTTACCTGTGCGACAAGCATAGCCTCCTACGGCAACCTTCGTTTAGCTGTCCTGAAGACTTAGCTGGGAGGTACATTAGTGTCCAATGTACTCTTAAGATCTCACTTTAGCATATTATCATCTTTTCCAATCTATTACAACTTATAAGAACGGCGTCTCTTTTGATTCTAAAGGCGATCTCAGGTGCAGGTTAGACGACCTTTTTGGGATCACCCGCTGAATTGTGGGAAAAGGGAACTGAAAATCTGACTGCATGACTGCAGAAGGCAATGCGCAACAACGGAACATGCATTATTGACTATATTTTGCTTAAATTTGTTAGTTTGTTGATTCATAGAAACTGTACGAACTTATGAAACGACCTAATACATCAAAGAAGCAACATGCGAAAATGGGCAAAGTTCAGTTCGTTGAAGGGAGTCAAAAATTGCCATTGCGCGCCGCTAAAACCGCATGCAGACGGCTGCAGCTCTTGCAGCACACCCCCGGCACAGTTTCAGTACAGTGCGAAAGCTGTGTTAGAACTGTTCTGGAGCTTCGGGATCAATATGAAGTGGCGGTAGGACCATTCAGACCGCATGTTCCACTGACTTAGCGGGACAACTGGTAAAAATTCAATCGTTTATCAGAATATGACAGAACACAAGAAGAAGCTGATTTGCAAAAACAAAGAATAAGAGAAGCTAGGTGGTGAGATTTAAAAGAACTGATACAGAACAGTGAACATTGGTGAGGAACTGTCGAAGAACGAATTAGACACCTCAGAACCGACTCACGAGATATAGTGCTTCGTACATCCCGTGGTTTTGGTTCAAGACTAGCAGTGTGAGAGAAAACCTGTGCCGGGCGCTTGATTGCTACACGTCCCCCCTTATCGTAAGTGGCGTCATGACACTTAACAAGCTCTGATTATTCGTAATTTCTTCATTGTTTTCCTTGTGGTCGTTGTCCACAAGGTCCTTGCCAATCCGATTCTTGTACATTCGGTCTTTGCCCATGCAGTCCTTGTAAAGCGCTTGTCCACGCTTCCTTGCCCATGCGATCCTTGCCCAAGCAATCCTCTCCCAGATTTCTGACACTACAACAAGTGTTCAGTTTCTATTTGATTTGATGTGACTTTCCGCTTGGATGACTAGTTCGGCAGAGATGTGCTTTGACATAATCAATCATTTCAAGAAAATTCGCGAGGGTATCCTGTACAAAATGCGCGAGGGTATCCCGTACATTCGTGTTTTTCCATACCGCCTGTTCCACGCTTATCCGTTTGACATCGACTGATCTATTCGTTGGCTGTTGTTTCTTTTCAGCTTGTGCATCTTCGTAGCTTTCGTCAACTGCTTCATATCACTCAAAATTTGTCCAAGATTCCGTTTTGATTCCTGGAATCGTGCTTCAACTTTCTGCGCTTAATGCGCCTTGTTTCTTCTTTATTCAAACTTCCTTTGCACTTTTTGCATCATTTTGCTTCCTCTGGATAGTATTATATTTCAACGACTCTTTGGCTGAGTCCCTGAGCAAATCGCTATTGGTATCACTTTAAATCACTTTGATACCAAAGTGGCATAGGACATTTTTCCCCAAGGTCAGCTCATTTTCTAACGATCTGTTGACATAGACCGAAATCTTCTTGGACTTGCCAAACAATTCCGTAGGCATCTTGATTGCGTCCAATATTTCTATTCTGTTGCCAGAAGCGTCGCGTATCGTAGCATTAGATACTACTTCTCAGATACTCTCCACATAAACATCTAGATCGACTCCAGCTTCTTTGGCCCTGTGAAAAGCTTTAATGATGCTATAGATACCTCGGAGCCACTGTCTATGAGTGCGTTTACTTCCATATTCATTACTTTTGCCGGCACAACTACCTTCTTGCCGACACAAAGTTTTCAGTACTCTTCCTGGCACCTGTGGTTGTGCATAACGAAGCCATCAAGAGCAGTGAAGAACGAAGATGCCTTGTTAAATTCTTTCTACGTTGTTGTCCTTTGTGGCGTTCTGCAATGTGCACTGTTTCGCTTTATGCCCTAATTTGCCAGCAACGATTACTTTTGTCCTTGCCTTTCGCGGCCAATCGTTCTTTACTTCAACCATGATCAGCGGGATTCCGAATCAGACCATGGTGTCCTGCTTGACTTTTCTATGCAGGTTACTTTCTAGCATCAACGCTGCTTCTTCCACTTTATCATAAACGAAATCTTGCAAGCTAGTTTCAATCGCCTTGGCAAAAACATACCTTTCTTTCCAATCAATTAACTGGGAATACAAAAGTTCCTTTCTTTAATGTGACATCCCTTCCATTTCTTCATTAGGGTAGCTTGACTGCACTTCCTCTAAGGTACAGAGCAGAAATTTACTGTTTGTTTTCTTTTCATTCTCAAATTTCTCATCGTAGACAAGGCTTGTACACAAGAAGTTTTGCCTCCTTCAACTAACCTTTCTTTCATGGCTTGAACTACCTTATCAAAAGAGTTTTCTTATATATTAGGTTGTCCCGAAAGTTTTGTCGGGTTTTCCCTCGCTCACTAAAGCTCACAGAACACCAATTCATGGAAGATCTAGGTAACATTTGACAGATTTTTCTCCTCTTTCTTACAGTTATATTTGCTCTCTGATCTACCCTGTCTTCGCAATGTTATCGCCATGGCTTTTTGAGCAGCTCAGCAGTAACCCCAAATTTTCTAAATTTTAAAAATTTTTCTCCTGCTACTTTCAAAGAGCGCTAATAACTGTTATGTAGAGCCATTCTTCGGCTACATTACACTTATTTTAGATTACATGGGTCACGCTTATCATGTCCTTAATGATTATTTATTTCAAAAAAAAATCACCGCTTTTTGATTACGTCTATGACGCAAAATCACCGAAAATTCCAAGAAGCTGCTTTTTCAAAACTAATCAAACTGGGATGGGTTTCATAAATTATGTTTATTAGCAACCAAGTTTCAATTCGTAAAAATTTCAAAAGCTTTCATGTTTTTGCCGCAGTTGCGTGTTCCATGGTTTTGCCAGAAATCGAGATCTCCAAAAAAATAATTCTTTGAAGCTAGAAACAGCATTTTAGGAAAATCTAAAAATATTACCGTATAGCCAGAGAATTGTTCTATTTGTGCCATACTTAGTCCTTTCCAAAACCTTAGAATAAAATTTTTAAAAATTAGCCTAACTTTGAGCAGATAAAGATGACGGTGAAGATTTGTGGCAATTATCAAAAAACCGTGCAGGATCATGGCTCCTGAATGTAACCATAAGAAAGAGAAGGAAAAGCTGCATTGAATGCATGTTGAAACTCATTCAGTTCTTTATTGTGCGTGGTTTTATAGTGGTTTAAAGAAACCGACAAAACTTTCGGGACACCTAATACTTTGCGGCAGCGTTTCAAATAAATTCAAGGCTTCTCTTCTCAGAAAACTTTCGAAAAGTTGTAACAAAATTTCAATGCTTCCTTGGGTACCTCAACAAAAATGATTCCAAAAACTTGTTGGAACTCTCATTTACCTTACCATGGAAAGGTTTTACGTCTGGTACTGTATCTATATTGCTAACTATAGCTCACAGTCAGCCTCTGATGTCTCTGTCTCTCCATCTGAGTCACTGTCAGATGGGTTCGTGCTGGCTCCATGACAGGCACAACCTCTGCCCGTGTTTCTGAACTTTAACCTGAGGTACCTAACCTTATTTGACACTTTCTTCCTCCAAGTCTTGCTCGCTGTAATCCAGCTGCACACAAGGCTAAAATCAACTAGTGAGTGAAGTATTTATCAAGACAAAGCTACGTTTTTTGTGACGTTAACTGAGCCTTCACAAGTATCTCCACTGTCTCAGAGTCAATGCGCGTTCTTCCTACGTCACCTCTTGTATACACAAAACTTCCGAGGATTACTCCAATTTTTTGTTCTGCGATTTCGGTCTGCTGTTCTATCTTTGACAAAATTACTGTTCTGCGTTTACCTGAGCGAAAAACTGTGTTCAGTTCTTTTTCGCACTCTATGTTTACAAGGTTCACGTTATCATTTACTTCCTTGCATATTTCTGCCATAGAAGGGGCTCGCTTCTCTCCCCGTTCACAACTTACCTCGTTATTCGTACTTGGCTGGGCTCTATGTTCCTGGTGTTCCTTCATCATGCCGCTCAAGCCTTTCTACAACAACAACTCTGGTTTGACTGCAGGACTACAACGAACAGTACTGCGAGCGACATATTGGAATGCACACGGCAACGCACCGAATAGCTCTAACCAACTTGTGATGGTTCTGCGATGCAACGCAGAATCTCTGTAGGCTCTTGCAACGGGTGGCCTAAAGCGTCTTTCTGCGATTAACGTCAATCGACCAATCGTTCGATAGGTTACACGGGGAAAATCCGCCACTTCAAAAATTAATATGAAGACCAGTGGTGCCCCAACACTCCATTGGTTTAAAGTTATGCGGAAAACATCACCCTTTAGATCCATTTGTCGATTGACGCCCCAAATTTCAGCTTTTTCTAAAAGCTCTTTGACGCTTCCGCAGTTATCGTGCTAAGTCAGCGGTTCGGCCCCCAACTCGGATAATCGCCGGGACAGGGCTCCGCAAACCCGCGCTTTTCTGCAAGCGGTCAGCAAAATTTTGGAGCGTGGCCAAACTTTCAGCGAGCGGTAGTGTGTTCTGCAAGCGAGCAACAATACAGAATTTTCTGCTCGTCAAATAATTTTTTTGGAGGGCTGGCCAAACGCAGGCGCTTGCACTGTTTTTGAGCAGTTTTGAGCTTACGCCGAGCAAAGGTGAGAATCTACATGGCGTAGGTGTCATCGATGGTCCAATTACCCAATGCTTTCTCTCAGCGAAAAGTAGCTAGGTTGTTGTCCTTTAGAAACCGTGCGGCCCTCAATGAAATTGCATATTCTCGCAAAAAATTCGCGAAAATAAGCCACTGCGCCGTAACTAGTTTATGAATGATCCCTATATGTTCGACCAGAACATGCCTAACACTCTTCAAAATATCTGCAAGCGAATCGCAAGAAATCAGCGAAGTATTTCAGGTGTTCGCTTGCCTATAAATCGCATGATCGCCTACCCCTGGCTTTCTGAATGGCGGTAGGACGGTCCAGACCGCAGGTTCCACTGACTTAGCGGGAAAACTGGTGAAAATATAGTGCTTTATCAGAATATGACAAACCACAGAAAGAAGCTTATATGCAAATACAGGGAATAAGAGTAGCTAGGTGATGAGATGCAGAAGTGCTGATACAGAACAATAAATACTGGTGAGGAACTGTCGAAGAACGAACTAGACACCTCAGAAACGACGAGATACGAGATATGATCCTTCGTCCCATGGTTATAGTTTAAGACTAGCAGTGTGAAAAAATAAACCTGGGCCGGGCGCTTCGATGCTACAAAGAACCCAGCCTAAGCCTTGATTCAAGCATCATAAGCAGCTGCTGTTTGAAAGATCTCAAACATCAAGCGAAAAAGTTCTCACAATCCCAGTTCTTCTTGCAAGATTGTCCAGCACAATAATCGTTTTGAGGTTGAACTGTGCAAGTGCGGCGCCTTCTCTTTTGTGGAAACCTTGAAGGCTATGCAGGGCTCTTGGGTTCAAAGCTCGGCACGAAATGGCTTCCCAAAATCGTAAAAAATGAAGTCCTCTTTGACTTTACAATGAAACTACGACAGCTGCTATGAATCAAGAGGGAAAACACATGAAAATCAACGGAACAAAGCAAAAATAGAAACGCCAAAGAAGCATCAAACAAACACGATAAAACTCATAATCTCCGAATTGGCGGCATGATGTACCCAGCGCACAGCACTACGCGCCTGGAGCAGCGTTGCCGCCACCACTCAAATTTTTAAGGGGCTGTAACTAGCGGAGAGGAGGGGGTCGAGGCGATTTAGAAAGCAATTTGTAGGCTTTGGGATGTAGATAAGATCTATGTAAAGAAGGTAAAATATATGAGGGAGAAAAATTTTATGACTTTTGTTGTTTAAGTTACCTCAGGTGGCTTCCAAGGGGCTTGGAAGCCACCTAACTTTGAAAAAAGTTAAACACGCCTTCAGACTACATAATTTCTTTCTCAAATTTTTCATACATGATCCTAACTCCCCATTGCCCATCTACACATCAATTTTGGTGTCTATGTCATTTTCTCTTCGCTGTAAACAAACCACTTGTTGTATGTTTTGAAAGAGTATGCCGTCAGCATGCCGGCAGCGTGAGGGCGGCACACATCAAAAGACAGCGATATGCTATTTCGCAAATACGATGTCGGCTTTGCTTTTTCTTCCCAAAACCATATCCAGCTTGCTTAATAAGCCACTTGTGCCGAACCCTGTCTGGGCTTCTTGTGTGCAGTGAGCAATGTTACTTCCCGACTCATGCGATTCTATCGTGGCCAACTTATTGAAGCTTAATCATCTCTTGGACCATCAGCTCTATCTGGACTGACCAATCAGCGTCCTACAGTAGGAAACGCTGAATGTCAGCTTCGAGAGGATGCATTCCGGGGGATGAATTTTCCGTCCATGGCTGAGTCTTACGGGTTGCCGCATGAGCAACGAATTCAGCACCTCCGCCCCCCCCCCCCCCAAACTGGTATTCATGTAAGTCCAATATCAAGTAAACTTGAACTGCCCCTTGACGGGAATTCGATTGTAGAAGATTTTCAAAATACCTTTCACAAATAGACCAAATAGACACCAAATCTCCAGACAAATACATGCGTTTCTATGCCCCAAACATTGCTGAAAAATTTTGCATTTCGCATTTTAGAACTACTTTGCTATTATTTCCTTATCCAAATCTCATGTGCCTCTACTAGTGTTCCTGCTTAGCGATGTCCGCGCTCTTCCTTTTTGAAAATCTGTGTTGTTCTCAACCAGATCAAACATAACCTCTTTTTGTGTCGCCGTTGAGACATGTTCAGTTGTCGCTTTTTTGTTTTGTTTTGTCGCCTATCATGTTTCCAGTGAAGCTTCGCTGGATATTACCCCAATAACGTTAATTTTCATTGCCTCCATTCGTTTTGCAGTTGGAATGTGCCTTCACTCTTTTCAATTTACATAATCCCGTGCGTGACATAGCATCCGAAATGCAATTCAAAAAGAGTTTAATTTTGATAGTGATTTCAAAATTGCGATATCACTTACAATAAGTTTATTGTAAAAATATGTGGCTACTACTCGAAAAATAGCGGCTTTCCAACTAGTTGAGAATTCTTGCTTAAGGAATGTAGTGCTCAAATGGCAGCTCAAATGGCTCCATCATAGCTGCAAATTAGGGCTACTTTTTCTCCAAACGAATCCTCGAGTACCATGACTACAGTCGAATCTCAAGCTAAAATTGGAATTCTTAGCCACGAGTGGTTGTCCCAAAACGGTGTTTCAAACAATGTACACGTTGTCTGACCATCTATAACTTCTTGCAGTGATGTTTTTTGTCTTTCATTAGGCATTTTCTAGAGCTGACTTCAGCTTAGATTTGCAGTATGAATCGCGTATCTCCTTTCATCACCATAATATAAGAGGAAAGTGTGAAGAAATTTTAAGCTATTATGAGCCGCATTCTGACTCGAAAAGTTAGGAGAAATAACTGCATCGAACGACAACCGATCTGCGCGAAGTTTCATGTTACAAAGACAGTGGATCAAGCATGGAAATGGGTAGCATCTAATAAAATTCTATCAAAGAATAATGATGAACGTTTTCGAAAAGTTAGGAACGAAGAAAAACCTTTGGAGAAAATGAAAAAACTTCCTAAGGTGTGATGGCACTTTGCTTGGATTTTTAAATAATCATAAAAGTACAAACTGAGCTCCGAGTTTCTGAAAGACCTCGAACATTGCGAAACTTGGAAAAAAGCTCCAATTTAAAAAAAGGTAATAGTCCAAAGAATGAGGAGACAAACGGATGCAAATAAGGATGTGATAGAAACTTTAATAAGCTTTGGAATCCTTCAAAGTTAATATCAAATAGGTTTCTCAATGAAAGAGATATTTTTGCTGACTTTTTTATAAATTTGATAATTTCGGGTGTGAGCTATAAATGTGAAACTTGTAGTTCAATGTATACTCGTAAAATTATAGTTTAAAAGTTTTTTAGGCAGACTGAGCTAGTCCAAAGTTTGCTTGCGACTAATTCATTCTTTCCATTTCGGTGGATGCTGCAAAGATTTTCAATGGAATAAGGGTGGCGCGTAGAGATATTAACAGCATGAAACAACTTAGAACTATGTTCCATTAAGACTTTATAAGTGTCATTAATTCGCGAATTTCTAGTAATTTTTTTGAATTTCATGTCACAGCAAAATAAACGACGCCAATACTTTCTACTACTCTATCTCTGAATGATGTGCGGACTTGACATGTAGTCAAGATAGAATGTTCCGAAAAGTTCATTGGTTGTCGTTTTATCGCATATTGCAATGAAGGTATTTGTACAGGGTGTCCCAAAAGTATGTATGCATTGTTTGACCGTCAATATCTCTCTTCCCAATGATTCTTTTGCCTTGCTTCAGGTAGAGCTGGCTTCAACTTAGATTTACAGTACGGAGCAAATCACCCATCTCTCTTCATTACTGTAGGATTACGATAGGAACTTAAAAGATATGATGTCAATGTGGAAAAAGCTGACGTTTCAAAAATTTCCAAAAGAATGTGAAAACTTGTGTAATAGGGTTTTATGGACGATGAGTTCAATACTCAACTATTCACAAGATTGCGAAGCTTTCTAAATAGTGTAACCGCACTTCTTAGAAACATTGAAAAAATGGCCCGTTACTTCTTACCCGACATAACTCTTCAATGAAGCACCATAATAAGCTAAAAGCTTTACAATCAGAATCAGCAACTCTAATTAGCCTAGGGTAACAGTTTTCAGGCTGTCTCAATTTCCTTTCTGAAGCAAAATATGACCTTTTATGGCTCAAAACCCTCTTTGAGGTTTCTACCGTAATCCTGCAGTAATGAAGAGAGATGGGTGATTCTTTTTATACTGGATATCTAAGTTAAGGCCAGCTCTATAAAACGGTACCTGAAGCAAGGCAAAAGACTTCTTGGTAAGAGAGATATTAACGATCAAACAGTGCATACATACTTTTGGGACACCCTGTATATGTGCATGTGTTTGTGTGTGTAACAAAAATGTATAGAAACGTAGAACGAGAAAAAGGTCCAGCGCTGTCTTTCCCACTATTTTCTACATTTTCGTCTTTTGCATAATATCTTCTTCATCGTTATCATCATCCTCTTCTTCTCTTCCCTCTATGTTCACATCTGTCACCTGGTATCTGTTTGTAGTCATCCATTTCTAAACCCTCTTGTTCCAGATCGGCTAAGTTTTACGCCGTTCCAAACTCTATATAATTGATCTGCGTTGCAAATGGGATAATGACTAAAGTTTGTAAATTTATTTAATTTGCAGGTTTGACTTTTCACTTCCCGCATTCATTCGGAGTTCCTGGCCGCTTTTTCCTTTGCTAGAAACCGCCCTTATATATCCTAAGCGGAACCTTGCTTGTTATGCCTTATGTAGCTTACTGCCTGCACCTCTTGTGTGTGGACTACAAGTTAATCAGTCATGTAATGCGAATTATGCTAACAAAGCGCAACATTTACATGATTGCATTTGTTGCACAGTCTTTTTTAATGCTCCTAGCAGTTCAACTTTCATTAAAAAGCGGTATCGTATTGCAAGTCTGCTACACATCAACTAAAACACATAATGATTTAAATGTTAGGAATCCTTATGTCACGTTACGGAAAAAATTCATATTTCCAAATTCACTGTCCCGCAAGTTCTAGCGCGTGTTCGTTTATAATGAAGGACAAAAGAAGCAAGTGGTTCTTTTATTTCCTGCAGCTTTTTCTTCATGATTTCACATGCAACATCTCGAGAGCAAGGTAAATTACTGCATGGCTTATGTCTTACAAATCTCGCGATTTTGTAATAGTAACTCAAGAAGTGCCGAAGGGACTTCTGCGAATATCACGTACTGGCTGCCCCACTGAACGAAGACGGGACTACGACTTCTTCCCGATACAAGATGGAAACTATCGCGAAGAACTTTTACACCAACCTCTTTTGCTTATCAACACCCGTGCAGATGCTCGTTGTTCCCACTGGAGAAATATCACCACGAATTCTACCTGCTGAAGTGCGTATCGCGATACAGACCATGAAGTCGTCCACGGCTCCAAAACCAGATCATCTATCCGTCGAACTTTTGCGAGCCGGAGGACACCGTCTACACGAGATTCTAGCGTCGCATTTGACATCTTACCTTCAGAAAGAGGAGAATCCCGACCAGTGGAGGACGTCAAGAACCGTCCTTCTCTTCAGGAAGGTTGAACGGGAGGATCTTCGGAACTATCGTCCAATATGCCTGCTGAGTATGCTGTACAAGCTTTTCACGAAGATTATCCTCGTTCGCATATCAAGGACACTGGATGAAGCCCAACCCCAAAAACAAGCTGGATTTCGCAAAGGATTCAGCTGCATGGGCCACATCCAGACCGTTTCGAGGGTCATAGAAGTCTGCCGGAAGTACCGGCTGCGTCCTAACCTTCGTGGACTACGAGAAAGCATTCAACAGCGTCAAAAGCAACACCATTCTGTTTAGCGCTAGTCGATCAAGGAGTAGACCCTACGTGAGGACACTAGCCAACTGCTACAAGGACTGTACAACAACGATGCAACTGTTCCATCGCCCCCTGAACATAACAATCGGGAAGGGGGTCCGACAAGGCGACACAATCTCGCCGAAGATTCACCGCGGCCTTGCAGTGGGTGATGAAGTCACTAGACTGGGACGAGAGAAGCATACGAGTTGATGGAGGATTCTTGTCTAACCTTCGTTTTGCGGACTACATCTTTCTCTTCTCGAGCAGTATCACCGAAGCAGAGACGATGCTGAAGGAACTAAACGAAGTAGGGAAGAAGATCAGACTGCGAATAAATCGGAAGAAGACTCAGTTCATGAGGAACGCCCTTTGCGAAGATGAAGAAATGAAAATGGAAGGCACCCCTATTATGTGGACGTCTTCCTACGTGTTCTCGGATGTTCGATGAACATGGAGAACGAGTTAAGGGAAGAACTTAACAGGAGAAGAAGAGCAGCCTGGGCCGCCTTCGGGCCTCTGAAGGAAGCCACCGACCAACTAACGGACCCGGAGCTTCGTGCCCACCTATTCGATTCAACCGTTCTCCCGGCGCTCTATTACGCAGCTGAGACTTGGCCCGACACTGTAGCCACGTCAAAAGCTTCACACCCAAAGAGCGCTCGAGCGCAGTCTTCTGAAGATGACCCGACACAAGCAACACCTTGTCGGACTTCGCAGTACGGATCTAAAAAGAAAGTTCCGTCTTTATGACTTAGCGGAATACGTTGCGAAGGCGAAACATCGATGGGCAGGTCACATTATGAGCAGAACAGACGACAAATGGACACTAAGAACATCGGAGTGGATTCCTGGCTAAGCGAAACGTCCCCAGTTAAGACCACCGACGAGATGGGTAGACGGACATCACGGCGAGAGTCTTCAAACAGAAGCTCACGATGCTTGTAGACGTGCTAACGAAGAGCCACGTCTACGGAGACACTGCTGCTGGATGTACACCGTGGAATGGCAGAAACGCGGTCTTCCACATGCCCACATCTTAGCGTGGCTGAAGGAGAAAAACGCCCAGATCAGATCGGCAGCACCATCTCGGCGGAGCTTCCCAGTCGAGAAGAAGATCCTCTTCTATTCGATGTTGTTCTCAAAAACATGATCCATGGGCCATGCGGACCACTAAATCCGAGGTCGCCTTGCATGGAGGACGGCAAATGCACCAAAAAATACCCTCGGCAGCTGATCCGCGAAACTCAAACGGAAACTGATGGCTATCCAGAAGGCGAAAGCCTGATGATGGAGGACATGCCGCCGTCATTCAAATGAAGGTGGACCATTAGACCGTAGACGTCGTGGTGGACAACAGTTAGGTTGTGACATACACTCCCTTGCTCTCGAGATCGCCGAGATGGTGCTGTCGATCTGGTCTGGGCGTATTTTCTCCTTCAGCCACGCTAAGTTGTGGGCATGCGGAAGACCGCGTTTCTGCCATTCTGCCATTCCACGGTGTACATCCAGCAGCGAGTGTCTCCGTAGACGTGGCTCTTCGTTAGCACGTCTACAAGCTTCGTGAGCTTCTGTTTGAAGACTCTCGCCGTGATGTCCGTCTACCCATCTCGTCGGTGGTCTTAACTGGGGACGTTTCGCTTAGCCAGGAATCCACTCCGATGTTCCTAGTGTCCATCTGTCGTCTGTTCTGCTCATAATGTGACCTGCCCATCGATGTTTCGCCTTCGCAACGTGTTCCGCTAAGTCATAAAGACGGAACTTCCTTTTTAGATCCGTACTGCGAAGTCCGACAAGGTGTTGCGTGTTGCTTGTGTCAGGTCATCTTCAGAAGACTGCGCTCGAGCGCTCTTTGGGTGGTTGAAGCTTTTGACGTGGCTACAGTGTCGGGCCAAGTCTCAGCTGCGTAACAGAGCTCGTCGCAGACGAAGCACAACTGCAAGAACTTGGGGCTATCATTGCCATTAGGAAGCAGGGATCCAACTCTATGATAGACCTGTCCCTGCACCTTGAACGTTGGCATGAAGCCCTGTTCCTCAACGTCTGGCGTGGCAACTGTAGTGCCAAACGACGTCATCTGGAAGCACGCATTGTACTTCCTGATGTTCTGCAAGAAATGCCTGGACACAGCACTGGTGCCGGACATGTATGAAAGAGGCGGCTCAGGCGGCTCCAGAGGCGAAGAGTCGACTTTGCCGCTGGAGCAGCACATGCCAGGAGGTTCGGCTCTGAACTTCTTGGCTTGACACTTGCCACATACGACGTCCATCTTTCCGATTAGTACCTTCGGATGAGTCGAGTAGTCGACATGGGCATCGTAATTTAATGCCGCGAGGTGAAGATCTACTCGCCTGGAAGTCTGTCGAGCGTGGACTTGTCAAGCACGATCACGTTCGAGCCTAACTGAATGCGCTGCACCAGTTTTCGCTCTTCGTGAAGCCTCAGTCCTCATTCGACTGCTGTCGAGTCGAGACTCGCGCTCTTCAGCCGTCTCCTGAGATCCGGCTTCGGCATGTCTCGCTCGGTCATCGTCGAGTCAAGAATCACGACTTTCTCGTGACTCTGAGGCTTTCAGAGTAGCAAGTCGCAGGCAAGTTTGCGAGAGGCTTGCTTCACGCTGTTCAGGCGTTTGCGTTGCTCTCGCCTCGGCTATTCGGGCACGATTGCCTTTTAGCCGTTCCTGGCGCTGCTCCGAGGTCTCAGCCTTTCGTTGATCCCTGGCCTTTTTGGCCTTGAGATCAACTCTTCCGATGGATGCACGCTTCTTCGGCGGCATCCTGTGATGAAAGCCTTTAGGCTATAAGTTACACGGTACCCGAGATATGGGAGCCTGTCGGCTTCTCGGTACTCGAGGTGGAGCCTTTAGGCTTCTCGATGCTCGAGGTTGAGCCTGTTGGCTTCTCGGTGCTCGAGATGGAGCCTGTTGGCTTCTCGGTACTCGAGGTGGAGCCGTTGGCTTCTCAGTACTCGAGATGGAGCTTGTTGGCTTCTCGGTACTCGAGGTGGAGCCATTGGCTTCTCGGTACTCGAGAAAGAAAGACCTTTAGGCTTTGTCGCTTGGCCCTCAAATCTTAGGTCCTTTATCAGGTCCTCAGGTCCTGAGATCTTCGGTCCTCGCTTGGTACTCAAAGCTCTCGATGGTTCAGTGGCCGCCGGTTAGCAGAGGTGAGTGACCGACAATGCCGAGATCGGCCGCCTTATATACCCCTCGAAGAGGGGCGGGGCCGGCTGTGATTGGTCACACCAACTCGGAAGGGGCGGATAGTTTTTGTATGGGAAGCCTATGCTTAACTACACAAAGTGGACCGCCCATTTTGGACCGCCCCTTGCCTCGCCCCCTTAATATAAGGGATATATAAGGCGAGGCGTCGCGGCACCGGTCATTTCCGGTGGTTGCCTCGTGCCGGACGGTTGCCTCACTCGGACGACAACCATCAGACGCCTCACTCGGATGACAACCATCGGCCTCACTCGGAGGCACAACCACTCGGGGTTGTTCTCCTCCATTCGGAGGTACAACAACTCGGGGTTGTTCTCCTCCATTCGGAGGTACAACCACTTGGGGTTGTTCTCTACAACCACTCGGTTGTGAGGACAACCATTGGTTGCCTCTGTCGGACAACCGAGCTTGTAACAAAAATTGAACCAATGGCTCAACACCTCCGTCGAGGTGGGCCATTCGGCCACCTCAGTTGAGGCGGAACCCGCGGTCCACTCGGTGAAAACGCACGGATATATCAACACTCGGTGAAACCGGAATTTTTACAGAAAAATCAAAAATGCTTGTATCTCGCTACAGAGACATCCTGGGACCTTGCGTCAAAAGCACGTATATGCTAGCTTTTGATGGCCACTCCAGCGCTGCTACTCAAATATTTTTTCTCCTTCTCATACGAAGACGCCATCATGATTTCCTCCCAATAAATTTAAAAAATTCTGAAAGAACGGTCTTTTTCCGAAAATATATATGGTATGTTGACCCCCATATAGAATGTGTGCATGCAAAATCTCAACAATCTAGTCTAGCTTTATTAGAACTTGATCTAAAAGAGTATTTCATAAATAAAACATTTTTCAGAACAGTTTAAACCTCGCCAAAAAATTAGAATTGTTGTGAATTTATAGAGATCACTGTACTCTTTCAGAACGTTTGATCGTGATCATTAGCATTCGAATTATTTCAGGAAAGCTGTTTTTTAATTAGCGCACTCGCTTATCCCTTACCGAAATCCAGTCTCAGATGAGAGAAATATTTTGATGCAGGGAGGATGAGAGATAAAGATTGCCTCGTTTAAATCAGCTTAACCAAGTACCAACTTACACCTTTCTAGTCTGAGGTTCCAAACAAATAAAGTATTGGATATTTTGCAAACAGTTACTACATTTTCGTAATCAGCATGCTCAGTTACCCCATTGTGCCAACTCCCAGCCCCGTAGCTCAAACTTTGCAAAAAATCGATAAAATCGATAAAAGTAATGCACAATTTCAAAGACTAATACTGTATTCGTAATCAGCATGCTCGATTACCCCCCTGTGCAAACTCCCAGCTCCGTAGCTCAAATTTTGCAAAAAATCGATAAAATCGATATCGATCGATGACGAAAAGTAGCCTATGACACCCGCCGGGGCCCGTAATGTATGTGTGCCAAGTTTGGTCTGGATCGGTTCAGAAATGGAATTTTCTATTCGGAACATACGTGCAGACATACAGACAGACAAACAGACATTCAGCCTTATATATAAGATAAAGGCGGTTTCTAGCAAAGGAAAAAGCGGCCAGGAACTCCGAATGAATGCGAGAAGGGAAAAGGATGTTCAAACCTGCAAATTAAATAAATTTACAAACTTTAGTCATTATCCCATTTGCAACGCAGATCAATTATATAGAGTTTGGAACGGCGTAAAACTTAGCCGATCTGGAACAAGAGCATTTAGAAATGGATGACTACGAACAGATACCAGGTGACAGAACTGTGACCATAGAGGGAAGAGAAGAAGAGGATGATGATAACGATGAAGAAGATATGATGCAAAAGACGAAAATGTAGAAAATAGCGGGAACGACAGCGTTGTTTACGCACACAGTCACACCCACATACACAAATGCCTTCATTGCAATATGCGATAAAACGACAACCAATGAACTTTTCGGAACACTTCATCTTGACTACATGTCAAGTTCGCACATCATCCAGAAATGGAGTAATAGAAAGTATTGGCATCGTTTATTTTGCTGTAACATGAAACTCAAAATAATTATTAGAAATTCGCGAATTAATGACACTTATAGGGCCTTACTGGAACATAGTTCTAAGTTGTTTCATGCTGTTAATATCTCTACGCACCACCCTTATTCCAAATTTTTTTGAAAATCTTTGCAGCATCAAGCAAATGGAAAGAATGAATTAGTCGCAAGCAAACTTTGGACTAGCTCAGTCTGCCTAAAAGACTTTTAAACTATAAATTTACGAGTATACATTAAACTACAAGTTTCACATTTATAGCTCACGCCCGATATTATCAAATTTATGAAAAAGTCAGCAAAAATATCTCTCTCATTATGAAACCTATTCGACATTAACTTTGAAGGATTCCAATTATTAAAGTTTCTATCACATCCTTATTTGCATCCGTTTATCTCCTCATTCTCTGGATTATTACCATTTTTTTTAAGTTGGAGCTTTTTTCCAAGTTTCGCAATGTTCGAGGTCTTTCAGAAACTCGGGCTCAATTTATACCTTTGTAATTATTCAAAAATCCAAGCAAAGTGCCATCACACCTTAGGAAGTTTTTTCATTTCCTCCAAAGGTTTTTCTTCGTTTCTAATTTCTCGAAAACGTTCATCATAATTCTTTGATAAAATTTCATTAGATGCTACCCATTTCCCATGCTTGATCCACTGTCTTTGTAACATGAGACTTCGCGCAGATCGGTTGTCGTTCGATGCAGTTATTTCTCCTTTTTCTAATGGGTGTTTTTTGTTTCCGACTCGCGAAATCTATGGAATAGAGCCATTACAACTTCTGGTTTCGAACGCGCCATGAACCCTATACTCAAAAATTCGTAATTCATTATTTCGGATCCATAAACTCGAATTTGTTCCACAAAATCGTTAAATCATAATTATCTTAGTATTATAGTATCAATTTCCGGAGCATCTCTGGTGTTTAATGCGTTTGTGTTTGACGTGGGTTTGCTAAGAGCCGGTGCTTTGAGTAAGAAAAAATTCTAATCAAGAATATGGCAAGCTAAGGGAAGGAGACTAAAGTTGTGCTGTAACTGAAGGAAGGCCGGTGTCTAGTGGTATGGTGAGGTTTTAACCTCCATAACTGGGCACACGAAGAGATTGAAGAGAAGAAATCTTATCCGTATGGCAAAACGACCAACGGCTCCAAGGCCAACTACAAGAAATGAAGTGGCTTTTCTTTTCTACTTGACTGTGCTTAATTGGTGGTTGCTTGATTGCGATTGAGTGTTGGTGCTCGCCGTTTGGTAGATACCAGCCACGCGGATTGCCAAAGCCAACCTCAAACTTGGGTAATTACACTTTATTAGTAACTATAAAGATCATACAAACAGCGAGTAAATAGGGTAATGTGAGTATTGCAATCATATGAGAATAGAAGCGCAATACTTGTAAATGAGTTTGTAAATGAGTATTATTGAGTGAGATTCGGAGAAAGTGAGATTATACGTGTAAGGCACCAAATAAATGAGCGATTATGTGAGGAATAAATGTGAGGTTAACAAATGAGTTTACAAGACGAGGTTAAATGAATTGTAAAAACTGTAAGGAGCTCAAATGAATCAGAAGCGGGCTCAGCGCTATTTATACGCCTCGCAGATAAAGGAAAGAAGTTTTTGTGAAGGAATGAGGCTAAGCGCGAGTTGCTCCTTTATTAATCGGAGCTTGAGAAATAAAGTGCATCTATTCAAACTAGAAGCAAACATGCACTTTAAGAAGCTGAAAGAAAGAAGTGCAAGATTTCTAGCTACCAAATGTGCATTTCTTGGTTTAGGATGAGTAGTCGTTTGATCATAGTACAGTTATGGTGTCTAACAAGATTTCAATATGATATATTAGTCGTTAATGACGACAATCCGGCCCGGCGCTAGTCCGAGAAGTCCGTGTCATCCGAGTCGATGGTCATGGGGATAGGTGGATCTTCTTTCTTTTCCTTTTCCTTCTTGTTGTCCTCTAGTTCCGGCTGCACGTTATCAGTGTCAGAATCCATGTAGTCAGTGGTATAATCTAGAGTTCTACCACCATCTTCATCTTCATGTTCATCTTCTTCGTCATCCTTCCACCATGGGTTGCGGGTTTGTGTCGGTTCATCATTCCCGCGAGGGTAGCGAGGCTCTTCTACTGGTTCATCATTGCGAGGCTCTTCTCCACGTTCACCTTTTGCGTATCTTCAGAAACGTGTGGCGTGTTCTTCTTCTGTTTCGTTGCGATCTACAGGACCCGGTATTTGTGGCAACTCCTCTTCCGCAATGAGCATCATGTCTTCGAGTTCGTTGCGTTTGTTCACAATAATTGCGAGCGTTCGGTCCAGGAGCTTGACGTCTTCGACAGCATTGAACATGTGGCTCTCGTGTCTTATCTTGTCGACAGGCAAATGACGGCCCTGCCATGTTTGCCATCTTTTCAAGTCTATCTTTCCCGCACGAGCTTTCGTTTCGTATAGCTGCCGCATGTAATGGTAGTTTGTGGCCACCTGGATCGTTTCCGTTTCCGCCTGCCGCTTCTTGGCTTCTTCTGCGAGTTTTGCATATTCGTGGAACCTTCTCATAATTGGCAGGGATTCATGCTCTTGCAAGTGTTCGAAGCGATCAAACTGCTGGATAACTTCTGCCGTTCTGTAGGTCTGGAACCGAGGCTCTTCAGGCTAAACGGCGAGCACCAACACTCAATCGTAATCAGCAATTACCAATCAAGCACAGTCAAATACAAAAGAAAAGCCACTTCATTTCTTATACGGTACTTCGGCTCGAGCACGACACATTGAGGTCGGTTTGCATGTTTTGATCTTCAAACTCCGATTGTTGCTGAATCGAACGGCTCTCTTCACAAGCGCTTTTCAGCTCATTGCATACTCTTCTCAGACAATCGATCGGACCCCTTCCGCCGGACAGTCGAAATCTGCCAGAGTCGCGCCGGACCCAGTTGACCAATGAGAGCGGGGCGATTGGGCGGTCCCTTCTTGTAGGTCGCGGTGACATCACCGGCAGGCGAGTGGGACCCTTCGTTGGATCTGCTGCAAAGGTACGCCATTTCTGCTCCGGAGGTACGCCAGATTGCAGAGCCGCGCCGGAGAAATTTGCCCGCCGCGAGTCCGCCAGATTTGGACGAGCCGCGCAGCAGAAAATCGGAGGGTATGGAGCGCAAATGGGAGGGCCCCGGAGCACAAATGGGAGGGCTCCGAAGCAGGCTGCGTATCGATTTGGCGCGTAGCCAAGCAAAGTCTAACTCCACGGTGATGAGTCCTCTGTTTGCGCTTTCTTCATATTTTAGTCGTTGTTTCTTTGATTTTGTTGTTTCTCCGCGTTTCTTTGCCGTTTCTTTCTTTTACGCGTTGCTCTTTGTCGCGTTTGCTTTTATGTTGTTGTAAGTTCCTCGTTTTCAGGTTTATGTTTCAAATTTTCCTGCGGATGCACTCAGTCACTTCTAGTGCTTGGCTCTTTTCGACTTGCTGAGACATCGTTGACTACTGATGGAGTGGTTTTTGTGATCAATTCTGGTTTTTTGAAACAAAAAGAGTATATTCGAGTGAGTCTACTTTTTTTGTTTCGCACTTGTTCATGCTTGAGCTCCACGGCGGATTGCCTGTTCAAGTGTGTATGTGCGCTCAGAGTCGGCGTCATTCATTACCTAATCTGCTACGTATCTTCCAAGATTCATGGTAAACGTGTAGACTTTTTGAGATGACAAAAACAACAGCTCGATGCTACAATATCTTCGATAGAAAACTCAGCAAAGAGTGAGCCGTTCTTGTATTGTTCAAGCGGTGTATCAGAACTACTACATGCGATTTTATTGACAGTGGCTGTAACATCATGGTACTATCCCTCAACTTGTGTGCATACTTTCAATAACTTTACCGTTAATGTGCTTTTTTGGCAGAATCAGTATTATTCTCTTCCTAGTTTTTTTGGTCATCAAAGTCATCAGAGGATGATTTAGTCAGTTTTACCAATTTCTGAAGGGATTTGTTTTGATGCTATCTGGCCGTTTGTTGCAGGGCTGCAAAAATATAGCAGCTACTTTGAGTAAAGAAAAATTGGTTTGATACATTCGCTTTATGACAAAACAAACAAGCATGGACATAAAAACTAGCGATTCAGAGGCACTGTAGAGGTGGTCGAGCGTCAGCTGTTCGTGGAGGGGTTCGCAGAAGATTCTGATACTGCTGTGCGATTGATAGCTCCAAAAGGTAAGGTTGGCTTTTATCATTTAGTTGCTTTTCTTCAGTGCGCAGATAGCGTGTAAGTTCAGTGTGCAAAATCTGAGTACCTGGGCTTTAAATTTGAGGCGGAGTCCGTTGCGTGCGGTAATTCACCTGATCTTTTTATTCACTTTCTCCCCTCAACTCGCTATTTTTTGAGCGGAGCGCTGACAATAGTTTGGAGTTGAATTTTTTTGTCCAAAATAAATCAGGGAGTTGTTCCGGGCTCTGGTATCCAAGGCTTCTCACAGTTATCCCCACAGTGACCTCAGTCCTCTTTTTTAACCGCTACTAGCAGTTCTCTGTAGTGGGAAGTTTGCGTTGATTGATTGGCACTTGGTTTTTGACCGTACTTTACCCGTTACCGGTACAAGTGTTCTCATGTTACTCGTATTACTCGTGTTACTGTTATCCGTGTTACTAGTGTTACTGATATTACTCGTGCTGCTCACAGTCAGTGATATTGCATTTTGAAATGAGACTGTATTGTAATCATTTCACTATTCAACAGCATAAAAGCGGTAACACTAGTAACACAGTAACTGATAACACGGATAAAGTATGGCCAAAGCCTTACCTAGCTTCATGGTACTCTGATGTTTCATCTGTTTTCCTGCTCTCTGTAAGATGTACCAGCCTTGATCACCCGCACGTTCGCATCAAAACGCTTCCTTTTGTCAAACCATCCTTGAATTTGTAGGCGAACTCTTCGACGATTCCGATACAAGGATTTGGCAAATAGACCATCTCGACATTCGATCTCAATATGTGAGCGTTTAGAACATTTGAGTGATCAAAATAATCTGTTAAAAGGTAGGCTGCGAAGTTGGTTGTGCGTGTCATTTTTGACCGGTCTGGAACAAGGCGTCTTCTTGTGCCTATTCTTTTTCCCGTGGGGGTTATCTAGTCGAGAAGACGTTCATTGAGATTCCCGAAGTTTTTGGATGATTTTTTGTCTTTATAAAACGTCACTATATACAATTTTGAAGTTCTTGTAGTCGGTTAAATTTGCAGAGGCCCTGTAGTTGTCTGTTCTTGCAGGTGAGCGCAGAAATACTTGACGATGTTCACGTCATCATCACATTTTTTGCAGGGTTTTTGATTGCCATCACCAAACCTGAGTTCGCCCACAACTAACAAGTGAAAATCTCAAGCTTAACTCTTTGTAACACTCTTTCGGGCAGGACTTACTCTGTTAACTAATTCTTGCGCATTCAATCAAAACCGTTGGCACTAATGGAAGGATTTGTTGCTTCTCACCTCCAATGTTTCTCCATTTTAGGTTGCTGGTATGCTAGTGGCCCCCTTTCTAGTGTCAGCCTTTTCTACTGATTCATCGGATGTGGGCAAGACAGCGCTAGAAATTGGATTAGATGGCGGAAGTTTTGATATGTTTTTATATAAGCTCAAACCAAAGGCGAATCGACCAGAGCTCACATCCTTGCTGTTTCTGCCTCTCATTGTGTATTTGGAAACCTATTTTTCCTTATGAGATCGCGTCATAATCGTGTCATCATTCTTCATACTTTAGGTCAACATAACTGCTATTGAGTTAGATTCAGTTGTTGTTGAAACAGCAAAGAAATGGTTTGGCGTTATTGAAGAAGAAAATCACCGTGTGATTGTACAAGATGGTCTCGAGTACTTGAAAGAAGCTAGCAAACGTGGTACGAGCGGTAGACTTTCATGTTTCTGTGAAATAAAAGTTTTTGCGAATTTAGGGAAGAAATCTGATGTCATAGCCTTGGATGCATGTGGTGGAGCCATTAGATCGCCGTGCCCTGCTAAAGTATTTCGGGATGTGGAAGTGATCGAGAGGCTCAGAAAAGCTCTTACCCCTACAGGCCAATCATCAAGCTTTGCACATTCTCTCAATCGCAAAATAATACCATAAAATGTTGCAATTCGCTGGATATTCTTTGTAGTTAATTTGAAATAAATGCCTTGTTTCTTCATTCTTCTATCTTCTATCCACAAACGCTAGGGGTGAAAGGGAGGGGATAGAGTACAAGGGTGAGGGTCGCGCTGAACTCCTACCCGGGGGGGGGGGGCTATTCGGCTAATTTGGGTGGGGTTAGAGACAAAATTGGGGTTTGGAGCTTAATTAGGGTTAATTACAGCATGCCGCGGCAGACTTGCGGAGCACAAAATCGGGGGGCTCCGGCGCACAAAATCGGGGGGCTCCGGTGCACAAAATGGGAGGCCTCCGTAGCACAAAATGGGAGGGCTCCGGAGCAGAAATGAGAGGTCTCCGGAGCAGAAATGGGAGGGCTCCGGAGCATGAGTGGCAGACACCCCGCTGGGGAAACCCCGCGGCCCTGCCATTTCTCCGCCGGAGGGGTCCGATCCGCTGTCTGAGTTGTTTTCGCCCACTCCTACAGTCCATCGACATGTCAGTCAAACTTACGGTTCCAAAGCGCATGCTGACGCACTATGTCCACAAACTGGACACTATTATTTCGCGGTTCAAAAACGAGGCACTTGAAGATCTATATCGCGGAGGCAAACGCCGAAAAATTCCAAGCAATCAGAGATTATGTTCAACAATTTGAACAAGCCATTGGAGCTATCGAAGCTGCCATTGCAAAAATCGAGCGCGTTACGCAAGATTATGATTCCTCATTTTCCACCTTGAGCCAACCAGAACCGAAAGAGCAACAAGATTTTGAAGAATATTTTACAAGAGCGAAGACTTGCCCCAGTAAAGCATTCGACTATCTTCTCATTTTACAAGCGAGAGTCCGCGCATTCAAGGCGTGGGGCTGTATGACAACTGTCACCGCGCAAATGACGAGAGAACAACAGAACGCACCGACCAACGCCGTTCAATCAAAAAGAGTTGAACTTCCCACATTACGGATACCGTCATTTCGCGAAGATATATGGGAATGGGACAATTTCTGGGAATCGTTCAATGCCAATATACATTCCCAAAATTTACCGCAATTGTATAAATTCAACTATCTTCTCAACGCACTGAAAGGAGAAGCACGCGAATCAGTCAGGAAGTTCCAAATAACGGCAGAAAACTACCAAAAAGCCATCGACTTTCTTTTGCGCAAATATGGCAATGCAAATGAATTTATTCAACGTCTTATCGAAAAACTCGAGGAATGTACTTCAACATCATCATCACTAAGAGATCAAAGAACTCTTCTCGAGCAACTGCAAGCCATCGTCGCACAATTGGAACACAATGGAGAGAGTATCGATAGTCGGTGATTACAATAACAAGTGTTGTCCAAGTTTCCTGCTTACATACAACGCAGTGTGTTGATGAAGAAGCAAGCATCAAAGGAGCAAGAATCGCTCCAAGTGCATGATTTTTTGAACCCCATAGAAGAAGTTATATAATGCGAAGAAATTGTCTCACTTTATACGAGCAAGGAAACTCAACAATCTCAAGTTAGCGTGCCTCGTAAAGAGAAAGCACGAAAGGAACTCCAACAGACATATGTTCGATCATGTATGTTTTGCGGGGGAAACCACAAGTGTATCGCTTGTACAATATACTCTACTCCGAAAACGCGTTCGCAATATTTGAACTGTGTCTCATCTGCGCCTTTCCTCAACACGCAACCTCTCAGTGCCAGAAACGGAAGTGCTTCAACTGCCAAGGTTTGCATCACACTTCCTGTTGTTTCAAAAGTGCGCAAGATGGCGCATCGACATCAATGCGAACCGCCGCTCTCGCATCGAGCCAGGAGAAAAGCAAAGGAAGCGCTCCTCGGCAGACTTCACAGACGAAGTCAACGAAGAAAGTCAATCACCTGGCACGCGAAAATGATGAGGTTGCTACCGACACGGTTGTCTGCGAAATCCATTCAAACCATAAACATCGGACATTTCTTTTGACTGGAGAAGTGAAGGCGTTGAACGAAAAGGACAACACGTTGAGAAAAATCTGCTTAGTTTTCGACACTGAAGCTGAAGCATCCTTCATTCACAGAGAATTGACAGAGGAGTTGCACCTTATGAAAGTTGGTGAAGAAAAGCTGCGTCTCCATACCTTTGGAACTCACTCCATCCAAGAAAAAGCTGCGGATATTGTTAGACTAAATGCCTGAGATGTGAAAGGAGCGCCAGTTACTATGGATCTTCTCACCTACGATATCGTGGCAAAATCTTTTGAGGCGCCTTTGCTTTCCGAGTAAGATGCAGATTTCATGCGGCAGAATAATATTTCGTTCGACATGACAAGTCCGAAGACATGCAGTCCAAAGATATTGTTAGGATGCGACAGCATGTGGTCATTCGTTGTCAAAACGAAGACAAATCCCACGTTCGTATACCGTCCGGTCTCCACCTCATTGAATCAAGCTTCGGATATCTGGTATCAGGCCAGTCCGCTATTCCAGAGGACACTATCGAATCTGAAGACGAAGACAAGTGGGATGGGTATTGGACTTTAGGCACAGAAGTCAACACTGTATCGATGGCTACCGAGGATACCAGTGAGGCCGAGAAAGAACGAGAGCAATAGGCTTGGGAAGAGTACTGGTCCTTGGGCGCAGCAGACCGAGAAATTCAATCAGTCGCAGAATGATGATCAAGCTCGAATAGACAACATCGTCCATGAAGACTTCATCAAGACGGTAGAAAGGCGCGAGGACCGATGCTACGTTAGATTACCGTGGAAAAAACATATATCGACACTGCCAGATAACAAGTACATAGCGTACCGTCGACTGGCGAATCTGTGGAAGTCACTCCAGAAGGATCCGGATGCGTTGCAACGATACGATGAAGTGTTTCAAGACCAATTGACATTCTGGAGCATGTTCCCAGAGGACCGACGGAGCAGAGGCGTATACATTACTTACCCCATCAGGCGGTCATCACTCCGCACAAGAAAACGACAAAGTTGAGGGAAGTGTACGATGCTTCGGCTCATTACAAAGATTCTTACTCTCTCAACGACGTTCTGCATCGAGGTCCAGTGATGTTACCACAATTATTCGTAGTGCTGTTACGCTTCCGGATTGAAGTATAGCGATCATTTCTGACGTGGAAAAGGCATTTTTACAAGTCAGACTTCATGAAGAAGATCGCGACGCGGCCAGATGTTTGTGGCTACAAGACTGTACTCTACCACTCACCCAGAGTAATCTCCTAGTCCTGAGGTTTACGAGGATTCCACTGGGGTTAAATGCTTAATCCCTTAATCCCTTCCTACTCGCAGCTACAACGCCTTATCACCTGGACCAATACAAAGATAATCTCAAGCTAGTACAGGAGGTGAAGGAGAACCTGTATGTGGACAACTTGATGGTCACGGCAGACACGGTTGAAGAAGCACTCAGCTGTTACCAGAAAATCAAGAACATGTTCAAGGAGCTGGGTATGAATATCAGCGAGTTCGACTGCAACAATCAACGGCTTGCAAGCGAGATTTCTGAGATCGACAGATCGTCGGATGTTTCTACAAAAATACTTGGAATCCCATGGAACTTCTTCATAGATCGGCTGATTTTGTCATGCAAGATGAACGAACCAAGAATCCTTACCAAGAGAGCAGTCACAAGCGCAATAGCTTCTGTTTATGATACAATGCGATGAATGCTACCGCTGCTCCACAAACCCAAAATGTTCCTTCAGTCACTTTGGAAGGACAAGGTGGACTGGGACACTCCATTATCAAGTGATCGTATGGAGGGATGGCATCATATATGCCGGAAGATCAACAATTTTACCAGAGAGTTACCCAGATTTGTCGCAAAGGCATTCATCCGTGACTCTCATCGCGTTCGCTGATGCCAGTAAAGAAGCCATTGCTGCTTGCGTATATCTGAAGTACGGCAACACTATTGATCTCTTGATGGCGAAAGCGAAGCTCCCACCTCTCAAGTATGAATCCACAGTACCCAAGTTAGAGTTAAATGCTGCCACGCTGACGATGAGACTGCTGAATTCTGTGGTGACGCAGTTACGCTCAACCGTCGTAATCCGTGTATACGTCTTCACCGACTGGGAGATCGTTTATTATTGGATTAAAGGAAAGCCGCACAAAGAGAATGGAGTTATGATATACAACAGACTACAGAAATCGACGATATAAGCGATCATCTGATAAGCCAAGATATATAGGTGTATTTTGGGCATGTACCTACGGATCAAAACCCAGCGGACTGCGGAACAAGAGGACTGGATAAGAGCCAGCTGGAAACCCACTTTTGGTGAAAAGGACCTCCGTTCTTGCTAGATTCTCCGAAGGACTGGGATGAGGATCGCAGACTTTTCCAGAAGTTTAAGAGACAAAAGTTCTTTACCGCTCAATCTCCCGATCCGTTAATGGCTCAACTCTAGCAAAACTTCCAAAGGAGCAACCATCAGACATATTTGAACGACACAAAGGCTATCCTTACGCTACAGTCAAAAGGATCGTGGCAAGAGTTCTACACGTTTCGCTAAGATTCTGTTGGAAAGAATTGCGAGACGTAGTCTCAACTTTCACACACCCACCTTCCTCGACGATTTCGTTGTCGCTCAACATAAGGAGCTTAGCGTTGCAGAAGTTTCGAACGCTGGAAAGATCATCATTTTATTAGGTTCTTGCATAAGTTCTGTCCGATTTGAATTTTTTGAGTTCAAAATGTCATAACTTCTTTCAAAGTCAACGTTTTTCCAAGATCCCAGTTTCCTTGTGTTGAGCAACTTCTTAGCTATCAGACACGTATTAAAATCTGCGAAAATCCACGTTAAGCAAGAAGCAAGAACTCAAAATCTTCACAGCGTTTTTCTTCAAACTTGTCTTTTTTGACATGGCAATGCTCCTTTATGAGAAGTGATAGCATATTGTCTAACAATGGATAGATAGAGAATTTTTCGTAGATTGTTTTGCGCCATAAAAGAGCCCATAGGGTCTGCATTGCCGAGATATTTTTTGACCGAACAAAAAATTAGCCACTTTTTGACCTCGCTTCAGCGCATGTGTGCATGCCTATTTACGAGTTATGAAAATTTTACAGTTAACGCAAGCTCCGAAAAAAAATTAATAAATGGGCCCTGCTAGCTCTTGCTTTACTCAGCACCTTCAGCTTTGAAGTCGTCGATTACTTCTATTCGCAGAAAGTTATAGCTTGCAAAACATCTTTACATAAAATTAATGTTCAACGACAAATTTCACTAGCAAGACGCTTTTTGCATGGAACCGAACTTAGGCATATATTAGCCTTCTACACCCTCATTCCGCAGTTAATGAAAGAACTTGACTTGAAGGGCGCATTGTAGAGATTTCCTCGCAGAAACATATTTTTAGGGTAGGAACGTACCTCGGCCACTTGGAGATTTTAGACCTGAAATCTCCTTACATTAAGAAATTTATTGAAATTTGATATGCTTCAGAAAGCGCAAGAAAAGCACTTTCTAACGGTACTAATAATATCGCATTTGACATGAAATTCTCTTAGAACAGCTGCTTCAAACATAAGGCAATAAAAATCGGACAGAACTTATGCAACAACCTAATATTGCACCAGAGAGCGCTCTGTACCCCAGAAGTGACAGCAAGCATGCCTCATTTGAACATATTGCCGGACACGAAGGTCTTCTGAGATGCTATGGACAAATGGGAAGAAGTTGCCTTGACGATACAGCAAAGAATCCTTACCTCATTCTTCAAAACTCCTGGCTCTTTGAGGCAATAATCCGTGATTGTCACGGCAAAGGACATCCTGGCATAGGCCACACAATCGCATTAGTTCGTCAGAATTTCTGGATACTCAAACTGCGTGCTCAAGTCACGAAATTCATTCGACGATGTGTGGAGTGCCAACGATTTAATAATCTGCCATACAAGTATCCAAACCAAGGTGCTTGTGAGAGTGCAACAATCAAGACCCTTTGAGCACGTCGGATTAGACTACTTTGGACCCCTATCAGTGAGGACCAACGAGGATACCACAAGCAAATGTTTCGGAGCGATTTTAACCTGTATGGTAACAAGACTGATCCATCTGGATGTAGTATCGGATAACTCTACAGTAGCATTCCTTAACATGCTTCGGCGATTCTTTGGCAGAAGAGGAATTCCGAAATTTATCACCAGTGACAATGCTCCTACATTTCTTTTGGGAGAAGAAATCCTGGCAGATTTATATCAAGAATCTCGAACAGATGTCACCCTAGCAAGAGAGATGAGCAATCGTGAAATCGAATGGAAGCATATCACGCCGTTTGCGCCTTGGCAAGGAGGAGTTTACGAGCGTCTGATCAAGTCAGTCAAGCATTTGCTCTACAAAACCCTGAAGATCAACTCCGACATTCGAAGAGATGACGTCTATACTCATCTTAATTGAAGCTATGCTCAATACAAGACCTTTGGTCTACTTGAGTTCAGATTCCTGCAACGAAACCATCATCAGACCCATAGGCTTCCTTCAAACCAAGATCTCACTCAATTATCCTCTGGATTTCGCGGAAGTCAGTGACGATCCCTCCTATCTTCTCTCAGAGAGCAAGCCGTGCTTCTTACCAAGCAGCAAACTATCGACGACGCATTAGAAAGCTCTTGCAAAGCGGAAAGATTTTGGAACATTTGGAGAATTTAACACCTTACTTCTCTTCGCGAAAAACATAAGTTGCAAGTGGGTCACAGTAAATCCACATCGCTTCCTCAAGAAGGTGACTGCGTCTTGATTACCGATTCAATGCAGCCAACGCAATGCTGGAGAATGGGACCCATCACTGAACTAATGGCCGGAGCAGATGGCGAGATAAGAGAAGCTGTGGTGATACTTCCATCAAGGAGGCAAATTCGCAGGCCAGTAAACCTTTTAGTTCCTCTCGAATTAGAAGACAGAACCAAAAAGACCACGGATTCACTACAAGAAACCCAAGAAGGAGAACCTCAAAAAGCTCAAACCGGCTCGAACGAGATATGATCTGACGCCTCGCAAAAGAATAGACTACAGCGAAGAACGTAGAGCGCCTTTCCTCCTGCGCATATCTTTTCCGCTCGCACTATTCGCAAGTATTCTCCTTCTCTGCCTGCCATCCATGGCACACCCGACAAATTGGGCGGTCAACAAACTCATTGCGGAACATACAATGCTTTGCTGGCGTTGTGGAAGTAAGGGCGAGGACCATACGAAATTTGTGCCGCCCTGCGAAATTTGTGCCGACAATTCCTGTCGATACTTCGAGCTTCCTCAAGCTTTGGAAACTGTTCATTTTTCTCCTCAAGTGCTGGTACACGAACAGAATATGCACTGAAAAATGAAGAGGAATAACTCGATCCAGATTGTGGAGTTGACGTGTCCTCCTCCAGCTTCTTTTTGCGAGCATGTTACCTGCTTCTTCTGTACGGATATCCTCTTCAACCCGGAATGCTGGCCCGTGGGAGGGATCGTATCGATAGCACTTATACTCTGTTTCCTTCTCACAGGATGCTACGTCTGTTTCTATGTGCCAGTAGTCGTAGGAAAACCTGTCCGCATCCTACTACGCCTACGCCCCAACACTGTGAGCAAGGCTCTCTGCTGCTTGTTCAAAAGAAGCAGAAAAGAGAGAAGCAGACGACGATTCAGAAGAGATCTGATAGAACTTTTGGCCATAGCGTGTCTGGTCAGTGCTATCACCGTGACGGATGGATGTCAATAGTGAATATCTTCTCCCACAAATCCAGCGTATAAACACAATCCGATAAAGGACAAGTCTGTCATCTACGGCTTTTAGAAATACTCAAGGTAAATTCGTTTGAAAGAGAGGATTGCTTTCGGTTGACAAGAAACCCGACTACGATCTACGTGATTCGAGTATTCTGGGAAGCTTTGGAACTCACATGTGAGCCAGAAACGGACTCCCTTACGCCTGACACCATGTACCTAATAGTGGACAGCAAGCGATGCCCACATACGGGCTCCTGCATTGGAGAAAAGTGTGCATCAATCAATTCCACCAGCATCATACCAGAACTAGAGGAACTCAACGAATTTCCAGAAAACACAACCTGTGTGGAATCTTGCGGAGGACCAGATTGCGACTGTTTCTACTGGAGTTCGGGATGTCTCTTCTATCGCATCTATGTAACTCCTACTTCTCCGCAGATCTACGAAATCTTCCACTGCAACCGCTTGCGTGAAGCTGCGATAATAAAACTGTCGCACTTTGATGCAGATCTGCGTAAATCTGGCGCGTTCACGGGGCTTCTACACATGCAACCAAACGTCTCGAATATGTGGAAATTCTTCACTTTCACCTTGTCATCAATCACTCTGCCGCCAACACCATTGCTGAATCGACCGTTCATTTCGATGGGAATACAACTGCACTTTGGGACTATCGTTTTCAACTCCCTCTCAGATGCGCTAATCGAACAGCTGCCAAGAAACTTCAGTGTCAATTCGAAGACAACTGTACATGCTTCCCAGCTGAATCGCAAGCTAACTGTAAGTGCAGTAATGTAAGCTTGTCATCCTGGTTCAACAACATCAACCACGTCTTGCTAGCAGTTTTCTCATCAGTCTCATTCAAGCTAGGTCAAGAAGGTGAAGTACAAGCAAGCATTGCGAAAATGATGACGGCAGAAATCATCATGACGGTACAAGGTAACTTTACGACTGACGTAATAGTTGAGGATGCAGTGTGCAGAATCGAGAACGCGAATGCGAATCTTCAAGGCTGTTACAAGTATGCAAAGGGCGCGATGGCAGAAGTGACTTGCACCTCAACGCGTGATGTTCAGGCAGAAGTGATATGTGACGAAGCTACCTCATGGCCCGGCGCAGATCGTCTAGAAGCAGGCTGGACTTCGCTTTGAAGCAAACAGCAAAGGGGTATCGTTTTTGACGAGTCGGGGTTGAGGCACCAAGAATAAGCGCCATTTACTCGAACACAAGCTTTTCGGACAGGTTATCACACGATTGACATGCTCTATCGTGCATGGCGAAAAGTGCGCGCGATTTGAAAGCAAGGCTTAAGTAAACAAATTGCTTGTTTACAGCGCACACAGAAGCATGTGACACCAAAATTGAACTGTATGTATAGAAAATTATTTGCGAAAGGACTGTGTAAAAAGATTTGAAAACTTATGTGAAGTAATACCTTTTTCAAAATTAGATCGTCTCCAGGCGATCACCAGACGATCTGAGATCGTCTGGAGCATATATTTTCGTCACTTCACATAAGTTTTGGATCTTTTTGGCATAGACGGATTCCTCGGTCAAAAATCTATCCCTGAGCATGAAGACATTTTCATATCATTGCCTTTCCTTTGTTTTTTGCCTTCAATTCTTCTCGCTTTGTTAAAAATCGCGCTCCAATGCCAAACTCTTGTGCATGCGTAGTATTCAGCTTCAGTTTGGATTTTCACTCTTATCTTATTTTTCTTTCAGACCAGTAAATCTTTCTTGTTTCCATCTTCTCCTAAGCAGGTAAATCAAAGGGGTTTTCGAAAACTTCCGAAAGTCAGGGGAGACTTCGTTTTCAGAAACCCTAGAAACCGACACGTGCCAGGCCCTGAGCTACCTTCAGAGTCGGCTGCTCCAAAGACGGAACGAAGTCCAATTTAAGATTCAGCTTCAGTTCTGTCCGAATTCACATGAAATGCTCGGTTTCGTGCGGCTCTATCCCCACTGAATTTCAACTCGGAGGTATCGTGAAATTCACACAGACAGGACAATCAATATTGACGCAGCGGATTGAAGAAGGCACGAGCAGCATATCCGAGACTGAATGGCCAGACTTTAGTCACATTATCGACGTTGTAGCGCAATGGTAGACAGCGCTACTAGTTACCGCCATTCTCCTAATAATACTGGCATTGACATACGTGATAATCTCCGCATGTGGAATACGCTGCCTTCTTTTAATTATCAAGCAACTGCTATGGCTGTTTCGCACCTTGCTTCTATCTCCCTTTCGTTGCATTTTGCGTTATGCGTGCACGTTGCAAAAGAAAGCCATAACAAAACCCAGTGAAAAGGAGCGAGATAGGGAAAGCTATCTTGTTACTTGTTCTCTCTGTATTATCATGTATACATCCATTCATAGCCAGAACGTGAAAGAGAGCTTCGAGAAGAGTAACTGCATTTATATTGTACTTAGTTTTACAAACCACTACGGCTCTCACAGAAAGCAATGTTCCAGATCTCAAGAAATGGCATGGGAGACACATCACCGTTCTCTCACTTATCTTCGGTTCTGAATAGACTCCTTCGCAAAGGAAATTGAAGATGAGTTGGAAAGTTTAATGACGACACTAACAACGAACAAAGCAACGAGAAAAAACACAAAATCAGGGGAAATGTCCCAATTGACTCTCTAGCAGGCTTTCGCACGGTTATGTCTGGATCAATTCTCGGTGAGTTTTCACGTGGGGAGGTCTGGTTTTCTCCTAATCAGTTTTCGACTCCCACGAGCCTCTCCTTTTCGATGCTCCCGTTTTCTTCCCCTTTTAAGCATTCCCCTTTTTCTTCCTTTTTTTGCGGTGGGAGTTCGGCAAGGTGGGAGTTCTTCCAATTTTGCGCCGGGTGCTCGCATCCTGATGGCTTCATATAGGTGTCTGGTATTCATTACTGCGCAGTAAGTGTCGTAAAACTGAAATAAATTTTCAGGCGCTCTTATCTTTATCCATACTCTACCAATTTCAACAGGGTGGACGCTAAAAGGTATAACTGATCCAAGCTGGCGAGTTCTTCTAAGGTGGCGTCGATTATAGTTTACAGTTCTGCCATGACCTTCCATATGTGTACCTCGCGACATTCTATTTGTGGTCAAGCTTATATCAGTTCTCCTTCTTCTTCGATTCTTTCAAGATGTTTTTTGCAGGCCAACATGATATTCGTGGTTGCTTCTTCTTATTTCCGCGTAACCACACGATGACCACGTTGACAGTGTTTCAGTCTTTGTACAGCATTCTTGAGTTGGCCTGCATGACTTTTAGTAATCACTCCTCCTCACCGGTAGCCCCATAACTGAGGGCTAGCGTTTAGAAATCTCCAATCACTTCCAACAGTACTGTTTGCTGTAGAGTTTGCGCGGTCCTCTGGAGAGTTGGCATGAAGATTCAGAACAATGGCAAAACTTCTTGAAAAAGCATGCCTCGCAGAGGTTGACTTTTAGGAGCCCGTTGATTGTGCCACAGTGAAATTGTAAGTAATTAAAAAGGTGAAACGATGCATTGTATAATACAAGATCTCCCAAAAATCTTTGTTACGCGGACTGTGGCGCCCGCCTAAAAAATGCGAAACTACTTTCGGTGGACCTAGTATTTTTACGCCACATCCTAGATAGCCGTGAGGCGCTCGAACTGTGTCAAGATATCACTACTTTTTAGATGACATTAGTGGTTTTTTAACGCTGAAAACTCTGATCCGCCTTGACAGACAAATGGGAACGAACCTGACGGGAGAATTCAAAACGATCTGTGGCTCGACTAATTGGTTGAGTTTGAGCCATCTTACTATACCCAGCTGCACCTCCTCGTTACCTTGAGGCAGCAGACCTGAAGGACAGCGAAGATATGTAGATTAGTTGGGTGTTACTGCCTACAGTAAGTCTACACTGCGCAAAAATACCAAATGCAGATGAAGCCGATTAACGCAAGGATCTACTTCCTTCATGCTGCTTCAATGCTTCTATTTCAGAAGTCAAAAATTAACAACTGATCGATCTGTTTTTTTAAGAAACTCCATTTTGTCTTTTGGGTGTTATGACGTCAATTGCTGCCACGAGTGCATTTTTGATTTTTTAGATAACAAGCTTCTATGGTCATAATGGAACAACAAATGGGAAGAAAATGACGCGCTGTTTCCCTCAATTTTCCAAAGAAGAGAACTAGAGGGAACTCCTCACGGTAACATGGCCACGACAGGACGTGCCAGTTTAAAACACTCACAACTTAAAAGTGGAAACGTTGTTTACACAACGAATAAGAGATACAAAGAAAAGGAGAACTTTTACGGCTGGAATAATCTTCTTTTTAGCAATTTTAGTTCAATGTGTTCTCCGCTAAATTGCGTAAGGAGGATTCTTCGCTTGATCTTCTATGAAACATAGCTGCCGACAAATGACTGACTGTGTTGCAGAGAGAAGGTGCTTAGAGGATACCACGCACTCTTAGCAAAGTATTTTACGTTGATTTTCCCTGCAACCATGCTGCACAATGCTTTATTTCATCTTATTATAAGAAGAAACAGACAATGAGGAGAAGTGCTCGTTTCATGCAGAATGATTCTTCCTTTGCCTGACCATCTCAAGGATCTTTTTCCGGCATATAGGTTTGGCACCTCCCTTCTTCCTGCATTCCACGCTGAAAACACACATTTTTGTTGCGCATCAAAACAACGTAGTTTCAGCCTTACTAGTATCGCTTTTCTTCTGGCGTAAGGATTCCAGCATTCGTTAGCCCTAAGAAACAAGCTCCCAGGAAGAAAAAGAAAAACAGCAGGTTCATAGTTGTTTACAGCAATATGAGTGTGCCCTGAAAAATTCTGATAATTTTTGGGTTTGTTTGTAACATGAGAGAAAAGTGACAGCGCAGCGTTTATGTAATTGAGTCTCCTTTGCAAGACAGATATGTTGAAAAAGATGGATTGAAGCAAACTTGCGATTAAAAGGTTAGAAAGTTTGACGAAAGTTGCACTGCGTTTGTAAAGAATGAGTTGATCAGTGTGTGATGCTTGTAATTCAAACCCACTGAAGTGGTAGGATTGTAATAATGAACTGTGTCTTTCTCTTTTGTGCAGGTTGTCCTCTCTTCGATATCAAAGAACATAATGCCTAGACAAGAGCAAAGGCTTTTTTATCATCTAAGCGAGCATGAAAAAATTTTACTCGCAATAAAACTCCGTAAGTTCTCGAAAAATTCATTCAGACTATCATACTTCGGTCATCAATAGCCATTAGGGAGTACAGGTACCGTGATTGAAAGTGGCACTTCTAAGCGGAGTATTGGCGTTAATTATAAACTAAAAAAATTTTCCTCAAATTGCTGTATGCAAGTTTTGCTACAAAAACAATGTTTAGCCTATTTCGAAAAGTAGCCCATGAACGCCTCCCAGATACACGGTTGTCTCAAAAATAGGTTTATTCCTATAGGATGGTAGCAGGACAATTATAGCTGAAGAGCTCATATGTAAATGCTGTGCGCCTATTACTGCTGCTTTGATGATTTTGAATAACGATTTGGAACGCTATATGTGATAAAAATTTTCTTGAAAAAATGTGAAATACTGAGCAGTTTGCATCCAAACATGCTCCATTTTCTGATTCAGTAAATTTGAGGTTCTCTCTTTTTGGCAAAGTGAGCCAAGTGTTGCAACGTGCAAAGGACGTTTTATGATATTTCGCGCATCTTTTGCGAAAAAAGTTGGTGCAAGTTTGACTGTTAGTAATATTTGCGCATATAGCAGAATTTGAGTGCAATTGCAAGTTTGCAGTCGTCGAACTCCCCATTTAGTCACTCTATACTGAAACGATTTTTTTTTGTTCTGTGAATATGAGCAGTGGGATTTTCATCGTTAGAAAGACTTTTTTATGCAATTTAGACAGGTTTTAATACCACTATAGTCAAAACTGAGATCTGGAAGAGTTTCTTTGCTCTCTATAACCTCAGAAAAAGCGTTGGAAATCAAAACAAAACAAGCGGCCTTGTACTTTTAAACAGCTTTATACTCAGGTGAGCATTTTCGCATCGCAATGAAAAGCGTAAACTCTGGACTTTCCGTAAAGATTTTTTCATACGCGCAAAGTTCACTTCGTGAAGAGCACTAAATGCGATATGCATCTTGTAAGAGAAAGCATCAAAAAATTTCATAGCTTGAGTCTCTCATACTTAGGATCAAAGACAATTGTAGCCTTATTGCATAACTGAAAGTTTAGAATTAGTTCTAGAGTTGCTGTTGCAAAAGCTACTTTCTAATAGAACCAAGAGAACATAAAAAAAAGAAGATTTATTAGGTGACTGTCGGATTCAGCTGCAGATGGTATATATATATACTGCTTTTGTGACTTCTATGATTTCTGTGGCAATAGCTATTGTGACGTGCTCAAAAAAAAAATTTGGATTATAATAGATTTTGTATGCTTTGAAGCTAAAGAAAACTCAAATTAAGCTGCTCGAAAGTGACACCAAACCATTGCATCATTGATTTTCCCATTTTCTCTGGCCAATTCGAAGCTTAAGATAGATAAATCCGTTTGTTTTCTCTGCACCGTGTACAGAAAAGTTCTCTATCTTGCTCAAGTCAGCTCTATTCCAAATTTTTTGTTACAGATGCTGCTAAATCTCATTTGTATACCGAAGTGTGCCTACGTTCTCCAACCAACTCTTGACTATTAGTAAAAATGCTATTATCGAGAAAAGACCTACCTTTCAAAATAAGATGATTAGCAATTGAGCAATCGGAAAACGCCCATTTCTGAACTGACTCATTTACATGGCAGGTTGTTTAGGGCTGTTAAACCCTTAGCCTTTTTATGTTCGTTGGAAATTTGTTACAGCAAGTGACGCACAGTTTTCATATCGCTACAGTCTTTGATCTATTCGTGCTAATGGGAGCAAGGATTTGAGCTGCAATGAAAAATTTGAAACACATTTTGATTTTCATAGCTGCAAATTCTGAGCGGCATCAAAGAAATCACCATTACCATCATTCTTTCCAACTCAATGTGCCATCATTTCATACCACAGATTTATATCAACAGAACAATAAGTTTACTCAACTAAATCAATCAAAGCAAAGTGGAATGTAATATCAAATTCAGAGAATAGGCGTATTAATGAAAATCACTTTTGAAGTATATAGATCTGTACAAATGCACAGTAAGAAGAGTGTTTCTGATCTTAGGAGACCACTGAAGCATTATACACAAAGCAATAAGATGAAAGTTGTCATTATGTCAAAATTTTCACTTTGTGCAAAACCTTGTGGAGCGCTTTGATGTGGCAGGCATTGCCAAGCACAAGCACTACAATATAATCTCTAAACTTTTTGCGATACACTTAGGCTGCGTTCACACTGATTTTGTGTTCCGGAACAGTTCCAGCACAGCGCTCGAACTGTGCGCTGTGCTGAAACAGCTCCTGAATTTACGGGTCAGTATGAACCCAGCCTTATGAAACTATAATGCACCAAGTTAGCAAGGGTTGTGGAATTATCCGATTTCAACGGAATTACAAAACATACGAGAACATACAAACACAAACATATACGGAAAAAACATAGGCAAAGCATGCATACATATCTATATCTACCTTTGAGATGTGAAACGATGATTGCGATAAAGATAATTTGACATCTTTTGATTTCTGGCTTTTACTCCTTATCTCTGAGAATTTCCTAGTTAGTTTGGTCTGCAATTATTAAAAATACGCGTTGAAATTGATTTGAACTGGAAGACATTTTCAGTAATCAGATTTCGTGCTGTTAGAAAAGCTTGATTGAACGAAAATGACAGAAAGGACTCTAACATCGTTAAGAGAGCTGTCCGCATGCTACGTCTCGAGCCTTCCAGATACTTTGGTTGTGAGCTGGTCTTACAGCTACTAGAAACTATGACAATAACTTTGCTTGAATTTATAAATTGAAGTTCATCTGGCAAGTCAAATACTTCGACGGTTCTTCTGAAAACGAATTTCTTGATTTGTTAGACTAATTAAGTAGTCAACTTTTTATGAAACTATTGTTTTTCTGAACAACGTATTCATGTGAGAATACGAAAGCATCTTTGCCAATGTAAGAATTACCGTATTTAATATATAGGATTGCCCCAAATTCTGCCTCACCGTGCAAAAAAAAGCCCCTTCGTATGGTGAGTGATATACTCTGACACAGATGCATATAATATCTCTGTTGAGCGTCTCAAGCTGAACAGGTGCAATTGATGAAAAATGAGGTTTCGCTCCATTGATAGATGTCCTTTAAAATTTGAACAGTGATTTCGTGAGTACCCCAGACACCAATGCTGTTTCTTATCACTGTGTCTGGTATGGTTTGTGTCGGCATTATTTTCACTTTGAATCCCTTGAACCTTGAATTTTACTAGTTTTCACAAATGCTATGACTATTGTTCTTTTGCTGCCAAAAAAAGTATGCAGAACATAAAACTGAAAAATGTCTTAAGCAGAAATTAGTTAACTATCAGGCGGTATCGACATACATAGGTGATTTGGGTTTGTACGCTATACAAATAAGTTTGAACGATTAATTTGAGGCACTCGACTCGAAGTGAGTGACATAATTTTGCAGTATATTAAGGCATTTTTAAAGCAAAATGGTGGCATCAAATGTTGTTGCTAAGTGGTAAGTGCTGCTCAACAAATGCAAGCCATATATGGGCAATTTTTAGTAGTTAAAAGAAGGACTTTTTATGTTTTTTAATGCAGATGGTCTTTAGATTGCATTAGAGGAAAAATTTAAGGGTTTAAGGGAAAAATCGCTGTTATGTACAGGGTGTCCAAAATTACCTGCGCGCGTTTTTGAATGCTAGGAGGATTTGAGGAGGGCCTCATAATGCACTAGTAAAATTAGAATTTTCTGGTTTTTTTGAAAAAATCTCAAATTCTTTTGACAGCCGAAGTATGCACTGCGCGCAGATACAACCAAGAGTTTTCACGATTTTTTTGCCATCGTCCGAGGCTTAAAAGTTGAGTCACGACAATATCCGCTCTTAAGCTCCAAACACCTCCTCCGATGGCACACTCGATTCATCTGGTGTGGATGAAAGAGGTCCGGCCATCAATGTATTACCGATATTGCAGTGCGCAACACTTTAGACGAGCTCGTGTGTCTTTCCCGCTGGTTTGCCAAACTGAGAGGTATGCAATGCCGCGCAACTGTCGCCATATGCGTCTTTCATCTCCGACCCCACTTTCAGTTATCTGATTTTTCACGTTCTTTTATTAATTGTGCTCGGCAGCTCGATGAACTCTGGTTATTTAGCGGTCGAGCAAAGTGATTGTTATAGCTCTTGGATACTGTCGCGCTGATGCGTGGGGAAAGTATGTAACTTTTGTGCAAATTTATTACCGTGAGCGGAGAGGGCTCGTTCGTTTACTACGCGGAGATCGGTCGAAAATTGTGGATTTTTCTGACATCAAGTACTGGAATTCGTTTGGTTATCACCGTGACTTGGGACGAGGCGGACTCGTCCTATGTTATTGGAGCAGTTGGACGGACGCGCCGGAATAGCTAGCCAGCTCCAACGTTTGTAGACAGTAAGTGGCGGGTTGTGCAGCCAGTCATACGAAGCAAGGGATGCTGAGCTCATCGAGCTCCAATATGGTGCTAGGCGCATGGAATACGGAAGATTCCGCCTGCGTATGACATGGATTGGACTCGCAGATCGAGGATAGCTGGATAAAGGATATTCGTTGACGACAGCCCCGTTTCGTGCATTTACACCATCGCGGGCGTGCCTTTTTGAAGCCTTTCCAGCTTTACAGTAGGCTGCAGCTCGCGGGGTATTCGCAGCTCACAGCATGCCCGTCCTTTAACCTCTTTTTGTTGTTTGAGTATTTCACATCGTTTTTTCTCCTTAATTTTCACTTTAGGCCGTTACACATTCTCATACACGCAAAACCATTGCTCCGGAAAGAATCGGAAGGAATAATGAGTTTTTTTCAAAGTTGCAGTGGCGGATATCGTGGTCATGATTGGAAGTGCAATGCTTTCTTCAATGTTTCATAATGATTTGTCTTCTTTTCTAAAGAGAGACTGCTGAAGTGGCTGTTTCAGCACTTCTACAACAAAGAGATGTGGGTGTGCTAAAATAAATATTTCAATGGTCTCATTTGAGGAGAAGGCATGATAGCCATTACTGCTCATGAAAAAAGCACATTCTTTCCCCTAGCTATGCCGAGACGATAGTTTACGATTCTGAAAATGTTTGTATGGTATGTAAGAAGGAGCATGAATTCAATGTACCAAAACTTTTTTCCTGCTCTTTCAGTATCCATCAAAGCAGAACTTGTAGGATGCTCGACCGAGACAATTTCAAAGAAAAGAGAATGAGTGTCTGATGAGCAAGTGCCTGAACTGAGGGATAAAAAGGAAAAAAGGTGAGAAAAAGATGAGAAATGCGGAGGAGGTTAAAGGACAGGGATGCTACGAGCTGCGAATTCCCTGCGCGCTGTGGCGTACTGTAAAGCTGGAAAGGCTTCAAAAAAGCACGCCTGCGGTAGTGTAAATGCACGAAATGGGGCTGTCGTCAACGAATATTCTTTAACATCAAGGACGTCGTTATGGGAATGCGCCACTTCATATTCCATGCGTGCGCAACGAACCTAAGTTTACCACGCTCAGCAGAGAAAACCAAGCAACAAAGAGGCCAGAAGACACACTCGGTAAAGCAGTGGCAAGAATGCAGGAAGGGTAGCGATGAGTGTGATGTTGAAATGGAGTATCCACTCACAAACAATTTTGGAAGGGTTGAGACGTAGCGTGCAGAATCTCATAACGACGGTTTGGGTCCTTTTTCTCATTTTCGTTCAGGCAAGCTTTTCTTAACAGCAGGAAATCTGCATACTGAAATTATCTTTGAAATCAATGTTGTCGTGTATTTTTGACAAAGTGGATGCGGTGACTGGCTACGCATACTCAAACACCTATGGAGACAGCAAAGTGTGCTTTACCAAGTGCTCTGAGGACAGGGATTGCATTGCACCTACAGTTTGCCCCAATCCCAATCAGGCCAAAATTGGCATGGCGGGAATCCGCTAGGGTTTCGCGGTCACTCCTACGCTGCCTCTCCGATCTCTCTTCAATGCTTTTGCTCTCTCTGACAATGCGCAAGTGCAGTGCAAACGCCTAGCGCTGCGAACGCGCAAAATTACGTCGACGGTTCGGCCTGGTCCCAATTGGGACAGACCGTACACTCAGAAGACAGGTAACCTTCGCAGACGAAGAGGTAAAATTCATTTATCTCAAAGATAAACAAAGTAAGAGCTAGAAATCAGAAAAATGTTAGATTACCTTCATCGCAATTTGTTTAATTTCAAGGGTAGATGTGTCTGCATGCTTTGCATGTGTTTGTTCCGTATGTTTATGTTTGTAATCCTCCTATGTTTGGTATTGCAGAGAAATCATCATCTATCAGAAGATCATCCAAGCAACTTTTGTCAACTTGGTGCATCATAGTTTCATAAGGCTACTTCATACGTTCCGGAACTGTTCAAGCACAGCGCACATCGAGCGCTGTGCTGGAACCGTCGTATGAGTATGAAGTAGTATGAACTCAGCCTGAGGGCCGCATGCATTAACATTCTGCGGGGAAGGGGACAGCTTGAAAGGAAACTGCATTTCACGTTGTCTACCTATCCCTAAATATTTCTACTATCCTTACTACTAACATATTAACACGTTTCGGACCGGTGCTGCACATGGTGCAGCACGCTGCTTTGAAGGATCTTTTTAAAGTTTACAGGAGGTTTTCTTTTCATCCAAGATTGTCATGTCAAAGGCCCAAGCTCCTACTTTTCGAATGACTTCTGTGAGCTGTGCCGCCTTATTTGTTTAGGAGATATGAGGACAAATCCAACAACAGTTGCAACGAAGTGCGGCGACGCGAACGCTGCGTGCGACGTCGCAACTTTCCTTTGCTTCGATTTCAAAGAGAAAAACCGTAGTTCCAATAATGATGTGTACCGTGTACAACATAGATACTTTCGAATACTATTTGAAACTGAATTCTTACTCCTACTTCTCAAGAAAGCACCAAAGTCCCTCTCAAGCGACAAAATTCAAACACTTCAAATTCATTCAGAACTTTGGGTATGGAGCTTATCTGACATGCTGATTACAGATGTAGCACACAATATACGAAGTATGGTCCCTTTGTTGGCTAACAGCTGAAAGCACACTCTTTTTCGCCGCGCGCGATTTCGCGGTCCGAAACGTGTTAAACAGGAGCGAGAAGCTGTACAAGCCTCATTTTCTAGCTCTTTATATGATCCCCTGATGATTCGCGGCCAACTGCCTTTTTTTCAAAACCTTTTTCTTACTTTGGAGTTAATAAAAATGTGCCAGGGTTTTACTGATTATCGATAAGAACAAATAATATATTAGATTCTTGGAAATCGAGATGAACCTCAAGTCGAAAATTGGGTGACGAAAATTTAAATATTACTGTAACTCAATTGTTCTTATCAGCAGCATGCTTAGCACTGTTAGTTTGGATAATCAGTACAACTTTGAAATGTTTTTGTTAACTTCGAGGAACTCTTCTTACTGTGCATTTGTACAGATCTTCATACTTCAAAAGTGATTTTCATCAATACGCCTATTCTCTGAATTTGATATTACGTTCCACTTTGCTTTGATTGATTTAGTTGAGTAAACTGATTGTTTTGTTGATATAAATCTGTGGTATGAAATGATGGCACATTGAGTTGGAAAGAATGATGGTAATGGTGATTTCTTTGATGCCGCTCAGAATTTGCAGCTATGAAAATCAAAATGTGTTTCAAATTTTTCATTGCAGCTCAAATCCTTGCTCCCATTAGCACGAATAGATCAAAGACTGTAGCGATATGAAAACTGTGCGTCACTTGCTGTAGCAAATTTCCAACGAACATAAAAAGGCTAAGGATTTAACAGCCCTAAACAACCTGCCATGTAAATGAGTCAGTTCAGAAATGGGCGTTTTCCGATTGCTCAATTGCTAATCATCTTATTTTGAAAGGTAGGTCTTTTCTCGATAATAGCATTTTTACTAATAGTCAAGAGTTGGTTGGAGGACGTAGGCACACTTCGGTATACAAAGGAGATTTAGCGCATCTGTAACAAAAAATTTGGAATAGAGCTGACTTGAGCAAGATAGAGAACTTTTCTGTACACGGTGCAGAGAAAACAAACGGATTTATCTATCTTAAGCTTCGAATTGGCCAGAGAAAATGGGAAAATCAATGATGCAATGGTTTGGTGTCACTTTCGAGCAGCTTAATTTGAGTTTTCTTTAGCTTCAAAGCATACAAAATCTATTATAATCCAAATTTTTTTTTTGAGCACGTCACAATAGCTATTGCCACAGAAATCATAGAAGTCACAAAAGCAGTATATATATATACCATCTGCAGCTGAATCCGACAGTCACCTAATAAATCTTCTTTTTTTATGTTCTCTTGGTTCTATTAGAAAGTAGCTTTTGCAACAGCAACTCTAGAACTAATTCTAAACTTTCAGTTATGCAATAAGGCTACAATTGTCTTTGATCCTAAGTATGAGAGACTCAAGCTATGAAATTTTTTGATGCTTTCTCTTACAAGATGCATATCGCATTTAGTGCTCTTCACGAAGTGAACTTTGCGCGTATGAAAAAATCTTTACGGAAAGTCCAGAGTTTACGCTTTTCATTGCGATGCGAAAATGCTCACCTGAGTATAAAGCTGTTTAAAAGTACAAGGCCGCTTGTTTTGTTTTGATTTCCAACGCTTTTTCTGAGGTTATAGAGAGCAAAGAAACTCTTCCAGATCTCAGTTTTGACTATAGTGGTATTAAAACCTGTCTAAATTGCATAAAAAAGTCTTTCTAACGATGAAAATCCCACTGCTCATATTCACAGAACAAAAAAAAATCGTTTCAGTATAGAGTGACTAAATGGGGAGTTCGACGACTGCAAACTTGCAATTGCACTCAAATTCTGCTATATGCGCAAATATTACTAACAGTCAAACTTGCACCAACTTTTTTCGCAAAAGATGCGCGAAATATCATAAAACGTCCTTTGCACGTTGCAACACTTGGCTCACTTTGCCAAAAAGAGAGAACCTCAAATTTACTGAATCAGAAAATGGAGCATGTTTGGATGCAAACTGCTCAGTATTTCACATTTTTTCAAGAAAATTTTTATCACATATAGCGTTCCAAATCGTTATTCAAAATCATCAAAGCAGCAGTAATAGGCGCACAGCATTTACATATGAGCTCTTCAGCTATAATTGTCCTGCTACCATCCTATAGGAATAAACCTATTTTTGAGACAACCGTGTATCTGGGAGGCGTTCATGGGCTACTTTTCGAAATAGGCTAAACATTGTTTTTGTAGCAAAACTTGCATACAGCAATTTGAGGAAAATTTTTTTAGTTTATAATTAACGCCAATACTCCGCTTAGAAGTGCCACTTTCAATCACGGTACCTGTACTCCCTAATGGCTATTGATGACCGAAGTATGATAGTCTGAATGAATTTTTCGAGAAATTACGGAGTTTTATTGCGAGTAAAATTTTTTCATGCTCGCTTAGATGATAAAAAAGCCTTTGCTCTTGTCTAGGCATTATGTTCTTTGATATCGAAGAGAGGACAACCTGCACAAAAGAGAAAGACACAGTTCATTATTACAATCCTACCACTTCAGTGGGTTTGAATTACAAGCATCACACACTGATCAACTCATTCTTTACAAACGCAGTGCAACTTTCGTCAAACTTTCTAACCTTTTAATCGCAAGTTTGCTTCAATCCATCTTTTTCAACATATCTGTCTTGCAAAGGAGACTCAATTACATAAACGCTGCGCTGTCACTTTTCTCTCATGTTACAAACAAACCCAAAAATTATCAGAATTTTTCAGGGCACACTCATATTGCTGTAAACAACTATGAACCTGCTGTTTTTCTTTTTCTTCCTGGGAGCTTGTTTCTTAGGGCTAACGAATGCTGGAATCCTTACGCCAGAAGAAAAGCGATACTAGTAAGGCTGAAACTACGTTGTTTTGATGCGCAACAAAAATGTGTGTTTTCAGCGTGGAATGCAGGAAGAAGGGAGGTGCCAAACCTATATGCCGGAAAAAGATCCTTGAGATGGTCAGGCAAAGGAAGAATCATTCTGCATGAAACGAGCACTTCTCCTCATTGTCTGTTTCTTCTTATAATAAGATGAAATAAAGCATTGTGCAGCATGGTTGCAGGGAAAATCAACGTAAAATACTTTGCTAAGAGTGCGTGGTATCCTCTAAGCACCTTCACTCTGCAACACAGTCAGTCATTTGTCGGCAGCTATGTTTCATAGAAGATCAAGCGAAGAATCCTCCTTACGCAATTTAGCGGAGAACACATTGAACTAAAATTGCTAAAAAGAAGATTATTCCAGCCGTAAAAGTTCTCCTATTCTTTGTATCTCTTATTCGTTGTGTAAACAACGTTTCCACTTTTAAGTTGTGAGTGTTTTAAACTGGCACGTCCTGTCGTGGCCATGTTACCGTGAGGAGTTCCCTCTAGTTCTCTTCTTTGGAAAATTGAGGGAAACAGCGCGTCATTTTCTTCCCATTTGTTGTTCCATTATGACCATAGAAGCTTGTTATCTAAAAAATCAAAAATGCACTCGTGGCAGCAATTGACGTCATAACACCCAAAAGACAAAATGGAGTTTCTTAAAAAAACAGATCGATCAGTTGTTAATTTTTGACTTCTGAAATAGAAGCATTGAAGCAGCATGAAGGAAGTAGATCCTTGCGTTAATCGGCTTCATCTGCATTTGGTATTTTTGCGCAGTGTAGACTTACTGTAGGCAACACCCAACTAATCTACATATCTTCGCTGTCCTTCAGGTCTGCTGCCTCAAGGTAACGAGGAGGTGCAGCTGGGTATAGTAAGATGGCTCAAACTCAACCAATTAGTCGAGCCACAGATCGTTTTGAATTCTCCCGTCAGGTTCGTTCCCATTTGTCTGTCAAGGCGGATCAGAGTTTTCAGCGTTAAAAAACCACTAATGTCATCTAAAAAGTAGTGATATCTTGACACAGTTCGAGCTCCTCACGGCTATCTAGGATGTGGCGTAAAAATACTAGGTCCACCGAAAGTAGTTTCGCATTTTTTAGGCGGGCGCCACAGTCCGCGTAACAAAGATTTTTGGGAGATCTTGTATTATACAATGCATCGTTTCACCTTTTTAATTACTTACAATTTCACTGCGGCACAATCAACGGGCTCCTAAAAGTCAACCTCTGCGAGGCATGCTTTTTCAAGAAGTTTTGCCATTGTTCTGAATCTTCATGCCAACTCTCCAGAGGACCGCGCAAACTCTACAGCAAACAGTACTGTTGGAAGTGATTGGAGATTTCTAAACGCTAGCCCTCAGTTATGGGGCTACCGGTGAGGAGGAGTGATTACTAAAAGTCATGCAGGCCAACTCAAGAATGCTGTACAAAGACTGAAACACTGTCAACGTGGTCATCGTGTGGTTACGCGGAAATAAGAAGAAGCAACCACGAATATCATGTTGGCCTGCAAAAAACATCTTGAAAGAATCGAAGAAGAAGGAGAACTGATATAAGCTTGACCACAAATAGAATGTCGCGAGGTACACATATGGAAGGTCATGGCAGAACTGTAAACTATAATCGACGCCACCTTAGAAGAACTCGCCAGCTTGGATCAGTTATACCTTTTAGCGTCCACCCTGTTGAAATTGGTAGAGTATGGATAAAGATAAGAGCGCCTGAAAATTTATTTCAGTTTTACGACACTTACTGCGCAGTAATGAATACCAGACACCTATATGAAGCCATCAGGATGCGAGCACCCGGCGCAAAATTGGAAGAACTCCCACCTTGCCGAACTCCCACCGCAAAAAAAAGGAAGAAAAAGGGGAATGCTTAAAAGGGGAAGAAAACGGGAGCATCGAAAAGAAGAGGCTCGTGGGAGTCGAAAACTGATTAGGAGAAAACCAGACCTCCCCACGTGAAAACTCACCGAGAATTGATCCAGACATAACCGTGCGAAAGCCTGCTAGAGAGTCAATTGGGACATTTCCCCTGATTTTGTGTTTTTTCTCGTTGCTTTGTTCGTTGTTAGTGTCGTCATTAGACTTTCCAACTCATCTTCAATTTCCTTTGCGAAGGAGTCTATCCAGAACCGAAGATAAGTGAGAGAACGGTGATGTGTCTCCCATGCCATTTCTTGAGATCTGGAACATTGCTTTCTGTGAGAGCCGTAGTGGTTTGTAAAACTAAGTACAATATAAATGCAGTTACTCTTCTCGAAGCTCTCTTTCACGTTCTGGCTATGAATGGATGTATACGTGATAATACAGAGAGAACAAGTAACAAGATAGCTTTCCCTATCTCGCTCCTTTTCACTGGGTTTTGTTATGGCTTTCTTTTGCAACGTGCACGCATAACGCAAAATGCAACGAAAGGGAGATAGAAGCAAGGTGCGAAACAGCCATAGCAGTTGCTTGATAATTAAAAGAAGGCAGCGTATTCCACATGCGGAGATTATCACGTATGTCAATGCCAGTATTATTAGGAGAATGGCGGTAACTAGTAGCGCTGTCTACCATTGCGCTACAACGTCGATAATGTGACTAAAGTCTGGCCATTCAGTCTCGGATATGCTGCTCGTGCCTTCTTCAATCCGCTGCGTCAATATTGATTGTCCTGTCTGTGTGAATTTCACGATACCTCCGAGTTGAAATTCAGTGGGGATAGAGCCGCACGAAACCGAGCATTTCATGTGAATTCGGACAGAACTGAAGCTGAATCTTAAATTGGACTTCGTTCCGTCTTTGGAGCAGCCGACTCTGAAGGTAGCTCAGGGCCTGGCACGTGTCGGTTTCTAGGGTTTCTGAAAACGAAGTCTCCCCTGACTTTCGGAAGTTTTCGAAAACCCCTTTGATTTACCTGCTTAGGAGAAGATGGAAACAAGAAAGATTTACTGGTCTGAAAGAAAAATAAGATAAGAGTGAAAATCCAAACTGAAGCTGAATACTACGCATGCACAAGAGTTTGGCATTGGAGCGCGATTTTTAACAAAGCGAGAAGAATTGAAGGCAAAAAACAAAGGAAAGGCAATGATATGAGAATGTCTTTATGCTCAGGGATAGATTTTTGACCGAGGAATCCGTCTATGCCAAAAAGATCCAAAACTTATGTGAAGTGACGAAAATATATGCTCCAGACGATCTCAGATCGTCTGGTGATCGCCTGGAGACGATCTAATTCTGAAAAAGGTATTACTTCACATAAGTTTTCAAATCTTTTTACACAGTCCTTTCGCAAATAATTTTCTATACATACAGTTCAATTTTGGTGTCACATGCTTCTGTGTGCGCTGTAAACAAGCAATTTGTTTACTTAAGCCTTGCTTTCAAATCGCGCGCACTTTTCGCCATGCACGATAGAGCATGTCAATCGTGTGATAACCTGTCCGAAAAGCTTGTGTTCGAGTAAATGGCGCTTATTCTTGGTGCCTCGGCCCCGACTCGTCAAAAACGATACCCCTTTGCTGTTTGCTTCAAAGCGAAGTCCAGCCTGCTTCTAGACGATCTGCGCCGGGCCATGAGGTAGCTCCGTCACATATCACTTCTGCCTGAACATCACGCGTTGAGGTGCAAGTCACTTCTGCCATCGCGCCCTTTGCATACTTGTAACAGCCTTGAAGATTCGCATTCGCGTTCTCGATTCTGCACACTGCATCCTCAACTATTACGTCAGTCGTAAAGTTACCTTGTACCGTCATGATGATTTCTGCCGTCATCATTTTCGCAATGCTTGCTTGTACTTCACCTTCTTGACCTAGCTTGAATGAGACTGATGAGAAAACTGCTAGCAAGACGTGGTTGATGTTGTTGAACCAGGATGACAAGCTTACATTACTGCACTTACAGTTAGCTTGCGATTCAGCTGGGAAGCATGTACAGTTGTCTTCGAATTGACACTGAAGTTTCTTGGCAGCTGTTCGATTAGCGCATCTGAGAGGGAGTTGAAAACGATAGTCCCAAAGTGCAGTTGTATTCCCATCGAAATGAACGGTCGATTCAGCAATGGTGTTGGCGGCAGAGTGATTGATGACAAGGTGAAAGTGAAGAATTTCCACATATTCGAGACGTTTGGTTGCATGTGTAGAAGCCCCGTGAACGCGCCAGATTTACGCAGATCTGCATCAAAGTGCGACAGTTTTATTATCGCAGCTTCACGCAAGCGGTTGCAGTGGAAGATTTCGTAGATCTGCGGAGAAGTAGGAGTTACATAGATGCGATAGAAGAGACATCCCGAACTCCAGTAGAAACAGTCGCAATCTGGTCCTCCGCAAGATTCCACACAGGTTGTGTTTTCTGGAAATTCGTTGAGTTCCTCTAGTTCTGGTATGATGCTGGTGGAATTGATTGATGCACACTTTTCTCCAATGCAGGAGCCCGTATGTGGGCATCGCTTGCTGTCCACTATTAGGTACATGGTGTCAGGCGTAAGGGAGTCCGTTTCTGGCTCACATGTGAGTTCCAAAGCTTCCCAGAATACTCGAATCACGTAGATCGTAGTCGGGTTTCTTGTCAACCGAAAGCAATCCTCTCTTTCAAACGAATTTACCTTGAGTATTTCTAAAAGCCGTAGATGACAGACTTGTCCTTTATCGGATTGTGTTTATACGCTGGATTTGTGGGAGAAGATATTCACTATTGACATCCATCCGTCACGGTGATAGCACTGACCAGACACGCTATGGCCAAAAGTTCTATCAGATCTCTTCTGAATCGTCGTCTGCTTCTCTCTTTTCTGCTTCTTTTGAACAAGCAGCAGAGAGCCTTGCTCACAGTGTTGGGGCGTAGGCGTAGTAGGATGCGGACAGGTTTTCCTACGACTACTGGCACATAGAAACAGACGTAGCATCCTGTGAGAAGGAAACAGAGTATAAGTGCTATCGATACGATCCCTCCCACGGGCCAGCATTCCGGGTTGAAGAGGATATCCGTACAGAAGAAGCAGGTAACATGCTCGCAAAAAGAAGCTGGAGGAGGACACGTCAACTCCACAATCTGGATCGAGTTATTCCTCTTCATTTTTCAGTGCATATTCTGTTCGTGTACCAGCACTTGAGGAGAAAAATGAACAGTTTCCAAAGCTTGAGGAAGCTCGAAGTATCGACAGGAATTGTCGGCACAAATTTCGCAGGGCGGCACAAATTTCGTATGGTCCTCGCTCCTTACTTCCACAACGCCAGCAAAGCATTGTATGTTCCGCAATGAGTTTGTTGACCGCCCAATTTGTCGGGTGTGCCATGGATGGCAGGCAGAGAAGGAGAATACTTGCGAATAGTGCGAGCGGAAAAGATATGCGCAGGAGGAAAGGCGCTCTACGTTCTTCGCTGTAGTCTATTCTTTTGCGAGGCGTCAGATCATATCTCGTTCGAGCCGGTTTGAGCTTTTTGAGGTTCTCCTTCTTGGGTTTCTTGTAGTGAATCCGTGGTCTTTTTGGTTCTGTCTTCTAATTCGAGAGGAACTAAAAGGTTTACTGGCCTGCGAATTTGCCTCCTTGATGGAAGTATCACCACAGCTTCTCTTATCTCGCCATCTGCTCCGGCCATTAGTTCAGTGATGGGTCCCATTCTCCAGCATTGCGTTGGCTGCATTGAATCGGTAATCAAGACGCAGTCACCTTCTTGAGGAAGCGATGTGGATTTACTGTGACCCACTTGCAACTTATGTTTTTCGCGAAGAGAAGTAAGGTGTTAAATTCTCCAAATGTTCCAAAATCTTTCCGCTTTGCAAGAGCTTTCTAATGCGTCGTCGATAGTTTGCTGCTTGGTAAGAAGCACGGCTTGCTCTCTGAGAGAAGATAGGAGGGATCGTCACTGACTTCCGCGAAATCCAGAGGATAATTGAGTGAGATCTTGGTTTGAAGGAAGCCTATGGGTCTGATGATGGTTTCGTTGCAGGAATCTGAACTCAAGTAGACCAAAGGTCTTGTATTGAGCATAGCTTCAATTAAGATGAGTATAGACGTCATCTCTTCGAATGTCGGAGTTGATCTTCAGGGTTTTGTAGAGCAAATGCTTGACTGACTTGATCAGACGCTCGTAAACTCCTCCTTGCCAAGGCGCAAACGGCGTGATATGCTTCCATTCGATTTCACGATTGCTCATCTCTCTTGCTAGGGTGACATCTGTTCGAGATTCTTGATATAAATCTGCCAGGATTTCTTCTCCCAAAAGAAATGTAGGAGCATTGTCACTGGTGATAAATTTCGGAATTCCTCTTCTGCCAAAGAATCGCCGAAGCATGTTAAGGAATGCTACTGTAGAGTTATCCGATACTACATCCAGATGGATCAGTCTTGTTACCATACAGGTTAAAATCGCTCCGAAACATTTGCTTGTGGTATCCTCGTTGGTCCTCACTGATAGGGGTCCAAAGTAGTCTAATCCGACGTGCTCAAAGGGTCTTGATTGTTGCACTCTCACAAGCACCTTGGTTTGGATACTTGTATGGCAGATTATTAAATCGTTGGCACTCCACACATCGTCGAATGAATTTCGTGACTTGAGCACGCAGTTTGAGTATCCAGAAATTCTGACGAACTAATGCGATTGTGTGGCCTATGCCAGGATGTCCTTTGCCGTGACAATCACGGATTATTGCCTCAAAGAGCCAGGAGTTTTGAAGAATGAGGTAAGGATTCTTTGCTGTATTGTCAAGGCAACTTCTTCCCATTTGTCCATAGCATCTCAGAAGACCTTCGTGTCCGGCAATATGTTCAAATGAGGCATGCTTGCTGTCACTTCTGGGGTACAGAGCGCTCTCTGGTGCAATATTAGGTTGTTGCATAAGTTCTGTCCGATTTTTATTGCCTTATGTTTGAAGCAGCTGTTCTAAGAGAATTTCATGTCAAATGCGATATTATTAGTACCGTTAGAAAGTGCTTTTCTTGCGCTTTCTGAAGCATATCAAATTTCAATAAATTTCTTAATGTAAGGAGATTTCAGGTCTAAAATCTCCAAGTGGCCGAGGTACGTTCCTACCCTAAAAATATGTTTCTGCGAGGAAATCTCTACAATGCGCCCTTCAAGTCAAGTTCTTTCATTAGCTGCGGAATGAGGGTGTAGAAGGCTAATATATGCCTAAGTTCGGTTCCATGCAAAAAGCGTCTTGCTAGTGAAATTTGTCGTTGAACATTAATTTTATGTAAAGATGTTTTGCAAGCTATAACTTTCTGCGAATAGAAGTAATCGACGACTTCAAAGCTGAAGGTGCTGAGTAAAGCAAGAGCTAGCAGGGCCCATCTATTAATTTTTTTTTGGAGCTTGCGTTAACTGTAAAATTTTCATAACTCGTAAATAGGCATGCACACATGCGCTGAAGCGAGGTCAAAAAGTGGCTAATTTTTTGTTCGGTCAAAAAATATCTCGGCAATGCAGACCCTATGGGCTCTTTTATGGCGCAAAACAATCTACGAAAAATTCTCTATCTATCCATTGTTAGACAATATGCTATCACTTCTCATAAAGGAGCATTGCCATGTCAAAAAAGACAAGTTTGAAGAAAAACGCTGTGAAGATTTTGAGTTCTTGCTTCTTGCTTAACGTGGATTTTCGCAGATTTCAATACGTGTCTGATAGCTAAGAAGTTGCTCAACACAAGGAAACTGGGATCTTGGAAAAACGTTGACTTTGAAAGAAGTTATGACATTTTGAACTCAAAAAATTCAAATCGGACAGAACTTATGCGAGAACCTAATAAAATGATAATCTTTCCAGCGTTCGAAACTTCTGCAACGCTAAGCTCCTTATGTTGAGCGACAACGAAATCGTCGAGGAAGGTGGGTGTGTGAAAGTTGAGACTACGTCTCGCAATTCTTTCCAACAGAATCTTAGCGAAACGTGTAGAACTCTTGCCACGATCCTTTTGACTGTAGCGTAAGGATAGCCTTTGTGCCGTTCAAATATGTCTGATGGTTGCTCCTTTGGAAGTTTTGCTAGAGTTGAGCCATTAACGGATCGGGAGATTGAGCGGTAAAGAACTTTTGTCTCTTAAACTTCTGGAAAAGTCTGCGATCCTCATCCCAGTCTTTCGGAGAATCTAGCAAGAACGGAGGTCCTTTTCACCAAAAGTGGGTTTCCAGCTGGCTCTTATCCAGTCCTCTTGTTCCGCAGTCCGCTGGGTTTTGATCCGTAGGTACATGCCCAAAATACACCTATATGTCTTGGCTTATCAGATGATCGCTTATATCGTCGATTTCTGTAGTCTGTTGTATATCATAACTCCATTCTCTTTGTGCGGCTTTCCTTTAATCCAATAATAAACGATCTCCCAGTCGGTGAAGACGTATACACGGATTACGACGGTTGAGCGTAACTGCGTCACCACAGAATTCAGCAGTCTCATCGTCAGCGTGGCAGCATTTAACTCTAATTTGGGTACTGTGGATTCATACTTGAGAGGTGGGAGCTTCGCTTTCGCCATCAAGAGATCAATAGTGTTGCCGTACTTCAGATATACGCAAGCAGCAATGGCTTCTTTACTGGCATCAGCGAACGCGATGAGAGTCACGGATGAATGCCTTTGCGACAAATCTGGGTAACTCTCTGGTAAAATTGTTGATCTTCCGGCATATATGATGCCATCCCTCCATACGATCACTTGATAATGGAGTGTCCCAGTCCACCTTGTCCTTCCAAAGTAACTGAAGGAACATTTTGGGTTTGTGGAGCAGCGGTAGCATTCATCGCATTGTATCATAAACAGAAGCTATTGCGCTTGTGACTGCTCTCTTGGTGAGGATTCTTGGTTCGTTCATCTTGCATGACAAAATCAGCCGATCTATGAAGAAGTTCCATGGGATTCCAAGTATTTTTGTAGAAACATCCGACGATCTGTCGATCTCAGAAATCTCGCTTGCAAGCCGTTGATTGTTGCAGTCGAACTCGCTGATATTCATACCCAGCTCCTTGAACATGTTCTTGATTTTCTGGTAACAGCTGAGTGCTTCTTCAACCGTGTCTGCCGTGACCATCAAGTTGTCCACATACAGGTTCTCCTTCACCTCCTGTACTAGCTTGAGATTATCTTTGTATTGGTCCAGGTGATAAGGCGTTGTAGCTGCGAGTAGGAAGGGATTAAGGGATTAAGCATTTAACCCCAGTGGAATCCTCGTAAACCTCAGGACTAGGAGATTACTCTGGGTGAGTGGTAGAGTACAGTCTTGTAGCCACAAACATCTGGCCGCGTCGCGATCTTCTTCATGAAGTCTGACTTGTAAAAATGCCTTTTCCACGTCAGAAATGATCGCTATACTTCAATCCGGAAGCGTAACAGCACTACGAATAATTGTGGTAACATCACTGGACCTCGATGCAGAACGTCGTTGAGAGAGTAAGAATCTTTGTAATGAGCCGAAGCATCGTACACTTCCCTCAACTTTGTCGTTTTCTTGTGCGGAGTGATGACCGCCTGATGGGGTAAGTAATGTATACGCCTCTGCTCCGTCGGTCCTCTGGGAACATGCTCCAGAATGTCAATTGGTCTTGAAACACTTCATCGTATCGTTGCAACGCATCCGGATCCTTCTGGAGTGACTTCCACAGATTCGCCAGTCGACGGTACGCTATGTACTTGTTATCTGGCAGTGTCGATATATGTTTTTTCCACGGTAATCTAACGTAGCATCGGTCCTCGCGCCTTTCTACCGTCTTGATGAAGTCTTCATGGACGATGTTGTCTATTCGAGCTTGATCATCATTCTGCGACTGATTGAATTTCTCGGTCTGCTGCGCCCAAGGACCAGTACTCTTCCCAAGCCTATTGCTCTCGTTCTTTCTCGGCCTCACTGGTATCCTCGGTAGCCATCGATACAGTGTTGACTTCTGTGCCTAAAGTCCAATACCCATCCCACTTGTCTTCGTCTTCAGATTCGATAGTGTCCTCTGGAATAGCGGACTGGCCTGATACCAGATATCCGAAGCTTGATTCAATGAGGTGGAGACCGGACGGTATACGAACGTGGGATTTGTCTTCGTTTTGACAACGAATGACCACATGCTGTCGCATCCTAACAATATCTTTGGACTGCATGTCTTCGGACTTGTCATGTCGAACGAAATATTATTCTGCCGCATGAAATCTGCATCTTACTCGGAAAGCAAAGGCGCCTCAAAAGATTTTGCCACGATATCGTAGGTGAGAAGATCCATAGTAACTGGCGCTCCTTTCACATCTCAGGCATTTAGTCTAACAATATCCGCAGCTTTTTCTTGGATGGAGTGAGTTCCAAAGGTATGGAGACGCAGCTTTTCTTCACCAACTTTCATAAGGTGCAACTCCTCTGTCAATTCTCTGTGAATGAAGGATGCTTCAGCTTCAGTGTCGAAAACTAAGCAGATTTTTCTCAACGTGTTGTCCTTTTCGTTCAACGCCTTCACTTCTCCAGTCAAAAGAAATGTCCGATGTTTATGGTTTGAATGGATTTCGCAGACAACCGTGTCGGTAGCAACCTCATCATTTTCGCGTGCCAGGTGATTGACTTTCTTCGTTGACTTCGTCTGTGAAGTCTGCCGAGGAGCGCTTCCTTTGCTTTTCTCCTGGCTCGATGCGAGAGCGGCGGTTCGCATTGATGTCGATGCGCCATCTTGCGCACTTTTGAAACAACAGGAAGTGTGATGCAAACCTTGGCAGTTGAAGCACTTCCGTTTCTGGCACTGAGAGGTTGCGTGTTGAGGAAAGGCGCAGATGAGACACAGTTCAAATATTGCGAACGCGTTTTCGGAGTAGAGTATATTGTACAAGCGATACACTTGTGGTTTCCCCCGCAAAACATACATGATCGAACATATGTCTGTTGGAGTTCCTTTCGTGCTTTCTCTTTACGAGGCACGCTAACTTGAGATTGTTGAGTTTCCTTGCTCGTATAAAGTGAGACAATTTCTTCGCATTATATAACTTCTTCTATGGGGTTCAAAAAATCATGCACTTGGAGCGATTCTTGCTCCTTTGATGCTTGCTTCTTCATCAACACACTGCGTTGTATGTAAGCAGGAAACTTGGACAACACTTGTTATTGTAATCACCGACTATCGATACTCTCTCCATTGTGTTCCAATTGTGCGACGATGGCTTGCAGTTGCTCGAGAAGAGTTCTTTGATCTCTTAGTGATGATGATGTTGAAGTACATTCCTCGAGTTTTTCGATAAGACGTTGAATAAATTCATTTGCATTGCCATATTTGCGCAAAAGAAAGTCGATGGCTTTTTGGTAGTTTTCTGCCGTTATTTGGAACTTCCTGACTGATTCGCGTGCTTCTCCTTTCAGTGCGTTGAGAAGATAGTTGAATTTATACAATTGCGGTAAATTTTGGGAATGTATATTGGCATTGAACGATTCCCAGAAATTGTCCCATTCCCATATATCTTCGCGAAATGACGGTATCCGTAATGTGGGAAGTTCAACTCTTTTTGATTGAACGGCGTTGGTCGGTGCGTTCTGTTGTTCTCTCGTCATTTGCGCGGTGACAGTTGTCATACAGCCCCACGCCTTGAATGCGCGGACTCTCGCTTGTAAAATGAGAAGATAGTCGAATGCTTCACTGGGGCAAGTCTTCGCTCTTGTAAAATATTCTTCAAAATCTTGTTGCTCTTTCGGTTCTGGTTGGCTCAAGGTGGAAAATGAGGAATCATAATCTTGCGTAACGCGCTCGATTTTTGCAATGGCAGCTTCGATAGCTCCAATGGCTTGTTCAAATTGTTGAACATAATCTCTGATTGCTTGGAATTTTTCGGCGTTTGCCTCCGCGATATAGATCTTCAAGTGCCTCGTTTTTGAACCGCGAAATAATAGTGTCCAGTTTGTGGACATAGTGCGTCAGCATGCGCTTTGGAACCGTAAGTTTGACTGACATGTCGATGGACTGTAGGAGTGGGCGAAAACAACTCAGACAGCGGATCGGACCCCTCCGGCGGAGAAATGGCAGGGCCGCGGGGTTTCCCCAGCGGGGTGTCTGCCACTCATGCTCCGGAGCCCTCCCATTTCTGCTCCGGAGACCTCTCATTTCTGCTCCGGAGCCCTCCCATTTTGTGCTACGGAGGCCTCCCATTTTGTGCACCGGAGCCCCCCGATTTTGTGCGCCGGAGCCCCCCGATTTTGTGCTCCGCAAGTCTGCCGCGGCATGCTGTAATTAACCCTAATTAAGCTCCAAACCCCAATTTTGTCTCTAACCCCACCCAAATTAGCCGAATAGCCCCCCCCCCCCCGGGTAGGAGTTCAGCGCGACCCTCACCCTTGTACTCTATCCCCTCCCTTTCACCCCTAGCGTTTGTGGATAGAAGATAGAAGAATGAAGAAACAAGGCATTTATTTCAAATTAACTACAAAGAATATCCAGCGAATTGCAACATTTTATGGTATTATTTTGCGATTGAGAGAATGTGCAAAGCTTGATGATTGGCCTGTAGGGGTAAGAGCTTTTCTGAGCCTCTCGATCACTTCCACATCCCGAAATACTTTAGCAGGGCACGGCGATCTAATGGCTCCACCACATGCATCCAAGGCTATGACATCAGATTTCTTCCCTAAATTCGCAAAAACTTTTATTTCACAGAAACATGAAAGTCTACCGCTCGTACCACGTTTGCTAGCTTCTTTCAAGTACTCGAGACCATCTTGTACAATCACACGGTGATTTTCTTCTTCAATAACGCCAAACCATTTCTTTGCTGTTTCAACAACAACTGAATCTAACTCAATAGCAGTTATGTTGACCTAAAGTATGAAGAATGATGACACGATTATGACGCGATCTCATAAGGAAAAATAGGTTTCCAAATACACAATGAGAGGCAGAAACAGCAAGGATGTGAGCTCTGGTCGATTCGCCTTTGGTTTGAGCTTATATAAAAACATATCAAAACTTCCGCCATCTAATCCAATTTCTAGCGCTGTCTTGCCCACATCCGATGAATCAGTAGAAAAGGCTGACACTAGAAAGGGGGCCACTAGCATACCAGCAACCTAAAATGGAGAAACATTGGAGGTGAGAAGCAACAAATCCTTCCATTAGTGCCAACGGTTTTGATTGAATGCGCAAGAATTAGTTAACAGAGTAAGTCCTGCCCGAAAGAGTGTTACAAAGAGTTAAGCTTGAGATTTTCACTTGTTAGTTGTGGGCGAACTCAGGTTTGGTGATGGCAATCAAAAACCCTGCAAAAAATGTGATGATGACGTGAACATCGTCAAGTATTTCTGCGCTCACCTGCAAGAACAGACAACTACAGGGCCTCTGCAAATTTAACCGACTACAAGAACTTCAAAATTGTATATAGTGACGTTTTATAAAGACAAAAAATCATCCAAAAACTTCGGGAATCTCAATGAACGTCTTCTCGACTAGATAACCCCCACGGGAAAAAGAATAGGCACAAGAAGACGCCTTGTTCCAGACCGGTCAAAAATGACACGCACAACCAACTTCGCAGCCTACCTTTTAACAGATTATTTTGATCACTCAAATGTTCTAAACGCTCACATATTGAGATCGAATGTCGAGATGGTCTATTTGCCAAATCCTTGTATCGGAATCGTCGAAGAGTTCGCCTACAAATTCAAGGATGGTTTGACAAAAGGAAGCGTTTTGATGCGAACGTGCGGGTGATCAAGGCTGGTACATCTTACAGAGAGCAGGAAAACAGATGAAGCATCAGAGTACCATGAAGCTAGGTAAGGCTTTGGCCATACTTTATCCGTGTTATCAGTTACTGTGTTACTAGTGTTACCGCTTTTATGCTGTTGAATAGTGAAATGATTACAATACAGTCTCATTTCAAAATGCAATATCACTGACTGTGAGCAGCACGAGTAATATCAGTAACACTAGTAACACGGATAACAGTAACACGAGTAATACGAGTAACATGAGAACACTTGTACCGGTAACGGGTAAAGTACGGTCAAAAACCAAGTGCCAATCAATCAACGCAAACTTCCCACTACAGAGAACTGCTAGTAGCGGTTAAAAAAGAGGACTGAGGTCACTGTGGGGATAACTGTGAGAAGCCTTGGATACCAGAGCCCGGAACAACTCCCTGATTTATTTTGGACAAAAAAATTCAACTCCAAACTATTGTCAGCGCTCCGCTCAAAAAATAGCGAGTTGAGGGGAGAAAGTGAATAAAAAGATCAGGTGAATTACCGCACGCAACGGACTCCGCCTCAAATTTAAAGCCCAGGTACTCAGATTTTGCACACTGAACTTACACGCTATCTGCGCACTGAAGAAAAGCAACTAAATGATAAAAGCCAACCTTACCTTTTGGAGCTATCAATCGCACAGCAGTATCAGAATCTTCTGCGAACCCCTCCACGAACAGCTGACGCTCGACCACCTCTACAGTGCCTCTGAATCGCTAGTTTTTATGTCCATGCTTGTTTGTTTTGTCATAAAGCGAATGTATCAAACCAATTTTTCTTTACTCAAAGTAGCTGCTATATTTTTGCAGCCCTGCAACAAACGGCCAGATAGCATCAAAACAAATCCCTTCAGAAATTGGTAAAACTGACTAAATCATCCTCTGATGACTTTGATGACCAAAAAAACTAGGAAGAGAATAATACTGATTCTGCCAAAAAAGCACATTAACGGTAAAGTTATTGAAAGTATGCACACAAGTTGAGGGATAGTACCATGATGTTACAGCCACTGTCAATAAAATCGCATGTAGTAGTTCTGATACACCGCTTGAACAATACAAGAACGGCTCACTCTTTGCTGAGTTTTCTATCGAAGATATTGTAGCATCGAGCTGTTGTTTTTGTCATCTCAAAAAGTCTACACGTTTACCATGAATCTTGGAAGATACGTAGCAGATTAGGTAATGAATGACGCCGACTCTGAGCGCACATACACACTTGAACAGGCAATCCGCCGTGGAGCTCAAGCATGAACAAGTGCGAAACAAAAAAAGTAGACTCACTCGAATATACTCTTTTTGTTTCAAAAAACCAGAATTGATCACAAAAACCACTCCATCAGTAGTCAACGATGTCTCAGCAAGTCGAAAAGAGCCAAGCACTAGAAGTGACTGAGTGCATCCGCAGGAAAATTTGAAACATAAACCTGAAAACGAGGAACTTACAACAACATAAAAGCAAACGCGACAAAGAGCAACGCGTAAAAGAAAGAAACGGCAAAGAAACGCGGAGAAACAACAAAATCAAAGAAACAACGACTAAAATATGAAGAAAGCGCAAACAGAGGACTCATCACCGTGGAGTTAGACTTTGCTTGGCTACGCGCCAAATCGATACGCAGCCTGCTTCGGAGCCCTCCCATTTGTGCTCCGGGGCCCTCCCATTTGCGCTCCATACCCTCCGATTTTCTGCTGCGCGGCTCGTCCAAATCTGGCGGACTCGCGGCGGGCAAATTTCTCCGGCGCGGCTCTGCAATCTGGCGTACCTCCGGAGCAGAAATGGCGTACCTTTGCAGCAGATCCAACGAAGGGTCCCACTCGCCTGCCGGTGATGTCACCGCGACCTACAAGAAGGGACCGCCCAATCGCCCCGCTCTCATTGGTCAACTGGGTCCGGCGCGACTCTGGCAGATTTCGACTGTCCGGCGGAAGGGGTCCGATCGATTGTCTGAGAAGAGTATGCAATGAGCTGAAAAGCGCTTGTGAAGAGAGCCGTTCGATTCAGCAACAATCGGAGTTTGAAGATCAAAACATGCAAACCGACCTCAATGTGTCGTGCTCGAGCCGAAGTACCGTATAAGAAATGAAGTGGCTTTTCTTTTGTATTTGACTGTGCTTGATTGGTAATTGCTGATTACGATTGAGTGTTGGTGCTCGCCGTTTAGCCTGAAGAGCCTCGGTTCCAGACCTACAGAACGGCAGAAGTTATCCAGCAGTTTGATCGCTTCGAACACTTGCAAGAGCATGAATCCCTGCCAATTATGAGAAGGTTCCACGAATATGCAAAACTCGCAGAAGAAGCCAAGAAGCGGCAGGCGGAAACGGAAACGATCCAGGTGGCCACAAACTACCATTACATGCGGCAGCTATACGAAACGAAAGCTCGTGCGGGAAAGATAGACTTGAAAAGATGGCAAACATGGCAGGGCCGTCATTTGCCTGTCGACAAGATAAGACACGAGAGCCACATGTTCAATGCTGTCGAAGACGTCAAGCTCCTGGACCGAACGCTCGCAATTATTGTGAACAAACGCAACGAACTCGAAGACATGATGCTCATTGCGGAAGAGGAGTTGCCACAAATACCGGGTCCTGTAGATCGCAACGAAACAGAAGAAGAACACGCCACACGTTTCTGAAGATACGCAAAAGGTGAACGTGGAGAAGAGCCTCGCAATGATGAACCAGTAGAAGAGCCTCGCTACCCTCGCGGGAATGATGAACCGACACAAACCCGCAACCCATGGTGGAAGGATGACGAAGAAGATGAACATGAAGATGAAGATGGTGGTAGAACTCTAGATTATACCACTGACTACATGGATTCTGACACTGATAACGTGCAGCCGGAACTAGAGGACAACAAGAAGGAAAAGGAAAAGAAAGAAGATCCACCTATCCCCATGACCATCGACTCGGATGACACGGACTTCTCGGACTAGCGCCGGGCCGGATTGTCGCCATTAACGACTAATATATCATATTGAAATCTTGTTAGACACCATAACTGTACTATGATCAAACGACTACTCATCCTAAACCAAGAAATGCACGTTTGGTAGCTAGAAATCTTGCACTTCTTTCTTTCAGCTTCTTAAAGTGCATGTTTGCTTCTAGTTTGAATAGATGCACTTTATTTCTCAAGCTCCGATTAATAAAGGAGCAACTCGCGCTTAGCCTCATTCCTTCACAAAAACTTCTTTCCTTTATCTGCGAGGCGTATAAATAGCGCTGAGCCCGCTTCTGATTCATTTGAGCTCCTTACAGTTTTTACAATTCATTTAACCTCGTCTTGTAAACTCATTTGTTAACCTCACATTTATTCCTCACATAATCGCTCATTTATTTGGTGCCTTACACGTATAATCTCACTTTCTCCGAATCTCACTCAATAATACTCATTTACAAACTCATTTACAAGTATTGCGCTTCTATTCTCATATGATTGCAATACTCACATTACCCTATTTACTCGCTGTTTGTATGATCTTTATAGTTACTAATAAAGTGTAATTACCCAAGTTTGAGGTTGGCTTTGGCAATCCGCGTGGCTGGTATCTACCAAACGGCGAGCACCAACACTCAATCGCAATCAAGCAACCACCAATTAAGCACAGTCAAGTAGAAAAGAAAAGCCACTTCATTTCTTGTAGTTGGCCTTGGAGCCGTTGGTCGTTTTGCCATACGGATAAGATTTCTTCTCTTCAATCTCTTCGTGTGCCCAGTTATGGAGGTTAAAACCTCACCATACCACTAGACACCGGCCTTCCTTCAGTTACAGCACAACTTTAGTCTCCTTCCCTTAGCTTGCCATATTCTTGATTAGAATTTTTTCTTACTCAAAGCACCGGCTCTTAGCAAACCCACGTCAAACACAAACGCATTAAACACCAGAGATGCTCCGGAAATTGATACTATAATACTAAGATAATTATGATTTAACGATTTTGTGGAACAAATTCGAGTTTATGGATCCGAAATAATGAATTACGAATTTTTGAGTATAGGGTTCATGGCGCGTTCGAAACCAGAAGTTGTAATGGCTCTATTCCATAGATTTCGCGAGTCGGAAACAAAAAACACCCATTAGAAAAAGGAGAAATAACTGCATCGAACGACAACCGATCTGCGCGAAGTCTCATGTTACAAAGACAGTGGATCGAGCATGGGAAATGGGTAGCACAAAGGTATAAATTGAGCCCGAGTTTCTGAAAGACCTCGAACATTGCGAAACTTGGAAAAAAGCTCCAACTTAAAAAAATGGTAATAATCCAGAGAATGAGGAGGTAAACGGATGCAAATAAGGATGTGATAGAAACTTTAATAATTGGAATCCTTCAAAGTTAATGTCGAATAGGTTTCATAATGAGAGAGATATTTTTGCTGACTTTTTCATAAATTTGATAATATCGGGCGTGAGCTATAAATGTGAAACTTGTAGTTTAATGTATACTCGTAAATTTATAGTTTAAAAGTCTTTTAGGCAGACTGAGCTAGTCCAAAGTTTGCTTGCGACTAATTCATTCTTTCCATTTGCTTGATGCTGCAAAGATTTTCAAAAAAATTTGGAATAAGGGTGGTGCGTAGAGATATTAACAGCATGAAACAACTTAGAACTATGTTCCAGTAAGGCCCTATAAGTGTCATTAATTCGCGAATTTCTAATAATTATTTTGAGTTTCATGTTACAGCAAAATAAACGATGCCAATACTTTCTATTACTCCATTTCTGGATGATGTGCGGACTTGACATGTAGTCAAGATGAAGTGTTCCGAAAAGTTCATTGGTTGTCGTTTTATCGCATATTGCAATGAAGGCATTTGTGTATGTGGGTGTGACTGTGTGCGTAAACAACGCTGTCGTTCCCGCTATTTTCTACATTTTCGTCTTTTGCATCATATCTTCTTCATCGTTATCATCATCCTCTTCTTCTCTTCCCTCTATGGTCACAGTTCTGTCACCTGGTATCTGTTCGTAGTCATCCATTTCTAAATGCTCTTGTTCCAGATCGGCTAAGTTTTACGCCGTTCCAAACTCTATATAATTGATCTGCGTTGCAAATGGGATAATGACTAAAGTTTGTAAATTTATTTAATTTGCAGGTTTGAACATCCTTTTCACTTCTCGCATTCATTCGGAGTTCCTGGCCGCTTTTTCCTTTGCTAGAAACCGCCTTTATCTTATATATAAGGCTGAATGTCTGTTTGTCTGTCTGTATGTCTGCACGTATGTTCCGAATAGAAAATTCCATTTCTGAACCGATCCAGACCAAACTTGGCACACATACATTACGGGCCCCGGCGGGTGTCATAGGCTACTTTTCGTCATCGATCGATATCGATTTTATCGATTTTTTGCAAAATTTGAGCTACGGAGCTGGGAGTTTGCACAGGGGGGTAATCGAAAATGCTGATTACGAATACAGTATTAGTCTTTGAAATTGTGCATTACTTTTATCGATTTTATCAATTTTTTGCAAAGTTTGAGCTACGGGGCTGGGAGTTGGCACAATGGGGTAACTGAGCATGCTGATTACGAAAATGTAGTAACTGTTTGCAAAATATCCAATACTTTATTTGTTTGGAACCTCAGACTAGAAAGGTGTAAGTTGGTACTTGGTTAAGCTGATTTAAACGAGGCAATCTTTATCTCTCATCTTCCCTGCATCAAAATATTTCTCCTGTCATCTGAGACTGGATTTCGGTAAGGGATAAGCGAGTGCGCTAATTAAAAAACAGCTTTCCTGAAATAATTCGAATGCTAATGATCACGATCAAACGTTCTCAAACTAAACTCAAAATCATCTCTGTGCTACTGCTACTGCTACTACGATAGACTTTAACGCGCACCAAACTTAGAGTTATCGCAAAGCATAGCTGCGTGTTCGGTAGCGCTGTTTCATGTGCAGAACGAGACGATGCTTTCCTACTAGGATGGGTAAGTGACTTTTCATACGATGACCATTTCCGAGGTGCGAAGTGTGAATACCTATGGCTAGGTGTGAAGTCTAGCAGCTCGGCGTCTAGTATACTGTAGGAGGTAAAATTTAGGGAGGGGGTAGAGGGACTTTTCATACAATTGTTCCAGATTAACCTGACCTTTTGGCAACGATTCAGTAAGATTTGGCACTGTGCCAGATTTGGCCCGCTGGCTCCATACCAAAGAATGAAGCATCTAGAATAGGTTATACAGCACAGCGAAATCAGAAAAGGGCTATTTGAAGGCGGTACGAAATAAGCTTTACTTTGAAAATGATATCGTGGTTTCAGAGTTCGGTTTTCCCTACCCCAAGTCTCAACCTAAAAGTGAAATCCATCTGACATAAATCTCATAGTGGGAAATTTTTCGTAATTCCATGGGAAATTTTTCGAAATTCCAAACTTATTGCATTTTTTGCCTTTGTTTCCGCTTCAGTATTAAGACCAGCTAAAACTGGAAGCAAAATTATTGCAGAAACTGAGCCTTCACAGAAATTCTTCTTTTACAATCTTTCATTACTCTTCGATCTAATCGTTTTTTTTGCGAAAAAGTTCTTTTTCAAGAAATTCTTCTTTTACAATCTTTCATTACTCTTGGATCTACGTTTTTTTTGCGAAAAAGTATCACATGTCCATCCGACTTTTTAGCATGACCTGGAAGTGTTACTTCCCCATAAGGGATTTTTGTAGACTTAAGAAAAGTCTTCTTTCTAACGCTTTTTCAATGTTGGTGCTGGGCATCATCTGAAGGGATCCTGAGGGAAGACGGTAGGCGGATCATCCAGAAGAGACAGAAGGGATGGTTTGTGGATTCAAAATTATCGAATTGGTAGGTTATATACTCAAAATTAGAATTTTGGGAGCCGCACAACTTGTATGCGAGACTGCAAACATCGCCGTGACTAAGTCTTGCCTTGCCGACTTTTGGAAAAGTGTCATTGAATAGCCGCTGGAAGGAAGGGAACATGCGCAAACAGTGATAGAATGAGTGTAAAAGTCTTATAGATTGTTTTGGTTGTTGTAAGCTTGTTTAATAAGTTTTATAAGTTTTACTAATAAAAATCGAGAAGAATTTGGAGGAAAAAAGATGTCGAAAATTGATTTTTCGGCTCTTTGGAATTTTTGTTTCAATGATAAGAAATCTTGTTCAATTTCCTGCTATGTTGGGGAATGATGCGTATGGACCTGCAGAGCAGATTTAGAGCTTTCAAAAGCATATACACTCAATTTCAAATATAGTCAATGTTGTCAAGGAAAAACTAAAACAAAAAACGGGACAGGACTTATGTATTACACGACCGTCAGAAGTCGAAGTGGCAGATCCCGAGAAACTGCATACTAATGGATGTAGCTTAGAACCCTGACCTCAATCTACCTTCCTTATCTGGTGAACGACTTTTTTGATGAAGTCATGGGCATTACATTGCAAAGAAATCGTGCTGTAAAAGGCGCCATTCAGCTTGAAGCTGGGCAAGACATGCAGCTAGATTACTTTGCATAGTCCATAATGTAATCAATTTTCAAGTCGTAAGGACTTTTTTGCAGTGAAGCTGCACATAACTTCATCTAAAAGTCTTCAGCAAGGAAGGGAGATTTGAATTCAGTACCGTATGCTACATATAATGGTTTGCAGCTGTCTGAAATGGCCATTTCGGCTTTGATCATTTCCTTGTAAGCAAGACACCTAAGATCATCTTGGAGCGGATTTCACGGGTTTTACTCTGAAAATGAAGGGAGCATTAGAAAGAACGCTCGGAAACAATCCCAAGAACATCCGACCTGTTCTTTACGCTGCAACCCATAAATTTTTTGGTTTTTTAGATGCCGATATATGCATGGCATTCGGCTCTACCTGGCCCATAATGGGACGAAAATTCCAAGCTAGAAATTTTATTCTCAAGGTGTTTGAACATGGCAATAAAATTTAAAGCTTATATTATAGCCTCACGACATGCCCCCCCCCCTTTTCACTCCGAAGTAGACAGTTTCTAGAATTTGCAGCAAGAGCAAAGCAAACAAAGGTCCATCAATCATTATCGATCTTGTGGCTTTGCCATCAGTGTTAAGTGATTTAGAGCTAGGCGGATGATCAAAGCTTTGGATGAGGACAGTTGGCCGCTAGAAACAGGTGTTCACGGAAATGAAAGCTAAGTGCCTTTTGACAGTAGCGAAGAAACTTCTAGCTTAAAGTCATTGGGATCGTTGGTATAGAACTACGTACATTGTTTTTTGAGTAGATTAAAATTTATTGGAAAAATATCAAAACTTCTTGGAATAAAGATGTCTTGATATTGCAAAGAAGTCAGTGATTTATTAGGTTGAAGTTAATGAATTTCGTTTTTCATAACAAACAAGAAGCGAATCCAAAAATATGCCTAACGGTACCATTCGATAAAGCAAAGAAGGCTTTACAAGATGACTTTTGAACATTAGCAAAAATCGTGATTTATGCAAATTAGAGCCGAAAGATAAGAGCGACTCATGATGCCCAAACTCAGGTTTTCGCCCTAAAAACGCTATAAATCTCTCAATTGCTTCTGCAGCACAGGCGCAGGCATTTGTCATAGGTACACTTACTATAAGCTTTTTTTCGAACATGTTGAAAGACGGTTGTCGGACTCCTCCCCCAATAGTAGCAGGCTCCTCCTATAAATGCTGTAGTACACTACAAACTTTCGAGACTTTAACAAAAGAGTTATGCCCTAGTTCTTGAGAATTATCAATTTTAGCTGATAATCCCCGAAAATGGCGAAATTCTTTTCTTTCGCACCTTATTTTTTTTGTTTATGAGAATTTGCAAATCAATCACATGAGCTATGCTGCTCAATATATAGTCCTAATATTCCTTCAATAAAGTATTGGAATGCATTCAAGTAAAAGAGAGTCCATTTACTTGCTGTTTATGGCAAAGAGACTCAAGACTGCTGCTGGTAGCGTATGCAAAGTGGATTTTTAGACATCTCCCAAAAATCATTTAAATTCCTCATTAAACCTCAGGACTTCTGATCATTGTTGCAATCCAAACAGTTTCAATAAAAGTTATGTGCTTCCAATGTTTGGCAAGAAACTGTAAAGATGCTTGTGATCGAGGGCACTTAGAGCTTTTTAGAAGAGTGAACTCTTTGCATTTCCTCACACCCTGTGCAGACATATATTAGGTTGTCCAGAAATTAATGTCCGTTTTCGTTTTCAACCTCAATAATTCGTACATTTTTCATTCCTAAATAGGCTTCAAAGTACCATCGATAGAGCAAAGCAAGCTCTACAAGATGACTCTCTTGCTTTAGCAACAGCTCTGATCCGCCTCGAGTTTCGAACCAAAATCTAAAATGATTCAACTGCCCGAAAAATCGAGAAAAATCGTAACTCAGTCCATAGGAATCTTACGAAAATTCTAACTTGCTCACGTAAACACTATCTATATAAGGCATATATGTACGCCATTGTCGAATTTTTTCTCTGTTAGAAATCAAGAAAACGGAAATTTTCATGCTTTTGCCAAAGTGATGCTGTGCCGTCCCCACATAAGTAGATGTACATTACAGATCTGTAGAAGTACAAATAAGTACTTTCAGCTCTCTACAAGCTTTAGTTCTCGAGAAATTTGAATTTAGCTTGGACCAACTGACTAATGAAAGCTATATTTGATATTTCTCGAGAACTAAAGCTTGTAGAGAGCTGAAAGTACTCATTTGTACTTCTACAGATCTGTAGTGTACATCTGCTTATGTGGGGACGGCACAGCATCATTTTGGCAAAAGCACGAAAATTTTCGTTTTTTGATTTCTAAGAGGAAAAAATACGGCAATGGCGTACATATATGCCTTATATGGATAGTGTTTACGTAAGCAAGTTAGAATTTTTGTAGGATTTCTATGAACTGAGTTACGATTTTTTTTCCATTTTTAGGGCAGTTGAATCATTTCAGTTTTTCGCTCGAAACTCGAGATGGATCAGAGCTGTTGCTAAAGCAAGAAAGTCGTCTTGTAGAGCTTGCTTTGCTCTATCGAATGGTCCTTTGAAGCCTATTTGAGAATGAAAAGTGAATGACTTATTGCGGGTGAAATTCAAAACGGACTTTAATTTCCGGACAACCTAATATTTGATTACAGATTTATTCCACTTCCATTATGCATAATTTTAATGAGTTGATTCAACTTCACATACATAAATATATTTTGCAAAGTCATCTGCACTGTTTATTTGAACAAAAAACCGAGCACTTCTTTTTGATGTAAGATCTATAAACTGGAACAAAATATGGAAGGTACATTTGTTCAATCATGAGTTTCTAGAAATTTAAGCAAAATCTACACAGACCAGATATCTGCATGAAGTAAAGGTATCATACTGGGTTAGAGAAACTCAGCAGACTTGCTTTGTTGAATTTCGATCATAGAAAGTGTCACATTTTGGGAGTCGCTTGATATCAACCAGAGAAAATCAAAGAATGTAGTTCAAAGAGATTTTCTTGATATAAAGTAGAAAAAAATAGCAGCACCGACATAAACTGCAACGAAACTGTGCATCATTTTCTACCTAGTTGTAGGCAAAAGTCTAGGTTCAGGCCGACAGCTAAGCTTCAACAGTCAAATAGAATTTTGACAACCTCAGCGTGGTGGAGCTTCTGTTAGATATTATGCACATTTGAAGTAGAGCAAGGTCCTTCTCATATTTGCTTGTAGTGATGGCGCTCCAACTAAAAAAAGCTGAAAAGTTTGAAAAAGAATTTGATAAAAAATTGTATTTTTGTCAAAGATTTTCGATTTTACTTGAACGTATTTGAAGACTGTTGACATCGTAGAATTGACTTTCTACGAACGGCTGTAATGGGCTTTCTACGAACGCAAGGGATACTGTAAGCATACGATAAGAAAAGAATGAAAAAAGCTTAATAGGAAGCTAATTCCTGTGAAGTCGACAAAATATAAGCAATTCATTGCACGCAGGGACTGCACGCCATTGCGTCTGACAAGATAGTACTCATTTGGAGAAGAAAGCAGAAGACTGGAGGGATGAAAAAGCGTTCAGTGTGAGAGACGCCGACAGTGTTCATATTGGCGCCCAAGCACTCGCTCAAAATTATAATTTCGCTAGTTAACATGCATACTGTACTACTCTGTTGTTGCGTTTTCCTCTTTTAACTTTCTGCTCTAAACAGAGACATTTCAAGGCCAATGATGCCAGAGTTCTTTTCCCTTTCCATGAAAGTGACGCTGGGCAGCTACCCTATGACTTATCTGAGTTCAGCGATACTGTAAACGGTAATGAAAAACCCATTAGTGACTATAGACCTGTAGAAGTTTGTTTCATTCTTGAAAGCTTCTGTCTTAGTAGTGATGAAAGCCCAGATTGGCCGTTTCATAATCGTTCTATTCTATGGAGCCTATTTTATTAGGTTGTCCCATAAGTCTTTTCATTTCTGAGTTTTCGCTATAATAAGTTGCACACTTTTTATTCTAAATAGAAATCAGGACACCATTCGATAGGGCAAAGCAAGCTCTATAAGATGGCTTTTACGCTTTTGCACAAGCTTTAATCTATCTCGAGTTTTAAACCAAAATCTAAAAAGTTTCGGATGGCCAGAAAACCGAAATTTTTTTTATATCTTCGTTCAAAAAAATCCTACGAACCTCAAACTTGCTCACGTATATACATTCCGTATCAGACATTCATATGTGCTGTTGCTGCATTTTTTATCAGCTAGAAATCAACAACCGAAAATTTTCATGTTTTTACCAAAGTGATGTTCTGGTGTTCTTACACTAACAGTTGTATACTAGATGCCCCTAGAAGTACTACCGTAGATTTTTGGCTCTCCATATGCCCTGGTTCACGAGAAATATTAAATTTAGCTTTCTGCATTTGGGTTTTTCACGCTTAAATCAACGTTTCTCGGGAACCAGAGCTTGTATAGAGCTAAAAAAGTACAGTTGTACTTCTACGGGCTTGTAGTATACAACTGTCAGTGTAAGAACAGCACAGCATCACTTTGGTAAAAACCGGAAAATTTTCGGTTTCTTGATTTCTAGCTGATAAAAAAAATGCAGCAAGAGCACATATGAATGTCTCTTGTGGAATGTATATACGTGAGCAATTTTGAGGTTTGTAAGATTTTTTTGAACGAGAATATAAAAAATTTTCGGTTTTTTGGCCATCCGAAACTTTTTAGATTTTGGTTTAAAACTCGAGATAGACTAAAGCTTGTGCAAAACCGTAAACGCCATCTTATAGAGCTTGCTTTGCCCTATCGAATGGTATCCTGATGTCTATTCAGAATGAGAAGTGTGTGACTTATTATACCGAAAACTCAAAAATGAAAAGACTTATGAGACAACCTAATAGAAGCTAGCTGACTTGCGACGCATTCGGCTTAATATTAAAGCTGGATTGATTCGACATCGTCTGAATAGCTTACCCATAGGACGATCTGTCGAGCCTGCCTGATAAACACCATGAAAAGCAAATATCATACTGATCCCAGCCCAGAGTCCCGTCCGGGGCTCGTAGAAGAATTTGAGGAGATATGATGGTAGAGTCGCGTCTGCGGTACCGTACCACCGAAACGGAAACTGTAAGGCACAACGATTGACGACCGTAAGCCGATTGACGATGTTGACTCGGGCGGGCGATGTCTTCGTTGCTTCTGATGTTGATGAAGGTGAGAGCCAGTAAGCGAACGGCGGGTATGTTCCCAGAGTAGATCGTATCTGGAAAGCAAAAAGGTACTGGGCTCAAAAATCGTCAATGGGTAGAAATAGGGTGCATTTGGGCATCTAGCGCAAAGCATTACCTTAGCAGCCTATTCACCTATACTCTTCCTTAGCTATCCCACAAGTGACTGAAGAAAATGGCGAGGTTTCACAGCAACCTGGCGGCTAGTCCTACAAATTTTGCATTCAATTTTTGACAAGAAGAGTGGTACCGTTTGCACAAACCTTTTTTTCCCGGAAAAAACAACCAGCACGAAAGCGAAGCCTAACAAGGCCAAGATGGCAATGATCGCCAGTAATAACATGGTCGTAGGCATAAGATCTTGACCCAGCTGCATTAGGATCGAAGTCGAAAAACCAGAGAGTTCTTCTGGCATCTGCAATAGCCAAATTTTCAAACACTAGGACAAACACGTATTCATTGTGGGAATCATCACAACGAGTAAGAATCAACTACCAAACTTGGGGTCGTAGTAGGTGACTAGTCAGGTCATTTTCAATGTTGCATACAAAGAAATTAATATTTTGCAGGTGTGCGATGGAGAGTGAGAGTAATTGAGTGTGAAGTTTCAAAAAAAAACAATTCTCACGTTTCTGGTCAATTATACAGCCAGGTTATACTCTAATCACTTTCCACTAATCACTTTCAATCATGAAACAGGAGCACAGATCTTCATAATCATTTTTTGAAATTTTTTAATTTCTTTTGAAAATTTTTGAATTTTTTTCAATTTGTGCCTAAATAAGGCACAAATTAAAGCTCTTCATAGCATGCTTTTTTACCTTTTCTCTCTTCCTCCCCCCCTAGACTCACATACCCCCTTCACCCTGGAAGGTCAGGAACAGCCGAGACCCCCTTCACCTGGGGAGAGCCCGGCTCCCCCTATCGCACCTATGGTGCTGAGGCGCGATGAGATCAGCTCCGACCCGCCTCAAGAGAGATGCCCTGATGGGGGTTTACCACGGATCATCTTAAGTTCACATGTCTCTTTTATGATCACATTGGTACGATCGCACATGTTCGATGATATTTGAATAAATTAATAAGATAAACTTCCTAGCATAACAATTTGTCAACCCGCGTTGCCTACTGCCAGAGTCACCATACGATGAAATGCAGGGAATTGGTAGATTGCAGAAAAGCAAAGAACAATAATATTTACCAAATACACAACAAATTATAGAAAATCCTAGACTAACCCTTTGTTCAACGATGATCACATCGAATGGACCAGGGCACCATGGACATCGACTGTATGCTTCTGCACAGTCAAATTGATGTCGAAACATTTGGCTCGAATCTCTAATAACTTTTTACCCAATTCTTCTTCCGGCATCATAGTGGTAATCATATCCCAATGATGTCGAATACGGCCCTGAAACTCTAAGTCATCGGACCATAACTTCCTCTACCAACAAGAACTTCATTGCGCAACCACAGCTGCCGTAGATTACGGCTAGCAGTCATTCATTAATGGTCAAGCGAAAACTTACGATTGTTTCGACGAGCTCCTCTTGCAAGGCACGGGTAGAAGCTGTCTGATCACATAACGCGGAAAACCGTCGGTAGGATCAATGCCGACAACTTGGCACGAAAGTGCCAAATTTTCTGGTTTACCCTTTGCCCAATGGGAAACGAACGAGTGCCAGGCTTTTTTTTTTTGAAAATCTCAATACGAGGAGAAATATAAGCTCCATAAAATCTAGAAATATTTCTGTACGTAATCTCCAATTTTGTTTGTGCCGAACAGGTTTGTTATGGTGGTATCTTTATTCGAATGGCCTAACTTTTCGGCGCGTTCGCCGTCCTCAGAGGCCTAAAAACGAGATAAAGCATCATCCATGGCACCAGACTATCAAATGTCTCTTCTAGCTTAGCTGGTTTCGACTTCTTTCCTAGTTCAATCCGCAAAAATTCTCAAAAACCGAAATGAACCAACCGTTTACACCATCGCTATGTGCAGTGTCTGCGCCGGAAGAATATGACAGTACGACCGGAAATATGTGACAGAAACGGACAATTGAGCTATACTCTGATGGGCAGATAGAGATTTATCTACGAAAGGCGGATAAAGCTATCTACCATCTATAGCTCACATAGTGCTACGAACGGCAGGAAGTCGACAGTGATGGACAAGCACTCGTTCTTGCTATTCTTTTCTGGACTCTTTGCCGAGATCCAAAATGCCTCCAACGCCTTTCTAGCCGAGATCTCGTTCTCGTGTGTCAAAATCGTGCATTTGATTTTGAAGTCCTTTCCATCATGTGAGTCATTCCTATGCCTGCCCGGCGGTGTTATTAAACTTTTCCTTCTCTTGCTTGCCAAGTGTTCTTTGATTCGCACGCTTAGTACTCTACCAGTTTCACCGATATATAGTGCGCCGCAATCAAGGCATTCGATTTGAACGACCCCTACTTTTGCGTAGTCCCCTACTCTGCCATATGGACGTATTGTGCATTGTTCGGTTGTACAAAGTCGATCATAGAGTCGATTTCCAAGTTGCTTTTTGATATTCGCATTATGTTATTAATCAAAATGACGTCATCCAGCAACTGAGCGCGAGCAATGCATTGTTGGAAGGCAGCTTTGATCTTGTCAGAGAAGAAAGGGAGGCAAAGCGGAAGTTTTTGAGTTTGTCGAATGCGGTTATCGCGTGTATGTTTTGGTCGTGTTTGCGATGCGTTGCTGCGAGCGTTTGCTTAGGCTAAGCATCTTGCTTCGCGGCGCTCATCCTCTCCCGAGCACATCATTGTTGCTGTCCTGAACATATTTCGAACTATAGCCCGCTTAGTGCTTACAGGATGTGCGGAATTCGCGTTAATGAGGATGTTTTTGCAACTATCCTTGCGATACCACTTCATTTTTACAACGTCGTTGGTTTAGTTGACCAGTGTGTTTAAGTAGGGCAGCCATCCTCCTCGTGGCTTCTCGCGCGTTAATTTGATGTACTCGGACTGTAAGTTAATGATCCTAAAACATTCATCCATTTCAGACTGACTTTAGTCACTAAACAGCAGTCGTCGATGTATCTACGGTACATCAATGGCATTCGACTAAGCACAGGTTCCTCGATTTTATTCACAAAACAAATTGCAAGAATCGGTGCTAGTCGCTGACCCATAGCGAGACCGCGGATCTGGGAATAGTATCTTCCAGACCATCGAAAGATTGTTGAGGCCACATGTAGTTTCAATCTTCTTATCGGATCATTTTTTCAGAAAATTTTAAACATCTATCAGCCTATTCTCAATCTTATTATCAAAGAAAAACAAGTTGTTGTATTCTATTCTGCTGAAATGTATTCTAAAGGGGAGGCCTGTGAAGGTCTCTTGCCGAGCAGGACATGGAGGAGGATTAGGGACGGTTCGAAGATAATCTGCGGTACGATTCGGTCTAATGTCAAATCGAAACTTAAGTCCAAGTAGGCCCGACTTCTTATTGTAATCCGTGAAAATTCTTCCCAAAACGCGAGTAACCAGCCAAGAAACTACCGCTCTGAGCAATTGTCATCTAGTAATGATACGACGGCCAGGGTCACAATCATCGGCAGCACTCTACTTTTGCCTGATGCCATTGACCTTCTAAGCTTGGGTTCGTCCTTTTTGCCCTCGCAGTCAATCAATGCAAATACTTGTCGTAAGATAGTTGGTGGCTGCATAGGCTCAGAGACTCGCTTAGAATCAGAGCCAAAAGTGAGAGTACTTCACAAGGAATTAATGCGATTACCCATGATTCCGTTTCCACTATCCTTTTATAAACAACCAGAGCCAGTAAGAGAGAGATTGACGTGAAATTTCGCATCCTATCATCAAGTGTTCTTAAGGTCTTGAAATAAGTATAAGCACGAACGCCAAAGAAACCTAACACGATGGCGTGGTTTCAAGGGAGTTCGCGAATTTGTTTCAAATGGCTCAATTCGTTTATCAGTCAGCGATAAAGGCGGCGAATTCGTAGTGGTAGTCCTAGACCGCAAAATTAGTGAAGCGCATCTCGCAGAGACATCGCTATACAAGTCGGTTACTGAGAAAAGTAAAATAATGTGCCCTTTACTGCTAAGCTACACGTTGAGAGTAGACCGGTTCATTGATATAATGACAGAAGGCAGTATAGGAATATGAACAATATTAATCTACTGGATCCTGGTAGGTTGCAAAGTTGACGATGATGAAGCAGCCAAGGGATACCATTAGAGAGGGTCGGTCACCGGACCTTTGAGTTTCTCCTCGCACCCCGCCCGTATCGGCCACGCACTAAAAAGCATGACTCAGTGCCGAACTCAACAGGGGTGCTTGTACTCACACCTCCCCACTATATTTTAAGTCCGTCCCGGATTTGAAACAAATGCCATAAGGAACAAAACGATAGGGGAGCTGCAAAAAACAAAGGAAAATGAATAAGTAAAGAATCTATACACAAGTAACGAGAAGGGGTTTGAAAGCGCACTCACCGTGGATTTTCAAAATAGTCTTTAGAACTACCGTCCTAGGTCAGATCGGCTGACGATGGCTCCTATCGAGGTTGACCAACTGATGACCCTGTTCCAGTAAGGGATCTTTTGTAGCATTCGGACATGTCCCGGGATGAATTGCCCATGACGGCATCGCGAAATTGCCACATTCATTCTTCGGTAGTCGTCCAGAAACTCCGCTGAATTAGGATCAACATTAGTACGTGTCGTAAGAACAATAACTACCTCCTTTTTACGTCCTTGGACAGAATCTACCGTTGACAAGTCAACGCCTAATTCCACGGCCCTTGAGAATAGCCGCCGGTATTGTTCTCTATAGAATGTGATTGTGCAAATGGCATCCGCAGCTATGCCCTTTCCGAACAATCGGTCAACTACGTCCCAACATGCGAGCGCTTCAGCCTCATTGTAGAGCGATTTGCTGGCAGCCCTTGTCGACGTTGATGGGACAACGACAAACATAAAGGGAATCGAGGGATGAGGAAAAGTCATTACCGACAGCAGCATTTGCCGATCCTCTCGCCGTAAGCCGCTAACTAGTTCACCATTGTAGTCTCGAACGCATATTGATAGTACTTATTCATTCTCAAATCTTAAAAAATCATCATCAAATTCGATGAAGAATGGACACTCTCCAAAATTTCATTTACGAAGAAGTTTAGCCATTCGACGAATATGTCAAGAATTGTTGATGCCAAATCTTCATTGTTGACGCCGTAAAAATTTGAAAAGCTTGATTGTTATATGGGTGATAAGGAATATAGGGAAACGAACTTTGCCAGCTTGGGAGTCTTCGCTGGCAACCTGTCCTTTTGCGATGTTGTTGCATATGATATAGGACCTGTAGTCCGCGAAGACGATTCAAACTGGCAGAGTTCGTTCCCTTGCCCGAGAAAGCTGGCATTTTGTTCTTTCCAAGGTTGATTTTTATTTCAAGCAGAGCATGTCCCAGGTACGCAAAATATCTTTAGCTTGATACTTTGCCGGACGCTGCCTTTGAGATTATTGAAGAAAAAAAACGGGACCCAATAGAAGAGGATTTTGGATAAAAAGGTAGACTAGCTTATCTCTAGTACGGTTCACATTTGGAAAAGATCATTTCCCTTGAACCCAAAATTGAAGACTTTAAAGTCTGGTTTGTTCGATGCACAGACTTCAACATACCAAATATGAGAAACTTACTCAATTTACGTCTCAAGGCTTTTTGTCACGTTACTATAGGTATAAGGTAGACTGAAGAGGTATCGTCCCTTCGCTTAGTCGTAGCGGGCACGACTTGCGGACTAGGATACGAGCTGGTCAAGATCGATAAACTGCTGATTTTTCTCCATTCGCTCACATTGACGGAGTGAGCTCTCGCTACCAAAACCGCGCCGCTTTAGAGGTACAATGCCTATGCCCGCTACAATAGTGTGAACAACCGATAGACTAGTTTATCTCTAATAGGGCTAACATGTTCTGTTGCCTACCCCTCCGATATTCTCCGAACACCACTGCCTTATCTATCTGCCATTTCTGCTTTATTCCTTCACTGCACATGAGCGAATCCTATCGGGAACCGGCACTACACCAAAGACAGTTTTCTCAGAATCACATGTTCAAAAATGAAATTTACTACAGATACTACTCTAAACATGGAGGTAGTTTTGACTCCTTTGTCGATATACCGTTTGGCAAACCAACCAATCGCTAATACCGTAAACGTTTGCATCAAGTATTGGGAACGAGCCACCACATTGTACATGAATGCGACAACGACTGATTTCGAGACAATGTATGTGCAATGGGATTTCATAAAACACGTAGAATTTAACTTAGTTTGTCAAAAGCGTGCATAAATTCTACAGTTAGTAATTCATCTGGCCATAGATACATAGTTGAAATTTTTTTTTCAAAAGTTCGCAACAGAGGGCTGACCGGTTCTTGCAGGGCTAACTCGGCCTGCCTCATAGCTTATAAGCTGAAAATTTCCACGAAGCATCTTAATGTCGATCTTTCATACGATTTAACAAAAATTCCTGAATTTTTCAGAATTTGCGGAGCTTTGATCTGAAACCAATGTAAATAATCTGGCAAGATGCTTTAGTTTTCATTAAAATAGCGCGGAGTGTTCTAAAGCATCTAAGTACGAAAATTGAGAGAGATCCAAAAATGTACTTGTAAACTCATGTAACTTAAATTCGAAAACTTAGCGCTCCGCGGCGCTCTTGTCGCGACAGCTCAAACAAAAGCATTTTTGAAATTTTGACATATTCGCGCTAGATTTTGAAAGTCCAAATTTCCGATGGTTTGCAGCGATAAAAATGTTGACGGAAAATGCATGAGTTTTGCGCAAGAGCTTGGAACCCAATCGTATTAATAAAAATAGGCAGGGCAAAGTTTTGCAAATGTTTCGTTTAGTTTCTGTTAAATTAAAAAACATGATCAAGATTATTCCTTTTTGCGCTTCTCTTTGCAAGACGCCAATCTCAAATTAGACTTCGTGTTTCTTTTCATTTCAGTACGGGTCACTTTTCATTACCAGCACGGTGGTTTATTCGTTTGTCGAACTTCATTATTTGCAGTTTTTTCTCAAAGGCACATTTCATTCCTTAATTTGCCAGTCTAGAACCTGCTCAGTCACCTATGTAAAAATTCGGAGCTTTTTACCTTTGCTGCGAAATTATTCATGCCCAATAATTGTTTCAAAAGCCGACATATCTCAATCTGCCAGTTGTTTTGATTTTTGATGTAGCTCCTCAAAAGAAGGTTACAATGACTGTTTAATCAAACAAAGTGTAGGGCTTAATGTGTACATGCAGAAAGAAAAAGATGACATTGCGAAATGAAACCGTGCCCGGTTCTAAGGACTGAACGGAGACACTTTGATATACTCTAATTTCAAGCGTACAAGGCCTTTTTCGTTGTTATAGGCAAGCCGCTCAGCCGCTTCACTGTTTTTGGAACAGAAATCCTTGTGTCGTAGAGTTTTCTCAAGCAATATGCAGCATGGTACGAGGCCCTTTGGTCGCGTAGTTTTTCATGCGTGCTTAGTTGCTCGATTATAGAACCTCCCCCCCCCGCTTGTACGCGTGAAAACGAAGGTTATACAATGATGCTCCGCTTGTCTTAGAACGTTCTTCTATTTTTTTACTACTTTTAGAGTCCTATTGACATTTTCTTTTCCAAATGTAGTACCTTTGAAATGCTTTTCATGTCTCTTGCATAGTTGGCAGGATTCCGTTTGTTTATGACATAAGAGTGCTTTCCGCAGCCGCGCAAAACTCTCATAAGCTAACCCTGATCGCACAATAACAGGTGCCTTAGAAAAGCGGTATTATCTTTACAATAGAGATAACGAGGTGTTCAACCACTGTTGGAGAATCGCAATAGAGTTAAAAAGTCAGCTACCTTTAGTTCAACGGGGGGCAGTCTAAAAGCAAGGTAAACAGCTATATTGAACATAAAAATGTGCGTTCGCAGCTACGCAGTGTCTTGTCAAATTGATGAAACAATTTAAAGCTGCTCACCATGAAGCGAGCGGCTATTAGTTTGTGGAAAGGAGTTGCACACTAAACATATCAACCCTTCGTTAACATTAATTCAATTTGTGCAAAAATTGTTTTGTATGCCAAAGTATTTTTGAGGCGGTAGAAAGTGTCAAGGCGGATCAGCCAAAAGATACCTTAGTCATTACTTTAAAATGTGAGAAAGTTGCTGCGCTTTAGGCGCCGTTCACAAATTAACCATATATATCAAAAACAAAAGTAGGCGATTCTAACATTGAACACTCCCACTTTGTCTGTCATTTTCTATTCCGCCTCAGCGTGCAAAGTTAAGCGATCAGGCCTTCCAGACGCAAGAAGATTGGGATGGACTGGAGGTAGGCTTGTCTAATCTTGTTTTTTGTATAAAAATTTGCCACAGGATACTTTTGACATCAATACTAGTGCTAGTGAAAGGCACTGTGGCCATGGTAAGCATGCCTGATGACTTTATTGAACCAAATGAAGATGATTTTAACAGAATATATGTAGACGTGGATGCATGGTTTTTCACAGTCGCTGGAAAACAAGCTCAGCCTCAAGACAAGTTGTTATAGATGATTTCACTTACGCCTTTCGATCCTTCTCCATATTCAGCGAAACAGGAGGAATGTCGTAGATTGAACAGTGTAAAAATCCTGCCTGCAAGACTAACGGCAAGAAACTCTATTCATGAGTTGTTGATGTTTCTAAATTGTGTATTTAGGAAGATCTTCTCTGTCAGCATATTATTCGCTTCTTCAGATGGCAGATGGAACAATTATCGCACGTCAGCGAAAAGGTTTGTTTCAAAGCTTTGAAATGTGTTTCTTGACTGTTTTACAAGTAGGACTTGTAGTACTCTTTAATTCAACGGCTGGAAGGCAACTGCTCGCATTCGCTACGCAGTCTGCGCTCTCGCGCGCTCGAGCTCTCTGAACATGTCCTAGCCTTCAAAGCCCTGCCTTCCGGCCGCCAATCCTGTTGAATCAAAGTAGAATCTTATAGTGCATTCAGAATGCTACAAATTTGTGGAGGAAGCTGCTTCTCATGCGAAACCTCGCAAGCAATTTAGATTGACGGGCCGCATGCATTAACCCCCCCCCCCAATGGTAACCAAAACGCAGTTTAAATGAAGTGCACATCCCGATGTTCTACTGAATTGGATTTTCGTGTGCTCTAACTATTCGCAAGTATTTCTATTACCCTTTCTATAACCATATTGAACAGAGCAGAAAGTTGTATACGCCGCATTTCCCAGCCTTTTGTGATCCCTGATGCTCCCCAAAACCAACAGTGCTAAGCATGCTTCTAATGAGATAAGGGTAAATAATGTATCAAAGTCATGAAAACTGCGATGAACCACAGCGAAAGTTGGGTTGATCGAAAACCCCAACATTCTAATGACTCATGCTTCACAGAAATTTGATTAACCGCACTGGGTCAGATAATCAGCACACTCTGGGATTTTTCTTAACCAACTTCGAAGGATTAATGGCTTTGAAAAGGTATCGGTGGGCCGCCGGGATTATCAGGGATCATAGATGAAACTAGAAAAGCGGCCTGTACAACTTTTTCCTCCCGTTCAATAAGTTTTGTACAAAAGGGGTAGTGAAAGCACTTACCTATCAGATTGCCTTTAATCTAGAAGCGAGAGCTTTAGGATGATATTTTTTTGTGTTGCGTTCACCTCCGCTGCGGGTATAATCACTGCGTGCGGATTTAGATAACCAAATCCAAGATAGATGACATTACAGAAGCAATGCAAAAGTTGGCATCTATAGAAACATAAAATACAATGGTTTGTTCTGAAGGAAGATTAATGCTTTTAGTGAAATTTCCATATGAAAATGCATGAATGACCGTCTTCCGCATCAATATTGTGTTTTGAATTTATTTGGCAAGGCTATTGGCATAGCCCGATGGAGATGCTACAAATCAAAAAAAAACAAAAATTCTGTTTTTACCAAGGCGATGCTGTGCTGTTTCCACATAAGTATATTTATACTAGAAACCTCTTAAGCTACGATTATAAAATCTCAACCCTCTACAATCACTAGTTTGAAGAAATATTGGTTTTAGCATGAAACAAGTAAAGGAAGCTAAATCCAATATTTCTTGGAAATAAGACATTGTAGAAAGCTGAAAGTTCGCAGCTGTACTTTAAGGGCGTTTCGTAAATATTCTCTCATATGGGAAAAACGAGCAGCACAATCTCGTTCTGCATAAATATAAAAAACGTTTTCTCGATTTTTATAATAGCTTGCAAAGAAACATATTGATATCGATCTTTAGTGCAAAGTGTATATGCGCGCGTGAATGTACCGGTAAGGTACCGTCGATTCGTTGACCGCATGAACTGTTCAAACGCTGCGAAGCAGTGGGGCGCGGTTGGATTGTCGCGAGAGCACGACTTGTACAACGGCGAGTTTGTACTAAGACAAGCGTTTTACCTTGCGGTGCGTGCTTTCACTGTTGTCCAGACCATGCAGTCAACGAATCTTATAGATAAAGCTGATGTCTGTTTGTATGTCTGTCTGGGTGTACGTATGTACCAAATAGAAAACTCCATAACCGATCCGGACCAAACTTGGCACACATTCACTTTGGGCCCCGGCGGGTCATAGACTACTTTTCGTCATCGATCGATATCGATTTTATCGATTTTATCGATTTTTTGTAAATTTTGACGTGCGGGGCTGGGAGTTTGCACAGGGGGGTAATCGAGCATGCTGATTACGAATACAACATTAGTTTTCAGAATTATTTGATTACTTTTATCGATTTTGTCGATTTTTGCAAAGTTTGACTATGGGGCTAGGTGAAGGAAGGTAGGTGAGCATACTGATTACTAACGCAGCGGGAATAGGGAATTTCAAGTAAAAGTGGGAACAGGGAAAGATTGTATAGGGGTAGGGATGGAAGCTTTACGTTTTGACAGAACCGGGCGGAGCCGGGTAAGTCAGCTAGTCAACTATACTTTGAGACGGGAATGATTTTTTCCCAGACATTCTGGCCCCTCTCTTGGCTCTTGGTTTTGAAGCTGAGGTATGTTGAAGCTGGCGCGAATGAGAAGTCATTCGCGGGGCTTCTCTGCTTTTTCAACTTGATTCATTGAATGATTTATCGCTGGAGGAATTCAAAAATGGGAAGCTTTGAGAAGCTTATATATTATCGACATAAATGACGCAAAGCTTTCCACACAAACTGAGGGTGTTAAGCTCCTGATGCTGTACAACCGAGCCCTCAAAGGCAGCGTTCAGGCAAGCCTGAACACATGGGAATCTTACGTGGTTAGTGATTTTAGAGCCCTAACTGAGCCATTGCCCAACTGGCAGCTCAAGTAGTGCTTTAAAGGCTGAGGTATTCCCTTGAGACTGGACCCCATGACCGTATTTCGCATGGACTCGGCGCGACGCGCGAATCCTCGCGCGAAACTGCCACGAATTCATGCGAATACGATCCTGAGGTCCAATTTGGAGGCGTATATCTCAGCCAATAGTGAGTCATTTGCACTGCTCTTGGGCAGTGCCTTAGTTAGGGCCCCAAAATTACTTTCCATGTGTAAACGCCATAGGTCCATTTCTGCCTTGACGCTGTATTTAACGACACACTACGCGCGAGTTCGGTAACAGCTCAGCGTAAGCGCATTCTAAACGCACAAAATAAAGGACATTTCATCGATCTAAAAGGGTTATACACGCTATGCATTTGTAGCCTGCCGTGTTGGATTCGAAGACATTCGACGAATTGCCAAGTCGCATGATATTGGGGCTTCATTAAGCAATCGCTCAAATCCCACTGCAGAAAATGAATTTTGAAATAAAAAAATTGCTTCAAAATGTATTGGAATAGAGTTGCACAATCAGCGTAGTTGTTTTGAAGCTATTATAATTAGTTCGAAGAGCTGCTTTAGAGTCCCTAGCGTGAAAAGTCTTTTTATGATGAAACGCGATTTTTCAATGATCTTTTGTACTATAGAGTTTCGTTTTGAGCTTTCTATTTGAGGCACCCACATTCATGACGGTGTCACCTGCACCAGTTCTACATGAAAAACGATTTTTTTTGGATTTTTTTTTTGCAGCGGGATTGAGCGTTTACTTAGGTGAGGACCCAGTTCTCATACAGTACACAACACTGTGCGAGTTAAAGTTGAGCATGTTAAGGTCAGAAATGTTTACATAAAGTTACATGAATGGTCCGTCAGACATCATCCATTGGATATAATGAGAATGACACAGGTAATTTTCGCATTCAAGGTTGCTCAGACTTTTGTAAGATCCATAGCTTGGTTTAGCGCAACAGGATGACCGCCACTTTCAACGATGCTGAAAAACAGGATCTCGCAAATCTGGTAGCCCTCATCTCGGTGAACGAATTGCTTCGACTCATTTGTGAAGAACAATTTTATTACTATTTCAGAGTTATGTGGATTCGGACCCGGTTCTCAGAGCCCATCGTGAAAGATGTAAAGCTTTTCAGTTCAGTTATGGGGAACTGAAATAACTAAGATAGCATTCTTGGCTGAAACTGAAAGTTCTAAAAGTCTCCAATTCACAAATGTTATCAACTGACTTTGTTTATCTATGCCATTATATGGTTTCAGTGTAAATCGGAATAAAAGTTGCACGTCTCTTCACACGAAGTTGTCACGAAAGCATGTACCTGGTTCAAAATTTCCTCTGTGCAACACACATTCTCGAATAATCGCTGGGGTGGCAGCCATGCGATTTATAATCGGGCACAGGAAAAATAGATCGCTCATTTCTTGCAATCCCTTTGTAAAAATTTGGAAAAATCTTGGCTGTTATTTAGACGAACGTTCAGAGGACCATTGCTGCTTTTTCCATAGATTACTTGCGGCGCAGAGTCGCATTCTCGCTTACTTTTCACCAGAATAGGGGACCGCACGGTCATTTGTGGAGGACCGCACATTCCATTGGCACCTTTCACTGAGAGAGTACCCCAAACTTGAGTCTTGAACAGCAGTGACACCTTTGCCATTCGGAGTGCTACCTTTGTACGGCGTACACCCGAAAGTTACCCGTTCCGAGCGTTCGCTGAAAGTTTGTAATTCTGTTTACTGCCCGTTGGCAGAACATGCGACAGTGAAGGAAGTACCGCTCGCTAAATTTTCGGCTACATTTTGGCTGATCGCTTGCAAGAAAGCTCGAGTACGCGGCGCACCTGCCTCGCCGATTTCCTGAATTAGAGGCAGCGTTCATTCAAAATCCATCCCACCCAAGTAAGCACATAATGAAGCGGAGCTTAGGAGTATCCGATCTGCGTTGGTCCGATTCTTTGACGTGGCCTCTAAAAGGAGTTACGGGCCTGTGATAGATATCACAGACCGCCCCTCGCATCACACACCTCCCCCTGAGGACGCTCACGCAAGTGCTCAGCTCCTCTCCGCTGGCAAGCCGAGGAAGATGAACAATCCGAAACTCGTCTGCGCACTCAAAGCAGGTCCCTTTGAGTGCGCAGAAATCGAGCAGAAATCGGGGTTTTCTAAAGGTTCTGAACAGTTGGAACTTTATAAGTTGTGATTAAGATTACGGAAAGTTCCCTGTATGACAAAAACATGGGAGGCGAAATTTTGGGTGGAGCTACCTTGAAGGTGTTGTTTGTATCAAAAGAGCTATGTAGATTGCTGCTTTAAATAATAGGAACTTATTGAAGTATTAGGTTGCCCCGAAATCAAACCATTTTTTCGAGTGGATAACACTGCTTTTTTTCTAGCAGACCTTGAGTAGTGTTCGATAGAGCAAAGGAAGCTCTAGGAAGTTACTCCAAACATCCTCAGGATGTAATCTAGATAAAGTTTGGAGCGAAAACTAAAATTCCCAAAGTAACCTTCGAATCGGATCCCGTTTCAAGATATTCTCCTGGATCTCTAATATAGTGGGACAAATACAGTGCTGGCCATAGCTATAAAGTCACCCAAAAAATCACTGTAATTTGCCCTCTCTTGTTCGAAATTGTCTGAAAAACCACTATTTGCAAACTAACGTTGTATCATTGACCACAACGGCTCCCAATTTCATTGGTTTTGGCCGGAGAAAAATTGAAAAATTTGAAAAAAGGGGTTTTCAAGGCTGGTCACAGTTATAAAGCCACCTCTCATTTCCAATCAGTACTACGTTTTTTAAACATGAAATTTTTTGTACATGTACAACGTCAAAATATTAAACATTCATCACGCTTGGAAGCAGTCGCCTTTTCAAAAAGAAGATTCATCCTGCATTTGCTACAAAATGTATAAAAGGTTATGATGTTTAGGAAAACTGCCTTTTCACCGAATTCTGAAGCATCTGTTTGACTCGGATGAAGGTCCTAGGCTTCGCCGAGCCTTTACAATGGATATGGTGAAAAGCGCAGGAGTCAACATGGCGTAGTCGCTGATACTGATAAGTGAGCCTCTACCCCACCTCCAGGTAGATGAGTTTTCGAACCGCAGAAATTAGGTTCTGAAGCCCGAAAAGCTCTGTCACGTGCTTAGCACGTCGCCTGTACAACGATAGACTTGTGCGCATAGCTTGAACGTCATCGCAGCTCTCAGGATTTTGGTTCCGCCTTGAGTGTTTTTCTGTCAAAAATGAGTGGTGCACTCTGCCTGATCATGACACACTCTGACCTCTCCGTCGAGCGGAAAACCGCTCAAAATTTCAAAATTCTAGTATTCCTGACAGTTTTGTAAGATTTGACTTGAAGAAGAGTTTAAAGCAGTAAAATCCGAAGTCATGTGAGATACACTGCGCACAACCAAATTGCAGGCAAAGCGTTTTGAGTTCAATGCTGCAAGTACGTCTTTGTAAAAAGCCTGACAGCTTCTGCGTGAGTACGTCACCATGCAAACAAGGTGTCAACTTTCAACCGAAAATTTTCGCGCGTCAGAAATCGAGTTTTGCGTCTCAGAAGCTGCTTACACCTCGGTAAGATGAGGCTCGTTTACCAAGATCGGCGATTACGCAATGTTGAGTCCAGCACTTTTCACCATACTCATTGCAAAGGCTCGGCGAAGCCTAGGACCATCGTTCTAGTCGAAAAAATGCTTGAAAATTCGGTGAAAAGGCAGTTTTTCCAAGCACTATAACTTTTATACATTGTGAAGCAAAAAATGCAGGATGAATCTCCTTTTTGAAAAAGCGACTGCTTCCAAGCGTGATAAATGTTTAACATTTTGATGTTGTATATGTAGAAAAAATTTCATGTTCAAAAAGCGTAGTACTGATTGGAAATGAGAGGTGGCTTTATAGCTGTGACCAGCCTTGCAAACCCTTTTTTTCAAATTTTTTTTTCCTTCGGCCAAAACCAGTGAAATTGGGAGCCGTCCTGGTTAATGATATGACGTTAATCTGCACACAGAATAGTGGTTTTTCAGACAATTTCGAACAAGAAAGAGCAAATTACAGTAATTTTTAGGGTGGCTTTATAGCTATGGCCAGCAGTATATAGGGCTTATCAAATTGAATGTCGTTTGCACCAGCATCTCCATCTTCGCGCTGGGCTCTGCGTCTCTTCTGCGGTACATGCTCCCTAATCACTTCCAATTGATTGCTGCTCCGCTTCTCCCACGCTCGCCCTGGGGAAGTGCTCAGAGAGCAGCCCTGCGGAAGAGACGCAGAGTCAAGCGCGAAGATGGAGATGCCAGTGCAAACGACACTCAATTTGATAAACCTTATATGTAGTATTCACAAATACATTGCTGGTTTTCCGCGGTGAAACGCAAAATTGTCACATTTTTCGTTTTTTTTTTCATCTCAAGCTTGATCTTACCTTATAGAGCACGTACAAGTATTTCTAGACTGCACTCATTAGGCTTGCAGTATACAATCCGATGTGTGGGATTGAGGCGGAGGGGGGGGGAAGGTACGGAGTTAGGCAATTTGAAGCATCTTCTTATTTCTGATTTCTTGGAGCGAAAACAATTCAGCAAATGCATTTATATACACTATAGATATTAGCAGCAAAAAACAAAAAAAGCGCTTGCAGGCGATAAAATTTTTTTCGAACTTGGCTCTAAAATTTCCCTGGGCGATTTAGGTGGGTTTCTAATTTTGTAAAGCTTGCTTTGCTTTATCGAACACTGCCTTAAGTCTGCTAGAAAACAATTTGATCTATCAAAAACAATTTGATTTATTCAAATGAGGGTTTTTTGCGACACTTTGAACATACTTGAGACCACCTCCTGAACTTCAAAAGCGCTGACATTTGATAGTAACTGTCGAATCAACGATGCCTAGTTTAGAATAAGCACCAGAAACTAATCACTTTAACGGGAAGGCCTCATACACGAGTTCGTTCGCCATTGAGAAAAGCTCGGAAAACTCAATAACCTGCCGCAGAAACTGTATTCAAAAAGAAAAACAAAATGTATAGTTTGTGTTAACTAGAAATCTTATCACCAAGCAAATTTCACGGCTTTTACTCGGAAAAGGAAACACTATCAGACCGAGCACTCAAAAACATTTCAAGAATTTTTTGAGCTGTCCTTCACGCTGCAACCTATAACATTTTATCACTTTATATATGCATGGCGTTCTGCTATGTCTGCCCAAAATCTCACGAAGATTTCTAGCTATTATTATTCTCAAGGGTTTGAATGCCATTCTAGCAATAAAAGCTTGTATTTACAGCATGCACCACCCCGCCCTCCCTTTCTACCCTACAGTGAACAATTTTGATGAGAATCTGCAGCAAGAGTAAAGCAACCAAAGGTCCATCAATCACCATCGATCTTGTAGCTTTGCCATCAGTGTTAAGTGATTTAGAGCCAGGCGGATGATCAAAGCTTTGGTCGAGGACAGTTGGTCGCTAGAAACAGGTATTCACGGAAATGCAAGCTAATTGCCCTTTGATTAAAGTCGTTGGGATAGTTGGCTATGAAAAAATGTTTATAAATTTTTAAATAATAGAATTTGTTAAAAAGTAAGGGAAGCTTTCTGAAAAGAAGATGCGTTGATGGCGAAAGGGAAACTCTGCAATCTACTCTTATTTTGGTTGCGAAAATTACAAATCAGTAATATCAACTCAGTAACATGAACGTGTGCTGCTCGATTCATAACCTCATACTTCTTCAGCAAAGCATTGGAAATCTAAGAAAAATAGAGTTCAAGTCACTTACTATCATGGCGAATAAACTCACAACGCAGCTGATTTGGTATGAAAACGATAAGAACTTAGATTTTTTGACATCTCCATAAAAGCACTTGAATTTCTGCTTGAGACCTTAAAAGAACTTCAAGCACAATTGCAAGCAAACAGTATCAACAAAAAATTTTTAGTTAATAAAATTAATGATTTTTGTTAGGTAAAAGATTGTAACAGATTGTTTTCTACCATTGTCAAAGACATTAGGAGTTTTCACAAGAAACTTCGTTGCTTTCGTTACACATTGAGCTGTGCACACATGTGTTTGATTACGATTTATTTCTATTTTAAATAATGATTTTGATGATTTGACTCAACTCCATATGTACATGAATACATTTTTACAAGTCATCTGCACATTTTATTCCGAATGAAAAAACTAGACGTTTCTCTCTAACGTAGTAGGATCTGCAAAATGATATAAACAAAATATGAACGGTACAGTTGTTCAATTGAGGAATAAATCTCTATCAATTCAAACAACATCTACAGATATGACCAGATAACCGCATGAAGTAGAGGTAGGTATTACACTGGGATAAAGAAACTCAGTAAACTTGTTTTATTAGATTCAGATTATAAAAGTATCACATTTTGAGGAACGGCTTGGTTAATAACAAAAGATTGAAGAATGTAGGTCAAAGAGATTTTCTTGACATAAAGTAGAAGAAAATAGCAGCAACGAAAGTGTACATAATTTTCTTTACAGCTGTAGGCAAAGGTCTAGCTTCAGAAATGGAATCTACCAGACTGATCTCCAACTGAAAGAAAACTAGGAAGTTTAAATTTGAAAAATCTGATGAATCCTGAATTTTCTATAAGATCCAAAGTTCAGGTCAAATTTAGAAATTTATGTGAAGATTCGCAGGGGCTAAGATGAGCATATGGCAGGAAGAGAATAGGAAGAGCGCTTACAAAAAGGAGCTAATTCCTGTCGAATCAAACAACATATAAGCCTCGCACGCATAGAGTGGACGCCATTGCGCCTGATCAAGATAGTACACATTTGTAAGAGAGGGCAGACGGCTGGAGAGAAGAAAGAGCGTTTAATGTGACAGACTCCGACAGTGTCCGTAGTGGCGACCTGTCTCTGCGCGCCATGAATTGCTCATTAATATAAATTCGCTAATTAATACGTATACTGTACTCCTCTGTTGTAACGCGCTTTCTTCCTTTAATTTTCTACTGTAAACGAAAACGTTGCAAGACCAACGATGCTAGACTTCCCCGCCCCCTACAAATGCCTCAGATGAGGCATACGGTAGGTGATGACCGCTTGGCACCTACCGTATGCCTCGCCTGAGTTCAAAGATACTGTAAAGAAAAAGAATACAGTATCTTTAGGAGTTTGTTTCAGTGTCAAAAGCGTCTATCTTTCGTAGTGATGGAAGCCCAGATTGGCCATTCCATGTTCGCTCTATGAAGCCTAACTCCAGCTCTTCAGCATCTTGCAAGCTAGCTGCCTTGCGACGCATTTGGCCTAAAATCAAAGCTGCTAGACTGGTCCAAAAACGTCCATATAACTTACCTATTAAATGATCTGTTCACCCCGTCTGATGAACACCATAAACAGCAAATATCATACTGATCCAAGCCCAGAGTCACGTCCGGGGATCGAAGAAGGGTTGGAGGAGATATGATGGTAGAGACGAGTTTGTGGTACCGTACCACCGGAGCGAAAAGCGTAAGGCATGACGATCGACGACCATAAGCCGGTTGAAGACGTTGACTCAAGCGGCGACGTCGTCGTTGCTTCTGATTTTGATGAAGATGAGACCCAACAAGTGAGTGGACAAGTATGTTCCCAGGGTAGGTCGTATCTGGAAAGCAGAAAAGTTTGTTGAAGGAAAGTTTTTAATCGGGGTACCTTGGGGCACTTTACTACACCATGGCTTACCTATTCTCTTCCTTAGCTATCCCACAAGTAGCGGGAGAAAATGGCTGATAGCGAGATTTGACAGCGACATGACGGCCAGTCCTAGAGAAAATAAAATATGCATGATTTCCAAAAAGAAACTTAATAATATGCGCAAACCACTTCTGCCTAAGAAAAGCAATCAGCACGAAAGCGAAGCCTAACGAGGCCAGTATCGCAATGATCGCCAGTAACAACATGGTCGCAGGCACAAGATTTTGACCCAGCTGCATTAGGATCGAAGTCGAAAAGGCAGAGAGTTCTTCTGGCATCTGCAATATTTAAAATTATTACTACTAGGAAAAATAGTATTTCTTATGGGAATGATCACAACAGGGGTGAGTATTGAATGACTAAAAAACTTGGGGTCATAGTGGTGTGTGACTAGTCAGGTCATTCCTAATGATGCATACAAAGAAGTTGATGGTTTGCAGGTGTGGGATGTGAGAAGGCTAAATAAGTGTAAAGTTTCGAAAAAAATTCGAATCTCACATTTCTAATTAGTTATACAGTCGAATTTTACTTTGAAATCACTTCTCAATATTACATAGAGTCAAATCCATAGGTAGCAACTACGATCCCGTAGATTTTTTTAAGTATATGGTGCATTTGCGGTGGTAGCAACTTCTGATTATTATTTTGGATAATGGCACAAATATGCTTCCTATAATCATTTTACGGGGAAATTGACATTACATTCTAAGCCCACATGTATCTCTTTTGAGATTACATTGGTACGATCGCAAGTCGATGATATTCGAATAAGTTAATAGGACAAAATTACTAGCATGGCAATTTGTCAACTCGCGACTACTGTCAGCACACCGTATATGCAGTACGTGATCGTATATGATATGTACGGAATTGGTAGATTGCAGAAAAGCAAAGAACTGTGATATTTAGCAGGTACGCAACAAGTTATAGAAAGTCCTAGACTAACCCTTTGTTCAACGATGGTCACATTGGATAGATCAGGGTACCATGGACATCAATCAGTAGCTTTTGCACAACTAAAGTGACATTGAAGCACTTGGCTCGAATCTCTACCAACTTTTCACCCAACTCGTCCTCCGACATCGCAATACTAGCCATATCCCGATGACGTCGAATCCGGCCCTGTAAGTTTAGGTTATCGCACCATATCCTCCACCAACAAAGGGTTTCATTCAGGGTCAAGCGTGTGATGCGACTGTCGCAACGGGGGTCGTAAAGGGGGCCTACGGTGAGGGGCGGGGGTCGCAAGAGGGGGTAGTTTGGATAAAAAACCGTACAAGTATAATTGAAAGCAAATCAAATAGTAAGTAATTATTACATGTTCTTAAAATAAACATGGAATGCCGTGTACCAATGTATCAAATAAAAATGAGTGAACAATAATTTGGAAATATTTAGCTAGAAAGCGTAGAAATTCGCTTCATTTGTTGCACTTTTGAAAGATTATGACTTAGTTCTTTTTTTTTTATAGGAATCGAGTTCTTTTTTTTATAGGAATCGCTATTTCTCCCGCAAAATATTGTCTCAAACGGGGACTTTTAGAAGCTCAAATACTATTATACTAAAGGCATGTATGTGTGATAAAGTGTTGGATGTACCGATTGGTGCAGACATCCTGCTTCCGAAGGCTCACTGAAGACTCGCACAGTCGACAAAAGCGCATATCTCTATCAACGCTAATCATCAATAATTTGTAATTCTGTTTGTAATACTTTTCATACGGTCTTTACAATTTATGTGTACTTTAGAGGTGCTCTATTACATTTGTGCGAAATTTGGTCCTACTTTATAACTTCGGATTTTCTTATGATTTTATGTATGGTGGCAAAAAATGACAAAAGGGGGTCGTATCTGGGTCGCAACTGAATCCGGAGCGATTGAAGCTTGTTGGCTGCAATTTTGCTGTAATGCGAGGCCATCCTCCTACTTTCCCTCATAAAAATTGCAGGCTGTTTTATAACTTTTCTGGTAAGTTACAAAATTTTTAGCTCAAAAATCCCAGTTTTTACTTTTTAGGATCGCATCTAAATTTTCGAGAGTCGCATCTAGATTTTTTCGAGCTTACTATTCCTCAAGGGCTTAAACTTTTTCTTTGGATAGTCTGGGCACTATACTACAGAACCTATGCTTTGCAGCTTCTCAGTCTTTTCCTCGCCCTAGTTACGAATTTTTAAACTACCGTGCTTTTGCACGTTTTTGAGTCGTTCTGCACTGCGCTGAAGCGGTTTTTTCGCAGAAAAAACTGTGAAAGAGTTAAGATCTGAGCTTCTTAGTCGAAAACATCTTTTGTAGTTCAAGAATGTTATTCTGTTCTCCGTGTAAAAATTTGTGTCGCATACGGGAATCGAATTTGCTGGCCTGAAGTATGCCTGAAATTTCAAAAGTAAACTTGCAGAATCTCAAACATTATTGAAGGTGTGTATATGTGCTAGAGATGCTGGGCGCATCCATTGGCCTAGAAATTCTGCTTCCGAAACCTCACTGAAGCTCTCACGCAGGTGTTTTTTGAGATAAACGTTCGTTTATGCAGGTTACCGCGAGAAATGTGGGCAAGGGAGGTAAGGGGGATAGATGGGGGAGGGGGAGGGAAGGGGGAGGGGGGGGGGGAAGGAAGGGTCGTACGGATGGGTACCTTCAAGGAGGGGGGGGGGGTCGTAAATGAGGGTCCAGGATCGCAACAACACGCTTGACCCTGGTTTAATTGCGCAACCACAGCTGACTTGGATTACGGGTAGCAGTGATTGATGGTTCATGCGGAAACTCATAATTGTTTCGATAACTTCCTCTTGGAAGACACGGATAGAAGCTGTCTGATCACATAAACGCGGGAAGCCATAGGTGGAATTGGTGCCGACATGGCACGAGAGTGCCAAATCTTGTGGTTCACTCTTGCCCAGTGAGAGACGAATGGGCGCGAGGCTTCCTTGAAAAATCTAAAAAGAAAAAGGGGCCCCATAAAATCTAGAAATATTCTTGTACGATTTTTCTTCAAACAAAGTGTAGTTCACAGCTGTGTCCAAGTGAATGAGCCAAATTACAAAATAGATCATGCTTTGATTGCTACTTTTTCGAGAAAATCTAAATTTTTGGTGGATATTCGTTGTTTGGTAATTTAAACTTTGTATAGTCCTTATCTTTGACATAAAGACATAATTACAAATGCGCAGTATTTTTATGAAGCAAAAAAATTCCAGCGCTTCTTAATTTGAATCTTTTGCTATTTATTAGGTTGAAACTCTCTCGTAAAACTGAACAAACTTCTTGAACCTATTGAAGAACCTGGTTTGGTACATCGTTGATATACTCTTTTATTTTGAGTAAGTTTACCATAACTTTTGATTAGAGTGTCGGAAACGAATTCAAATCAAGTCTTCTTTGTAGATTTTCTCCAACAAATTTCCCGTTTCTTCAGATTAGACTCTGAAAATAAAGTCAAAACTCAGTTCTTGCAACCTTCACGCATTTTTTGCGATCACTACAATTTTCCATTAACTACCCCGAGAATTTGAAATCTCGGGGTAGTTAATGGAAAAGTTAATTTGAAGTAGTTAATTTGAATTCCTTCATTCCAAATTTGATCAAATTGAGTGACTTTGTTGGAACTGGAGGTTATCACATTTCCAGAAAATTTTTGATGTTTGATATAGGTTTCAAGCAAAGTTACTTGAATTCCTGTAGAGCAAAAAAAACTGGCTTTAGTGTAGAACATTGGTCATCTCATAAGCGAGGAATATTGTGGTGAAAAAACTATTTTTATTTATTGTTTAGTAAGCTTCAAGAATATAAATTAACCTAGATTTATGTTTTGGCCCAGCAATGAGCCTGACTCAAGTTTTGCACTACCGAATTTGCTCCTTGCCTCACGATTTCTTAGCAAATAATGGCTTTAAACGGCTCATAACTTCGTCCACATAGATGTTAAGTAAATATGGAATACAGATTTGAAATTAGCGTTTTATCTTGCACCTAATGGTAAAAGGCACTTGTAGGGCTATCCGCTTTGGTTTCTGAACATTCCCTTGTCGAGTGTTGATGGTCCTGGCTACTCTCAGCCTTGCAACTTTCTAGCAAGTAAAAGTCCATTCCAAAAGCATTCTGCGGACAGCGGAGGCTGATTTGAAGTCAGTGCTTCAACCTCGTAAAGACAGCATTTCGTAGGAGACCACTGCGACTCAACCTTCCCTTGTAAGAACTGACCTTTCAAAAATTCGCCACACTGGGGCATAATTACTTTTACTGATAGTAATAAATTTTGAGTGGTTGATATGTGATACCCTTAGAAAATCATAGGTAGAATACAACAAGCAAATATTTTTATGGAGATTTGCATGAAAAAAAAAACGAAAAACCAAACCAACACTATGTATTAAATGGGTCCGAAAGTTCGTGCTGTTTCTTATGCTAAATCTGAAATCGTTCAGAAAGGTGATATACAAATCGTTCATATCCAATGCAGAATTTCTTCCTCTTCCCAGCTGCTATGTTTCCGTTCTGACTGTTTCGACAAGCGCTGAGATAATTGCAGCAAACTAGAACCTTCATTTTTACCATGTCTAAAATTTTTATTTAAGACTTCTAAAGTGCTCTAATAAACGCCTGATAGGGCAAACCTTTTGCAAATTATTGACTTTTTGCATTTCCCTAGCATGCTTTCTGGAATTACTTTTTCTGAAGTGACCAAATTTCATACCTGACTCATTCTAACTTCGCAAAACATCAGACATCAAAACAATTTGGGTACCATTGGATGCATCTTCTTCTTCTTCTGACAGCTACCTTTTCTTCGCGAAGCAGGCAACTTTTGCAGACAAATTCGCAGTACTTTCAGTTTCACGGGTGCACTACATTGGAGTCGAATATCAAAATCTATCCATTTTGACTCCGTAATTGCTCATTTACTCGCAACACTAGTGATAGCAATAACCGAGTTTTAGGACTTCAATATTTTGAGAGTTTCGCAGTGTTCGCAGTGTTTGGCGCATTTATGTGTTACGCGACTTTTTCGAAATTCAATGTTTTAATAAAATAGTTTAGCAAATTTCTAAAGAGGAAGCTGAATAGACAAAAAATTGCATTAATTTGAGAAAGGTTTGCCTTTTGGGTGGTTATAACAGCACCTTCAAAAGTCTAAAATAAAAATTTTGAGAATTCACAAAGCTTAGACATGGTAAAAATGAAGTGTTCTAGTTTTTGCAATTATCTTAGCGCTCGTAGAGTCACGATGGAAACATAGCTGTTGGAAAGAGGAAGAATCTCTGCATTGGATACTTTCAGCATGATTTGTCTATCTTCATTTTGAACTTAGAATTGTTTTAAAAACGGCACGGACTTTCGGACCCATTTAATATTATACTTTTACTTTTTGCCACGTTGTAACAAACATTCATAAGTAGGATCGCCTAAAGTCAGATCTTCGCGTCTTGCGAACGGCGACAACAACAGGATCTGTTTCTTTACACTACGGCAGTATGAGATGATCCTCAAGAAGAAAAAAATGTTTTCCTCCTGTGTACATGAAATCCTTCTACTGCACTGCAATATGCAAGCAATAGAATTTCCTACTACCACTGGGGAGATCGATCTTTCAGAAAATGTTGGGCAGAATGAAAAATAATTGTTTTGGCATGCTAATCTTTAAAGAATTATTTGTTTTCTACCCATAATTTTGTGGGAAAGCAGTCTAAAGTCTCTTCTTTTACATAGCAACTATTCAGGAATATTTATAATCAGTAAAGACAGTCATGCTTAAACATTGCTCAATTCTCAAAAGCTTGATTCTTTGACTTCCTAAGCTTCATGTTCATGCTGCAGTGGATGTAGAAAGCAGCAGTTTGATATTTGGATGATAGGGGAGTTTTTTCTAATTAGTAAGAATGAGAGTCTGATTTGCCACTTTGAGAATCTCTTATCAAAAGAAAAGAATTAAAATTCCTCAAATTTGCGCACTATGAGAAGACCGCGGTTTCTCAGTTTTTTGCGGATTTCTTTACCTTGGAAGATAAGTTTTAATCAAACGGAATTCATATCCGATGCCCATTGAACAAACACTGGACAAAAATTTGTCTGCAACATTTGTAAGAGCTGCGCTACCGAACTTATTCATTAGCCAACCTAATATAAGGTATCATCCTCTACGCTACTACTGATCAAACACATTCATTTGCCCTAAAACAGCCCCGGGCGACAATGTACGTCTTCGATGCCAACTTGGATCTCTCAAAAATAAAAAAGAAAACCAAAGTTTTCCTCCGATGCAGCTCATGCTACCCGGCATGCAACACATATGGTCCCGTGGGTCACTAGTATGTACATATAGTAGTACTCATTAATACATTTGCTGCATTTTTATAATGACCCAAAATTTGGAAACAAGAATAGCCTCAAAATGCCACTCTTCCGGATTTTTCATGTTAAATTTCGCATTTCTTGATCATAAGAACACTTACAGAGATATACTTTTGGGATTATGCTTATTAAGCTTGCAATAGACACTTACATATGCGAGTGGAGCTGGATGTGGAGTTTGTCTTTTTTGACCATCTTTTTTCCTCGATTTCTCTGTACGAAAAAAGTTTTCCACTTGCATTTATGGACAACTTTGTGTCTTCTGCATGACGAAGAGCTTGAATCCTTTTTCGCAGATAATTCGAATGTCCGGTGGTAAAATTTTCTCGAATTCGACTTCAAGCTTTACCTGGGTTACGACTCATGTAGGTAATGTTTTGGTGACTACCTAGAAAAGCTGGTTTGCTCTATCGAATGATACCCCAAGTCTGTCAAGGAAACAAAAACACTTTGATTTACTTATAAAAACGGCTTACATTTGGGAAAACCCCGTTGGGGGTAAAAATAGTTGATTTCGATAAAGATCGACCGATTAAAACCCCGTAATTCTTCTCTGTTACTCGCATTACCTTGATTGAGTCAAAAATGGGCAAAACTGTTTTTCTCTCAGAGTACGATCTATGTAGAAAGAACCCAGGCAGTGATTCAAGCTGTTCCCCCTACAGTCTGCCCCAATCCTAACCAGGCCAAAATTGGCTTGGCGGGAGTGCGCGTCGCGAGGGTTTCGCGCCACTTCTGCGTCTAGCTAGTCTGCTCTCTCCTCAATCTCTTCGCTCTCTGCGACAGCGCGCGTATGCAGCGCAAACCCCTAGCGCTGCGAGCGCGCAAATTCAGCCGAGGGTTCGGCCTGGTCCCGATTGGGGCAGACTGTACCTCCCCCTGCCTCAGCTCCTATCTTTTTAAAAAGTGAAAATGACAATGGCTGTAATTAGAACTCATAAGATACAGTAAGATTGATTGTTAGTCTACAATGAAAAACCTGAAAGGTTGGCAAAGATAGAGAACAACTCTTGACAATTTTTTTCATGGTAGTTTATGCTATTAGAGTACTCATTGCCAAAATAATCACTTGTATTCTTGGTCAGCCATATTATGCCCAATAGAAAGAGGTAGCAACAATGTAAAACACCTGCGGTTGGTAATTCCCCACAAGAATACAGCCCATGGCACTTTTTCAAGATTTACTGGATAATACAGTTTGCTGAGATACACAATATATAACAGAGATACCATTTGCAGATTGCTTGATTGAAGCAGTTTATAAGACAGGAGAATTCGATTAGACAAAGAAGGAAAAACCAAAAATGAAAAAGTTGCACACAGAGTAAGGAGCACTGATCTCGCCCAACATTCTATCGGTGAATTTCGCCTATTAAGACCTAGTGCTCTTCATTAGACCTAGTCTTCAGCAATCAGGGCGGTAAGCTCTGCTAACAAATGGGACAGAAGATTTGGCCGATGTAAACACCCTCTTAATTTGGGGCGTTATTCTGTGATTTAGGGGATAAGGCCCTAGAGGCTTACAAACTTTCTCAAGTAGTTTATTGGAAGGCTTTAGCTAATCAGCTGTAGATGGAAAGGCAGCTCGGATAATTCTTTTCTTTGACGTATGTAGGTCTGATTTACCGTACTCCTGTCGAGTGAACCAACCAAAATCAACAAGGAATCGACAACAAACGAAAGTAAGAGGTAGAATTCTTGCACTCCGCCATTCAAAAATTATAAAGTTACAAATTTATTAAATCCTGGTAAAGCTTGAAAGCATGGTAAATAATGTAAACATTTTGCTTATATATCCTTCATTGTGCTTCCATCGAAAGCGACAGAGCAGAATATTGCTACGAGGTCTAAGGTGGTGCTTAAAGATAGCAAAGTAACGTAACCGCAACGAAAGTTTTCTTAGTGAACGAAAGGGCTCGATTCTAGCCTGCTTCAGAAAAGCCTTGTTAACCTGAAAATTTTTTCGGTAGAAGCATTCATCGGCTTAACACGTGGAGATTGAAAAACGTCAGCCGTGACCTTGGATTCTTATAGGCTATATACTATCAAAATATCAATCACAATATCGAAACTAGGGGTTCAGCAGTCTTCAGTGTTTGTCGAGAGAAAAGATATATGCTTTCTGCAGTATCAACCATGTGAAAACATTTCTTACCGGCAATAATTTACATGAACAAATTACTCAACTAATGTTTGAGTTTCAGCACTTTTTAGTTATTACTTACTGCGAATGTGAATGTTGAATTGGGGAAGATATGTTTTAGTTAAATCACGTATTATGTATTAGTACGTCTTCAAGATGGTGCCTCAACAGTATTTGTGAAATTCGCCTACTCTCATCAAGGTCATTCAAGCTTTCCTAGTGGGAACAAGGAGATGATCTCAAGGTTCTTCACTGTATGTATTTCTTTCATTTATAGCTCAAAAGCACTTTCAGTTCAATGCACAGCTACATCCGAAAAAAAGTCCAGACTACAAAAGTTGCATGTCTTCCAGCAAAAGATCGAAGGAAGTTGTTGACAAAACGCATATCTCACCGTCGTGCAATGACATATGGGCTATCACAAAAAGATAAGATTAGACTATGGTAACGCTAATTATGACAAAATAACGAAAAAATAGTACTTACCTATTCTCGTCTTTAGCAGTCTAGCAGGAAGAGGAGGAAAATGGTTGTAACTGCGGTTCCAAGAAACGGCGCTAAGTTTCAAAAAACTAATGAATCTGCTGTGAGAGAGGGTTAGATTATTCCAATAACGAACCTTTTTTGTCGTAGGAAAGCAGTCAGAGCGCAAGCGATGCCGAATGATGCTAAAACGGCGATGGCTGCAAGTACCAGAATGGACACATGCAAAAGCTTTTCCTTTCCTCTCACAAGGGAAGGATACTCACTTAGATTCGCCTTTTGAGATTAGACACATATATTTGGAATCAGCTTTGAACGCTGATTCCAAACATGTTGTTCCCGACTGCTTAGCATTATGCCGTAGTGAGTTATGAGCTTGCCGTTGTGAGTAATTAACAAATTTCTGGATGTCGTAAGACGGCGTATAGATAAGAATCTCCTCAAAAGAAATGCTAGGATGTTGTGCCATCAGATCAATTTTTTCGATCTTGAAAAGGAGCATTATACAATTACGAAACCACTTAGACGTCGACACCGTAGCATCCGTAACTCGAAAAGCACGCAAACTTTGCATAGAAAAGAGACTATAACTCGCTTCAGAATAATGCTAAGCAGCTAGGAACAACAGATTTGGAATTATTCCAAGCTGATACCAAATATGTGTGTCTCATCTCAGTAGGCGAAACCAAGTTAGTATCCTTCCCTTGTCAGATGTGGAAGAATCAAAGAGGGGAAAGCAGGAAAATCCTCTGAGAGCTGTAGAAGTTTTGCATAATTAACGAATGTTACAGTACTTATTAATGGCGCCTCCACAACAGTCAATTAATGGTACTGTATTGATAGTATTTTAAGAAAAAACTCTCAAAAGAGTTTTACTGACCTTTTGCGCAGTGACTCACCTTCTGCATCCGACGAATAGGGGCACCATGGACACCTCTCCGTGCGCTTTTGCCCAGGATAGTGGCGTTGAAGCAATTGCCTCCAACCTCAATCAGCCTCTTCCCCAGCTCCTCTTTTGGCACTGCAGTGGTTGTCATGTCCAGATGACGAGTTCGGCCCTACAACTGCTGATTCAAGGTAAAACTCAGACCCTACAATAATTCTTATTGAAACGCACAATCGCCTCAACGACTTTATTTTGAAAAGCGGATGCATTGAGTTTGGTCAAAAACTTTTAAAAAGCCGTATGGGGGGTTGCTACTTAAAAAGCCGTATGGGGGGTTGCTACCAACCACTTGGCACGACAGAGTTTGTTCCTCAGGGTTACCTTTCTTTCAGTGGGACACAAATCAGTCATGAGGCCTCCTTAAATGGGAACATAAGAAGCCGAGGTAGTGGACAAGTAGCAGGGGTTTCCCAAATTGTAAAAATAGTGAGTTGTCTTCGTATTGTTTTGTTCAATATACAAGAAAGATTACTGACTAAAATCGAGCTTGACACTGTCTCAAGAATTTGTCAAACTCTCTTGTGCAAGTGTTGATTGACTAACTAATTGCACTACTTCACAAAGTGCTGCATAAGTGGCGTAACAATATAAACGTTTGCGCAACTACGAGGAACACAACACTCTTTTCGGTTTCACTAAACCATATCAAAATAAACTAGAAACCACATCGAGAAGATCAAATTCAAGAGGATTGGCCTTCGATATAATTGTCGCTTTTTTGCCGTCAACGTGCTGCTGAGATGATGATGATGATTTACATACCTGCCCAAGGTGCTCAGAGACAGATTAGCTAATAAAGAACCTTTCAGCATTTGGTAGCATATATCCAAGCACCTGAAAACGTTTTTGTCAATTGTTAGGTTGAACACTAAGTTTTGCATCTTGTTTCATAACTTCACTCTCATTCAACATGGCGCACTCAAACTTTGGCATCATGTAGAATGCAAGTGAGCTACAAGTGTGCACAAATTGTCTGAATTTTGAACACGAAATAGAAAAGTTTCAGGCATTTTTTGAAAACTAGTAAAATTTGAGAATTTCTGAGGTTTCAAGCTAAAATGAAGCTTTGGCAGCCTAGACCATGCGCAGTAATCCGGATTCGTCTACAAATTATTGCAAGAGGTTGACTCCTTTCGCCTAGCAAGAAAGAAACAAAATTTATGGGCATGTCGAGATTTGGCGTCCTCATAAAGTCGAACGAGTCGATGTACGCAAGAGCTGCTGAGGACGACCGTCAATGACTAAAGAGTCCGAAGCTCAAATTCCGCCGAGATTTTACATAGTAGGGTTATTTGACCTGCTAAACGCCAATATTACAATCATTTGTTGAATCAACGCCTTTTTCCTTGTTTAGGGTGAGACTCCATACCGTACAACAGTAATCTTATAAAAAAGCCCTTATCACGCAATTTCACTATCGCTTTCGTGATCAGCATGTCGGATAACATCCCTATGCTAAGTTTCAGCCAAATCCGTCAAACTTTGAATTTTTCCCCTTCGTACCATACACCTACCGTAACCCTCACTGCGACGTCAGAATTTGGAAGGACAGCAGCTGCGCTTGTAGTATACATAATAACCAACACAGTGGCAAAATTTGAGTGCACCATGCTGAGTGAGAGGGAAGTTATAAGAAAAGTTGCAAAACTTAGTGTTCAACCTAATATTTACTGAGGATTAGCCATTCGCAGCCAAAATTGCGGACTCTTTGAATCTGGGCTGAAAGCAACCGGCGGTAATTTATATACCGTTGATTCGTCATGGAATCAGACCCCCTTTCGATTTTTGATTATGTTCCGTTATCAACGCCACTTTGAGTGCTACAGGAAGTCTCAAGCATGCGCTTTTTGAACAAAATGCTGTTGCTAATGCTTTGCAATTTCAATGTCGTTTCCTTTTCAAGCAAAAAGTGCCGTTGTAACAGCTTTTTAATTCCGTCGTTGTGCCTTGATTGTAATCTCAAGCTCAGGAGAAAGGGCCCGTAGTAATTCACCGGACATGTTGGACTGGTGTGGCTTATTACGCTTCCTGGAATGAATGTGATGTGCAAGTGTAGTTCAACAGGTTAACGTGCTGACTCTCGTTGGCCAGAGGAGAGTTCCACCTCAGCAGATGCGACGGTTTTGCGGTCGACCTTTCATTGCACTGTGATTACCAGTAAAATCGAGAGGCTATAGGATCTCGCAAACCTTATGCCCAAAACATGAGCTTGTCATGAGGTTCGCGAGGTCCTATAGCCTCTCGATTTTGCTGGTAATCACAGTGCAATGAAAGGTCGACCACAAAACCGTCGCATCTGCTGAAATGGAACTCTCCTCTGGCCAACGAGAGTCAGCACGTTAACCTGTTGAACTACACTTACACATCACATTCATTCCAGGAAGCGTAATAAGCCACACCAGTCACCTCTGCCTTAACATGTTCATCCCATGTACTGCATTCTGAATGATGGGCTATTACGCTATCATCGGCTCCACGATTCGTGTAGATCCGGGGTTTTGCCAATTCAAAGCGTGCCGGTTTTTAATAGCGAGGGAGTACAAAAAACAATGCTATTACGTGGAGGTTTAACAAGTTTACCTGTGTTATCAGGCAAAGTCTGCAATACACCTCTATACGAATCGTGGAGACGATCATACTTTCACTTGCGCGACCCGCAATGGAATAGCTCAAAGACGAACATGCTAAATACAAGTTACGCTATCTTTACGCGAACTACGCGAAGGAGACTGCTCGGTTTTGAGTAGAGAGCGACTTTTACCTTTGAAAAATGGATCACAGCGATAAAGTAGAGGAGTTCTAAGCGCCTCCACGCCATGACAGGGGGATCAATCTATAGAGAACCTTCATGGCATTTATATGAGTTAGGTGGTCAGCAGTAAGTGCTTCGGTCTTCGCCAACTGTAATCTTTACGAGAAAGTAGAATGCTTGGTGTAAAAAAAGCACTTCATGCTTCATCGATCATAGCGTTTACTTATCAATGCACACTATCAATGCCGCTAAGCTCCAGGAGGATACTCTAGGAGCAGTTTGCGGACGTGACGGAATTCCATGGAATTCGAACGCCCATTGAGCTAATATGAATGATCCCAGTAGATAAAAACTGTCCAGATGTATAGTACCGGCAGTCCATGAAAGGAAATAATGACAGATAATTCGGATACATAAAGGGTTGTAAGGCACCGATAATCCTTGAAAAAGCTATCTGTGCCAAGTGAAATTTGCGAAAAATATCTTTGGAAAACACTATTATTGGCCCTATCCCAGTATTTGGGCCCCAGGAATTTAAAGTCGTTTATTATGCTCAAACTCGGTTTAAGGGGGCTACTTAATGCGCTGAAACTGGATACTATTTTAGCTTTGCGCGGTAGCTCTTTTCTGAGATAACGGTGAGTAGTATATACGGTACGGCTAGCTTTGCGCGGTTACCACAACTCCGCAATAAGGCGTTACTGCAGCGAGCAAGCATGATATTCGTAATCAGCATGCTTGAAAACATTTCTAAGCAAAGTTGCAAATAAGGAGCTTCGATCCCCCTGCCTTACACCCACCGTGACTAATTGTAAGAAGAGAATGATTTGAGACATCAGTTTGATAATCGGCGCTGTTTAGCTATATGGACCCTACCATACGCAATGGTGTATTCGTGATTAGCATGTCAGATAAACCGTAGGTCATAAGTATGCCTCGGCTACAAAGAAAAAATCATAAAAATGAAGAAACTGTCTGAAAGTCCCGCAGAAAATCACAGCAATGTCATAAACCTGCCGGCATCTCGACGTGGTAGGGGCACGACGAGATGCCGGCAGGTTGCACTCCTCAATAAACACACTAATTCTCTTTCTTTTCTGACATAAGGGCGAGATGCGGGCAGGTTGAGACCGAGATCGCGGCAAAATCTCGACAAAATAGCTCACGAGGTTGCCGGCAGATCAATCTTTTAGGTCCAAAATTTGAAGTTGTCGGGATTTTTCGGATTTTTCGATATTTATCTGGTGCTCAGCTCTAAGCTGGGCCTCCAGACCTGGAGAGTACCAAACTGATTGCTTCGGGGAACCTAGAGAGGGCGTTGGCAGCTTTCATGACCTGAGGGAGAGATCGCGGCGAGTTGAGGGCAAGACCTGCCGGCATGTAGGGTAGGTAGATTACTAGGGCCAAGGTGTCAGCCAGATGCCGGCTATAAATCGAAGGAGATCAGAGAAATTTCCCCACCTATCGCATCTATGCTCAAGACTAAGATGAAACAGATGCATCCTTTGAAACCGAAATTTGCTTATAAAGAGTAGTCACCGTCTATGCACGATGAAGAAAAAGCGTTCTCGCAGGAGCTCGATGACTACATCGATTCAACTTCACTGAACAAGACACTTCTGCTAGGAGCAGACCTCAAGGAACATGTGGGGAGAAAGGCGAGAATGAGGTGGGAAATGTCAAGGAAGCTACAATATGGACCATGCAACGAAGATTGTGAGCGTATTTTGGAATTCGCTTCAGCCCATAGCTTGGTCTTGGCAAACACATGCTATTAGGGTGATCCAAAAGTAATGAGGCACCTTAATTTTTCAAACATTTTTCAAGGTCTCTTTTTGATTAATTGCACAACCGGGTGTGTCCCATTACTTGTGAACGCAAATTATCGCTTCGTCGCGCTCGGCAAGGCGGCCTCACTGGGCGCGCGGACAACTCGTAGTGGGGTACGCGACCCTTGGGCTCAAGTACGCGGCTTGTAGCAGGAAACGGACGTGTTGTCCGCGCTGGAGCTGGCATGGTTGCCGCCGCGAGGTCTCGATCAGCCGCAACGCGGCAGCGCGGCAATCCACTCACAGGTATTGGCGTCCCCTCAAACAAACAGAAACTTATATGCTTTTGTGTAGGGTGACCTTCGCAGGTTATCCTGACAGCACCTTGCAGCAGTTCACCCACAATCCTTCCTTCGAGAGGCGCTTCTAAGAAGTTAAACGGACTTTTTGTAAACACCATCCGAATTGTGCTGCTGTACCCCGGACTCTCTAAACATATGACATACCGTTCGACAAAGCTTTCCAAGCTCTTTCTGATGATACTTAAACGTACAAAAATTCTTCATTGTTTCGTTTAAAACAGGCACTTAATTCGAGGAGGTGCGATGTTAGACGCATTCGGGCTAAAAATCACGTTTTGGCCCACAACTTTTTGAAAATTAGACAGTCGAGGTAAATTGTATATGCATGGATAGAGCGTAAAAGCTCTATCAGATGACAACTGTCAAGTGTGAGCTCATTTGGTTACCTGGATGAGAGAATAAATAACATGTCTACTAATGCTCAATGCTATAACTTCTGTTGTGAAGCATTGGGACCACCGGGCTGTTGTGGATTTGGTGGCAGTCCTTCCACTCATTGCTGCGCAGATATCTTTGGTAGGCTTACTTGTTTTACTGCACCGGTGCTGCTCAAACGTCAAAACCACTTGAACCATTTGAATGGCGACCGATAAACACAAATAGACTTCTGGCTCCAAAGTCTAAGGACTACGAAGTTGTGAACGGTAAGAACTGCTCTGCTCATCTCAACATAGACCGCTATTACCTGGTATCAAACCCGATAGATAGGCACATCAGGAGACCCACAGAGATCAGAAAACGTGCCGAAGGGTGGAAATTGGAGACCAAGAGCGCGGCAAACCAAGCACTGCCAACAACTCTTCCAAGCCTGCAAAACCCAGAGCGATTCTGGACAAGCTTGAAATAATGGGTCCTATGGCACACATGATCCTGGGAAGTGCAAAGCCAGGAAGAAGAAGGGTCAATCGAGAAAAGTGGTGGTGAAACGACGAAGTGCAAAGAGTCATAAAGAATAAAAGAGATGCGTATAAACGCTGGTATAAGATGAAATCGGACGGCGATTGTCAGACATACTGACGAGCCAAACAAGCTGCCAAGGCTTGTGTAAAGAAGACAAAACAGATGTACATATAAGAGGTCTACGAGCAACGAGAGTCAAAAAAAGGAGAAGAACAAAGTACACATAGGATATGGAATACTTCCTCCATATCAAGGACAAACTCAGTAGGACGTTAAGAAGAACAGAAGTCATCACCGAAAGATGGAAAAACTACTTCGAAGAAATGGCCACCACAGGCCGCACCATCATCTCTATCCCAGAAAGTAATGTCATTGAAGAAACAGTACCAGCAATTACGGAAGAGAAGGTTACGGCTAGCTTCAAGAAAAACAAATAATGACAAAGCGACTAGCACGACATACCAAGCGAATTCTGAAAAATACGTGGGAATCCGGAGTTTTCTGGCTAACAAGTCTCCTAAATCAATTCATAAGGAGCCAGAGCATGCCCCGCGACTTATATACCAGCACAACTATCCCGGTATGGAAGAACAAAGAAGGCATGGCAGACTACGTATCCTACCGACCAGTCCGACTGATGAGTTACACTCTAAAAATCTTCGAATGCATAATCAAAGCGCGGCTTCGAGATATCATAGACTTATTACCGAATCAATGCGGATTCGTGAAAGGAGTAGGTACAATTGACGCAACCTATTTCGCCCAGCTAGTGATTTCGAAGTATTGAGAGAAACAGAATAAACTACATGCAGCTTTCCTGCACTTGGAGAAAGCATTCAACAAGGAGCCCCATGAAGTTATATGGTGGGCGTTATGGAAGTATGTGGTGCCAGAGGAGTAGTGCAGTCGATAAAGCTGACTTACCACAACGCATCGAGGCACGTACAAACAACTGCATGGCAGTTGGAAGAGTTTCAAATTAAGGTTGGGGTACATCAAGGTTCATTTCCTTCTCTCTTGCTATTCATCACTCTGTTGAAAATCGTAATGGAACCAATCAAAAGTGAACTTCCTTGGACACTTCTCTACGCAGATGATGTGGTCTTGATAGCAGGTACCATAAGCATTGATGTTGAAAAGTTAAAGAAGACAACCTTACACAAATACTTTGGCAGTCACATCTTAGCGGAAGGAGGCTTATAGGAGGAGGTCGCAGGCAGGATGAACACAGTATGTCTGAAATAAAGAGCCTTATTGGGAGTCCTATGCGGCAGATGAACCAATGCAACACAAATCTCAAATCTACCGGATCGCTTTCCGCCCAGCAGCACTGTACGGCAGTAAGTGCTAGCCGTATACGGGGAACCAGGAATGCAAGCTCACCGTTATAGAAAGAAGATGGAAAGAATGCTACGATGAACATTAGAAGTCTCACTAAAAGACCACATTTTTTATGACACTGTACGAGCCCAAATGAAAGTAGCTCCCATTGACCAGAAAATGCTTGAAAAGAGATGACGGTGGTTTTGGCATGTCTGCAGAAGGGAGAAAAATTACATCACAAATTTGGCCTTGGCGGTGGAGGCACCAGGCAAAGGCCCGGAGGTAGACCCAAGATGAGGAGATGGACAAAATCAAGACAGACCTGCGAGAACTTGGAATATATAAAGACCAATGCGAGGGATAAAAAAATTTGTACTAAGGACCTGCCAACGCCCCGCCAAAAACCTCACTCCTCCTGTAGCTCAGACTGGCATAAGCTCCAATAGAAGGCAAGCTCTTGTATCACCATTATGCACTTGTCTTTGCTGTTTCATTTTGGTTTTACAGCCATTATCCAAGACGTTTCTAGAATTTTGCGTGCTTCAATTTCCGATTCGTGCGACGAGATTGTGACCTCCTGCAGCATCGCTATGGTATTTTTGACGGTGCGTTTCTAAAAGTGTTGAACTTTTTGACTTATGGAGTCCGCCCAGGTGCTCCTTGTTCCGGATGGACAAAAATCGACCTCCCCACATATCCTTCTCCGCACGAAAAGCATATGATTAGATAAATTACACCGGATACAGTGCAATCTAGACTTTGCTATGGAGGTAAATAACGCAGTTGGGGTTCATGCAAGGACGATCGTAGGCTCTGTTTCGTACAAGCCGCCGCTTCAAATTGCTTGGTGGAATACTTACAACACTTATTGAATCCTGTAGATCCCGCCTGGCGTAAACATGCTCTTACTGCCTTTCTCATTTCCTCATACGTAGGGTTTTGAAAAAAATCCTGTTTTTAACAGAACGCGTATCCCACTCAGCTACACGAGTCATGGATCGACAGCATGCCTTTACTGAGCACATATTGCCTTCTGCCACTTGGTACGCAAACTGCATCGACTTCGATTGTTCTTCTGCCCCCGATGCGCTCTTTCTTGCTGTTGTAAACATGTTCGCGATGACTAAATTCTTGATGGACCATAGGTGTGCTGAACCTGGTGGACCAAAATGCTTTTATTGTTGGGTTTTCGATGTTATTTTATTCTCCAATCTCCTTCTAATAAATACACAAGCACATTCAGAAAAAGTCCCTATTCTTGGGATTCTTTTTAGTGAACCTTGTATGTGAAGACTGCCGGTTGAAGAGTTTAAAATAGGTGTCCAACTCTGCATAAGTGGAGCACACTATGTAGCAGTTATCGATATATCGGCAGTAAAGAAGAAGTTGATATTGTAAGATAGGACTTTCCACTTTCGACATGAGAGCAATGGCTAGTGTAAGAGCCAACCTTTTCCCTTTAGTTAACTTTATATTTGTATATAATATTGTTCTGCCCAGCGGAAAATGTTACAAGTCAGACATTTCTGAAGATCGTCATCAGCTGCTTCATAGTAAACCCACACATTTGATAATTTGCTGATGTTCATGTAGAAGCTAGAAAGTTGCTTGCATGCCTGCCTCATTGCGCACACTCGTGTACCACATCGAAGGATTCTATGACACTACCATGTTTCAAATGAGCATTCCGCAGCCTGTCCAAAAACATGTTGGTTTTTGTGAGGTGAATGAACATGTTTGAGAAGCCGAAAGAATTTTGTTAAAAAGCCATGCTATTCTGTGGGTGCTCTTTCATCATTTATAATGGGCCTTACTTTGTATGTACGGGGTCCGTGGAGGCAAAAAGTGTGTCGCCGAAACCGGTCTTTATGAGAACATGCAAGACGGGACAGGTGAGCAAGATGATGCGAGCAATGATTTGATGCGAGCAACGATGTTCTTAGGAACCACAGCTGTTCCCACGGTGCCTGTTCAGACGACCCTGTTTAGCCGGCTATACTGCTTTTCGAACTCTTGTCTAGACGTGGACGCTACAAAGTTTTATTGTTTAATGCAAATGGCATCTTTTTATGGCTATATTTAGATCACTGGTGGCATATCTACAAAGTTGCTACCCTTAATGCTCTCGGAAACTCAGTCTCTGCAAGAGCAGAGATCATGTAATTCCTGCAAACCTAGTCTTTGTGCGCGTGCATGTGGGACAAACGCTGCAAAACAGTGTAAACCGAACTAGCAAACCCTGAACATGCAATCTACGGAAGCGACAGGCTCTTGCGGCTTGAATTATGAAGTAGGGAAGTCGGCACTGGCAAAGTCCTATCGTTTGCGTTTGATTACCTGTTGCTGTTCTCGTCTACAGCGTAAGCGGTCGTGAACGTCTTGAAACTTTCCCATAATTTTGCGTACAACATTAAGGCCTATTGATTGCACCGGTGAAAAACTACGGTCCAGGTCTGAAACAGAAAGGACGATGTTAGAGATAAGTGCATTTTCAATGACGGTAACCTGGGATCCTGTGCATGCGCTGGTAAAAGTGGCTAAGTTTTGGTGTTCTTTTTGACTAAGCAAACTGTTACTGAGTATTCTTTTATGATATGAGCTCATCTATTAACCTCTCAAACTTCCTCTGCAACCTGGGTCTAGTATCAGAACGGGCGCTATCACAAATGCTGTTAGAATCACCCGCGATTCTCCGCCAAAGTGGCGTCGACTGCAAACATTGACAGCATTGTTCTTTATGAGAACGTATTAAAGAATACATCGGATTGATCCTGGTCTTGAGCGCTGTTCGCAAATGAGTCATTCAGTTTCTTTTACTAATCGGCTGTCTTCTGTCTTCTGCTAATCTTCTTTATAAGCACATAAGGGTATCAAAGAATACATCTGACTCATCTAAGCCCTAAGTGTCATTCGTAAAACAGTCACTCAATTTTTTTACTGATCGGCTGTCTTCCGGTAATCTCCTTTACAAGCACATAAAAGTATCAAAGAATACATTCAATTTATCTTAGTCTTGAGTGTCGTTCGCGAAATGCGTCGCCTAATTTTTTTTACCGATTATAAAGACATTGGTGACCCTGCGGGTCGCTAGTTTTATAGTCAGCTAAATGTGTCCTTTTGTGTATATCTGTATGTCTGTTCGTACGCTCCGAACAGAAATTCAGCTTTTCAAACCGATCTGGACGAAACCTGTCAGACGTACGCTTTGAGGCGGGCGGGTTCTTAGGCTTCTTTTCTTTATCGATCGATATAGATTTTGTCGATTTTTGCGAAATTTGAGCTGCAGTGCTAAAATTTGTCACAAGGATTAAGCGAATATGCCGATGACGAATATTGTGATTATTTTTGAAACTTCCGATTACGTTTACCGATTCTATCAATTTTTTGAAACCTCTCAGCTACAGGGCTTAGAGTTGTGAGATTGTGCGTGAGCAAGCTAATCAAAAACATAGTGGGACAGGGAAACGGCCTGTAAAACTAGGAGAGGGACAAGGAAATGCGTTGAAATTGGAAACGGTATTTCTAATCGTAGTGTAACGAGGGGGCCGGGCGAAGCGTGGTTTGCCAGCAAGTATTCGGTCGGTCCGAGAGTTCTTGCGCATTATATTGAAAAAATGATAACTTTCTTCGCATTCGATGGATTTTTTTGAAATTAATTCTATTTGAAAGAGGATTCCATGCTTTTTACAGCATGGTTCCGCCATGATTAGTTTGAAAAGATTTGCGAGTTAGAAGCAATTGAAGGAAATCAGTCAAGATTAGCATTTTACGAGGGTCACAAAAGTTCCGAAACTATTTTTATTTCAAAGAGGAAATATTGGGCATGACTGTGGTACTCTTGCCGCGAATTATTATGAAATATTAGGTTTGTGCAAAAGTTTTGTCACTTTTTTCAATTCATCGGCAGACACGCTAAAATGAAGATTAACAAACACTTCAAAATGTATCGACGCAGAATTTCTTTCTCTTTTCAGCTGCAAAACCCCTATTGTGTTTCGTTGCGAAGTGATGAGATAGCTGCTGGAGCAACCACTCTTTTTACCATGACCAACTTTCACTATTTTTAAAAATTTTTGGATTAGACATACAAAGGAACCCTAATAACAACCAGAAAGGGCAAACCTTTTGCCAACAGAAGCAATTTTTGCCCTACGGCTTGTCTTTCAGAATTTCTACGATTCATTTTTTTAAGGTGACTAAATTTTACATTCAGCCTATTTGAACCTCGTAGAACATAAAATATCAAACACTTCAGTCACCATTCTATGCAACTTTTTCAACCCCTTCTAACACTTGTCTTTTTTTGCCGAGATAGGCAAAATTTCTTGGGAAAGTCGCAGTGTTTCTCAATTTCAGGAATGCGCAGTGACGTAGCTTATGTTTCAAAATCTTCATAAGTTGAAGCGAAAATCGCTCATCTACTTTGTAATGTTAGCGGTAGTAATAAACGAGTGTTGAAACTCAGTATTTTTAAAATGCTGAGTTTTGACATACCCTGTTATGCTGTTCACCAAACATAGCAGGGTTTTGCAGTGCTTGGTGAACGCATAATAGGGTATGCGATTTTTCCAAAACACAAGATAATTAGAAAATTATTTAGCGAAAATCTGAAAGAGCAGCCGAACGAAAGTTAGAAGCCAATGAAGAAAATTAACTCAATTTTGCAATTTCTCAGCATGCTCAAAAAAGCTTCAAACGTTGCAGCGGAAACCAAAACAGTCTTAAACATAAATTTTTGAGCTCCGTTTCTTAAATGAGGATAATTCGGTCAATCTGAAGCAAATTTGATTTTTGTGAAAAATGTAGGCACGAAAACCCGAAAAATACAAGAAAATCAAAACTGCTCTTGATCAGCTCGAAACTCACTCAGCTAGAAAGAGAAGTCCTTAAAACACATGCTAATGACTGTTTCGGTTTCTGCTGCTATGTTTGATGCTTTTTTAAGCATGCTCAAAAATTGCAAAGCTGAAGTAATTCTCTTCATTGACTTCTATATTTACTACCTCACAATAATTCGCGGAAAAGCTATTACAGTAAAGCGCAAAATTTTCTCTTTAAAATAAGCACACTAAACACAGCTTGAAAAATAGGAAGCTTGGGTGATTTCCTTCAATTGCTTCTAGCTGTCGAACTTTCTCGAACTCATCTATGGCCGATGTAAAGCTGTAAAGAGCATGGATTTCTCTTTCGAAAAGAAATATTAGGTTGATGCATAATTCCTGCACCAAAATAGGTACAGATCGCAATAACTCGGAATAATCCTATATCCCAAGTAGGATTCGATATATCATTTGATAGCGCAAACCTAGCTCTACAAGATATTTCTCAAATATCTACACCAGCTTTGATCCACGCGAAGTTTTGAGGCAAAAACTGAAAAAAATCATGCGTCCGAAAACCTTAAGACGGATCTTTAAAAAATTGTAACTTCGTTCAAAAAGCTCATACAAATTTTCTTTCTTGCTCACGCGTAGATGTTCCACGTAAGACATTTATCTATGCGGTTGCTGTATTTTTTTCTCAACTAGACGATGAGAAAACGAAGTTTTTCATGTTTTTTCCAAAACAATGCTGAGATGTTCTAGCACTGACAGTTGTATGCTATAGGACTTTAGAAGCGTGAATGTGAATTTTCAGCTCTTTAGAGCAGCTGGTTTACGAGAAATATCGGATTTTTAGCAACTAGGCAAGAAAAATTTGGATAAGGAGAGCTAGATTCGTTATTTCTCGCGAACTAGCAGTTCTAGAAGGCTGAAAATGTAAAGTTTCACTGCTAACGGCATGTACTATACAGCTGTTAATACTAGAACATCTCAGCACTAATTTGGCAAAAACATGAAAAACTTCAAAAAACTTCGTTTTTTCATCGTCTAGTTGAGAAAAAAATACAGCAACCGCATAGATAAATGTCTTACGTGGAACGTCTACGCGTGAGCAAGAAAGAAAATTTGTATGAGCTTTTTGAACGAAGTTACAATTTTTTTAAGATCCGTCTTAAGGTTTTCGGACGCATGGTTTTTTTCAGTTTTTGGCTCAAAACTTCGCATGGATCAAAGCTGGTGTAGATATTTGAGCAAAATCTTGTAGAGCTAAGTTTGCGCTATCAAATGATATATCGAATCCTAATTGGGATATAGGATTATTCCGAGTTATTGCGGTCTGTACCTATTTTGGTGCAGGAATTATGCATCAACCTAATAATATTGAAAGAATCCATCGAGTGGCAAGAAAGTTATGATTTTTTGAAAATGATGCGCAAGAACTTTCTGAACGACCTAATATAAGATGCTGTACTATAAGTTAGACACCGAAGTTGATGCGCATTTTAAACCTCCCTTCCTTACTGCAAATCTGTAAATCAACATTATGACATTATCTATCTATACATATATAAAACTCAAAGATTGTCTGTAATTCGCTGAAGACGTTTGCGTTTTATAGAAATTCTTCTGAGAGACTGATTGAGCAGATTTTCGCTCTCATATAAATATGACACGGCGCAGAACTTAGGTTACATTTCGCGAGATTCGTCGGGTCCTCTATCAATTTATTGACTTGTTTAAGTACATACGGCAACATGAGAGCATATCAATCAATACTCCAAGTCAACTAGTAAGCGGTGGAGATCATTTACATTTCACGATGAGGACGATGCGGTGCCACAAAGCAGGTCGAAAAGGAAGGCAATATACCGTAGATACCAAAGGAAACGCTGCAATTCAAGCAGAAAAAAAGAAATGAAGGATTGATAGGCCATGAAATATTTTCAAAAGACTTTATGCCACAAGTTTGAATAACATCCTCGGTCCTGGCGGAACCGAGGATGCCAACTAGTATAATATAAGAGAAGGGTATTTACGAGACTTACTTGAGTCCCACTTTCCAAGCTGAGGAGTAGGTCTCTTAATTTGGGCACATGCTTTTAATAATCCACGAAGGCCTTACATGGGGTAGAGGTCACTGGTCATGACACACATTCTGCGCTAAAGTCCGTAAATTCAAATGTGCGGAATGCGTTTAGTGTTGCATTGTAGATTGACTGCTTTGTCATTTATATTCCATTGTTTTCTTGAGCTCAGAAAAAGACGCTGTGCACTTTCACAAAATTTTAGGCTTTGAAACCTTACCATAAATAAGCCGTGTACTTCCTTTAGCTTAAAACATTTGATTTCCGGCTAATTTCTACCTAAAATCTCACATTTTCCAAACTGTAAATTTTATAAAAGCTTTGCTTTACTTTACTGAGTTGAGTAAAGAAGTTGTACCAATAAAAGTTATGAATGCAAGTCACTGGTTATGCTGTAACCAGTGCGTCACCTCTGCTTCGCAGAGGCTCGCACTGACCCTGCTTTTTGTATGCGTTACTCATTCCCGCATAACAATGACATTGAAACTCACCGCGTTATGTTGGAGATCACGAATTATTCGTACACAACTACTCATTCCTAAAGGTTTTTCGTGTGAGACCGGTATTTTCGCGTGGATGAAATTTTCCCCGAAGAACAGATGCAAATTTGAATAGGTTTTTAGAGTTTTTATGCCTTGGTAGTCACCATAAGAACAATAAACATCGTGGGCTACATCTCTGTGCAAAAATCTTCTCAAATGATGAAACAAAATCTTGGCAAATTGAACATCTGCGCAACCAACACTTTTTGGCGCCATTTTCGTAAAGTTGCCAACTTTAGTTCAGTTTTCTGGGCTAACGTCCATGGTTTCCACGTCAGCTTGTCAAACATATCCATGACATTGCAAAAAGTGGTGGCAGAGGCCCAATTTTGCTGGTCAGAAGCCAGGTGAAATTGTTGACGCGCAAATTTTCGGAGCTCAGTGATCCGCTCGTGCTTTTGCATAGTAAACTTTCATGATGTTAGCTTGCGCCATGCAAAATTTGGGCTCAGGACGTTGACTGAAACACGCTCTTCGAATTTCGTAACGGACAGACAGACAGACAGACAAAAACAAGTAAACACCCTTAGCCCGTTATTATAAGTCATGATAGCTGGCTTATCCGGCTCCGCTCGGACTTGCCAAAACACTATGAAAAAGCACCCATACCTATCCCTGTACAACCTTTCGCTGTGCTCACTTCTACATACTAACTCTAACCCCCTATCCCCGCTGTGTTAGTTATCAGCATGCTCTCTTATCCCTGTGCGAATTTCCAGCCCCGTAGCTCAAGATTTACCAAAAAAATCGATAAATTTGATAAATCTAATGGATAATTTTGAAAACTAATATGAAACTAATACCGTATTGGGTCGAGTGACGTAGTGGTATAAAGAAAAACAAAAAAAAATTTTTTTTGTTTTCCTTATACCACTACGCACTCATCCCCAATACAATATTAGTAGATAGATCACCGCAAGAATCGCCCATAGAATTAACGTCTGAGATGCACACGGCAAAAAAGGAAAACTGAGGTAATATTAAGAAATTCCGGAGTTGAAAGAAAGTTTTTTGTTTTTATTTGGAAACGAACAAACGAACATCGATCAAAGTATTATTTTGACACGAAAGTTCGTTCGCATCATTCTCGAAAGTCCATAACTCTTTAAATTCGTAACAAATTTGTACGAACAAAATTTTGCGTAAGAGAGAAACTCATATCTTTGCACCTGAAGGGATCGTTAATATATACAAATGAAAGAGGTAGAAGCTCAAAACCAAAATCACTCAAAATTTGAATTTTCTTAGAGTTATAAAAAAATCGTAAACTTGCAACAAAAATCGGAGCAGTCGGTGTTGTAAGCTTTCTCCAGCTCTTTTTAACAGTGCAGAGTTTGTGCTGATTGAGCGCTTCTATGAAAAGTTATGATTTTCGAGCAAGCAATAGAAAAGGGCGAATTTGATTTTGGTATTTTTCAGGAAAATCGTAACTTTTCATAGAAACGTATCAGCGCAAACTTTGCACTGCTAGAAAGAGCTGTTGAATCGTGGCAGGTTTCTAAGAACTCTCACTTAGGTAAGTTCGCCTTCGGATGATTCGTCGACTGAACGCCCACACGACGAAGCACCGTTGACAATCGAGGACCTAGTCACGGATTGTGAGAACTTCATTGCTTTGGAAATGGATAACACAGACATGGAAGGCATACGCGTTTTACTTGTGGAGGACCACATTTCAGAAGAGACTGCCCACAGTCTGCCAGCGCTGGCCGGAAGAAGCGAACGGAGGACATGTACAAAACACTTTGGTCGCAAAAGAAAGTGCAAAAATGTAATCGCTTTCGATGCCGAGAGTGCGCGGACTTATCTCGACGTCGTAGTTAGAGGATGTAATCTCAAGCTCCAGCTGGATACGAATGCGGACATAACCTTGATATCGCGTAGAGCTTGGAAGAAGATAGGATCGCCTACTCTGGAACCCTGTGTTATGCCTGTGAAAACCGCAGACGGAACCCCAATGCAAATTTATGGTAAATTCTAGACCGACTTTTCCGTCAGAGATCGAGTCACAGAAAAGATGGTTCGTGGAAATGGCACATGCTACGTCACCGAAGGGTTGAATCTACTGGGACTGGAATGGTGTATTCAGCCGCCGGCATACAAAAAGCTAAAGGATAACTACCATTGCAGAAAGGTGACTAGCGAAGAAAAATTGGGGGGGGGGGGGAAGGGAGGGGGGAGGGAGCCGGAGTGGTCGCCGATCTGAAGAAAATTATGCGGAAGTCTTCAGCAGCGACTTAAGAAAAATGCACGAAGAGTAAGACAAGGCTAGTCTTGAAGAGTGACGCTGTTCCTGTCTTCAAGAAGAAGCGACCGGTGCCTCACGCATCAGCGCCGGAATTGGAAGCCGAAATCGATCGCTTGGTAGCCGAAGGAGTCATAACTCCTGTCGAACACTCAGAATGGGCCGCAGCGGTAGTTGCTGTCAAGAAGATGAACAAAAAAATCCGTCTATGTGCCGACTTCTCGACAGGATTAAACGATGCATTGCAGTTGCATCAGCACCCCCTTGCCCACAGCGGAAGATGTGTTCGCAAAATTAAACGGAGGCCAGCTCTTCACACAACTCGACTTAGCCGAAGCTTGTTCGCAAGTGGAAGTCGAAGAAGCATCTAAGGAGATGTTAACCATCAATACACACAAGGGATTGTATCGTTACAACCGCCTACCATTCGAAGTGAAATCCGCTCCTGGTATCTTCCAGCAGATAATGGATGCGATGATAAGCGGACTGGAAGGCGTAGCCGCTTATCTTGACAATATCATCATCACAGGCAAGACGTATGAAGAACATCGTAAAAACTTAAAGTCGTTGTTCAAGCGTATCAAGGACAACGGATTCCACGGCAGACTGAAAAAGTGTAGCTTCCTAATGCCAGAAATTTGTTACCTCGGTTGCATTATCGACAGGAATGGACGCCGTCCGGACCCGAAGAAGATTGAGGTCATCAACAATATGCCAGCGCCGAAGAACATAGCGGATGTTCACTCATTCCTTGGTATGATCAATTACTTTGGATCGTTCGTATCGGAAATCGCCAGCTGCGTGCGCCCATGGACGAACTGTTAAAGAAGAACGCTCACTTCAAATGGACTGAAGAATGCGAGAAGGCATTCAAACACGCCAAGGAATTTTTGGTTTCGGATCTAAGGAATTTTTGGTTTCGGATCTGCTTCTTACACACTTTGATCCGAATGCAGATAGTCGTTGCCGCTTACGCATTTTATGGGATTGGGGCAGTAATCTCGCATAAGATGCCGGACGGAACTGAAGAAGCTATCTGTTACGTAAGCCGAGTTATCACTGCCGCGGAGAAGAATTACGGACAGATTGAGAAGAAAGGACTTGCTTTGGTCTTTGCAGTCCGTAAGTTCCATCGCTACATTTATGGACGTCGATTCAGATTGCTGACCGACCACAAGTTACTGCTGCATATCTTTGGACCGAAGAAGATGGTGCCATTGTATACAGCAAACAGGTTACAGCGATGGAAACTAAATTCTCCTTGCATACGACTTCGACCTGGAGTGCCGGAGAACGACGGAGTTTGGACAAGTCGATGCCCTGTCTCGACTGATCCCTCCAAGCCCATTCCAAACCGAGGACGTCGTGATTGCAAAGATTGAAGAAGATGCGCGAGCTGTTCAAGCTGAAGCTATACGTGCGTCACTAGTTACCAGGAGTAAGATTGAAGAGGAAACCGGTAGGGACGAACCATCACGCAGAACATACGAATGCTGCAATCGGGAGCATGGCCGTCCAAACCGAAAAAAGAGTTCAGCAGTTGGAAAGCACTGAGTGAGAACCTGTCAGCACAAAATGGTTGCTTGTACTTTGGCCACAGGATAGTCATTCCCTTCTCACTGCGATAGGCAATTATGAAACAGTTACACGAAGGACAACACCCAGGAATGACACGAATGAAGATGCTTGCAAGAGGTTTTGCATACTGGATGGGCATCAACAGAGAGATCGAGGATTTAGTTCGTCGATGCAGGGAATGCCAGGAAGTTGCTAAGATGCCGATTAAGACAGTACTCAACTCATGGAAGATGGAAGAAAAGCCATAAAACCGAATCCACATTGACTATGCAGGACACTAAATGGAAAGATGTATCTTGTCGTAGTCGATGCGTACTCGAAATGGCTGGAAGTGCTGGAAATGTTGTCATGACGGCTGCAACTTTGAAGGAACTAAGACTACTATTAGATTCGGGAATCCGCGAGTAATTTTGTCGGGTAATGGAACATAGTTTACTGCAAAGGAATTCCAGGACTTCTGTGAAGAGCAAGGAATCAAGCATAGGCGCTCCCCTCCGTTCCAACCACAATCGAATGGTCAAGCCGAGAGGTTTGTGGATATCTTTGAGAGAACTTTTCAGAAAATCAAGGAGGGACAAAAGTTGGCAGAATTTTTGCGATGCTATCGAAGAACGCCCTCGACGTCTACCCCTGGACAACTTTCACCGGCCGAGCTATTGCTGGGACGTCAAATGAGGACACCGCTTACGCTGATGAACGAAAAGTTCGAAGAAGACAATGAGGAAAGAAGAAGAAACAACGAAACAATGGAAAAGCAGTTCAACCAGCATCACGGAGCACGGAAGAAAGAGTACCATCCCGAAGAAGCCGTGTGGGTTCGTAATTTTTGCTCTGGATTTACAAAATGGATTCTAGCCTACGTGAAGAAACGCTATGGAAAAGCCGTATACGATGCTTATTGAAGACAAGCAGTTGTAGAGACGACATGCGAACCAGATGCGCAGTGGATTAAGTATGGAGCGCCGTTGTGACTCATCGGCCACCACCGTGTCGAGGAAGGCCGACTGGACAATGGCAAGGACGTCAATGGTCACCAAGCAACTTCAACCACTCCGCTGACACCAACTAGATCAAGCCGCCATCGTCGACCACCAGAACGTGTTCAAGTAGATCCTCATTTTAAGATGTACCGTTGTTCATCTTAGGAGGGAGGTATTTAGAGCTGTTCAATGTTAACTAGAACTCGCTCATTATTGATGGCTTAGGTTAAGGGCTGCAGCGTACCCGTCGCACATTGAGATATTTATAGGGCATACCAGCCACCATCGGTCATGGGTATCCAGAGGATCAGGCAGCGCGCGCGACGCGAGCGAAGGATGCACTCGGGCGCGAAAGCTAGCCTTGTTCTTAGAGTCATGCCGTTGATTTACCCCGTGTTTACCTTCTGTTCTCTTGTTAGGCATCAAATTCCGTACTTGTAACCATTACTAACCATTTTAGGTGGTGGCGCTGTTTGAATGAAGAGTGTTCAAGCAGAGATGGAGAAGCGCATCTTTTGCTCATGCACGGCAGAAAATTATCATCCATTCTGAGTTGAGGAGACTCGAGACGCTTTGCATAAGCATGAGGAGAAAATGTTATTGTTTTTCACCCCATTTGGTTGGTTTACTACTAGAGATTGAAGGAGAAACATGTTCAAGTTTGTTAAACAACATGTGCAACGTTCTCAAGTCTCCTAATCATAAAATTGATACAATCAAAGTGTCAGATTGGAGTCGCAGTCACACAAAGCTGCATTAACTATTACCGATTTGGAATACAGGAGAATACAGAATACAGAAGTTTCAGGGTGTTCATGCTGCTCAAATCGCGTGAAATACGGAAAACAAAATATTCCAACATGCAATCAATTACGAAATGAAGTTGGACAGATGCGCGAAAGAAGTTTCTTTACAAATCAGCAAGAAATTTTGGAAAACAGCAATAATTAAACCCTAGCCACAGATCTACCAACAGACTTTCGCGCTCGGGTACTAATTTCGCTGCCTGCGTCGCGCCTTTGCAGCCTCATCCCGCGGGTACCCACGACCGATGGTGGCTGGTATGCCCTATATGTGTTGTCATTGCATTGTTCCTAATGAACCGGCACACATACGCCATTGTGTATAGGAGAATCTTTGTGTTTTTCTAATAAATCGTCAACGACTCAACGCGTTCCACTACATATTTCTTTTGTGATTTCAAGTATTCTGGAACTTTATAGAACACTAAACATGTGCTATATGCTGTCCAGCTGGTAATAAATCGCGCCTCGCACCAATTTGAAAAAAGAAATTCAAAAATTACAACTTTTCCATTGAGAGGATTAGGTTAAACGCCCAAAGCAATAATAAGATTGGTGGTGTCGATATAATTAGCTTGTCTCGCAAACACACGAAATATTCGAGCTTGTCTTTACCTATGCCAAACTGAATCGCATAAAGTGCGTAAAAATGAAGATGGACGCATTACAAATTAGGAAAATCAGTACTTGCGTCTTATTCAATCATCTTATCCTTGCAAATCTAGATTGATTGAAAGATTAAGCAAAGATTGCTTGAAGATTCACGAGAAGCATTGCAGAAGAAAATGACCTTGCTTAAGAGCAATTTGTTGGAAATACATTGTACATTTGGATATTTTCTCCAAGGGTTACAGCTATTAATCATTCAGAACAATGGCTAAGAGCTAATTGAGCGAAGCGGGCAGCTGTGCAGAAACTGAAATGAAAAGAAATGACTAAAAGTGTTTCAATCATTATGCTCACATAACCTTACGAGCTGTAGGGAAGCAGAAAATCGAAATGCATGTTTCAGTGCTATGCAATGGTTTGCCCTTCTGTTAGACTACATCAGTTATCTGAGGCTATGACGGGTTTCAACTCAAAAGAAGGTTCGAAGAAGCACATTCTTGTTAACACGTTGAACTGCCTATACCGGCAGTGTCAGGCGCTGGTTTTTTTAGTGAAATTTTCAATAAATTTTCTCGACCGGAAAAATTCATGTTACTGAAACCAGCAACGTATCGGATTTGCAGAAACAAGTCATAGGCGTAAGCAATAATCAATTATACATAAGGTAAGAATCCATTTACCGCATAGAATTGCAAATTGCTTTAATGGTTGTATGAGTTATACAGCCCTATACGAATTGTAATAAACGCGATAAATGTTTCCTCTCTAGATTTTTGTAATATATACGCGCTGAGGGTCACGCGATGCGTGAAACAATAGCACTACAGTTGTGGCCGTGGAATTTGTCCAAAATTGCGGGATTTTCGGGATTTGCGATGTTTGCGGGATTCGCGACTTCGCGGGATTTGCGGGATTCGCGGGATACTTCGCGGGGCGGTTACTCATAATTGCCATTGACTCAACCCACTTGCGATGGGTTTCCAGTTAATCGACGATAATGCCAACTATTGTCCATTTAGCTATCGCGCACTTCAAACATAATACATATGGTACGGTTTTGGCCGTGGAATTTGTCCAAAATTGCGGGATTTTTGGGATTTGCGGGATTTTCGAGATTCGCGATGTTTGCGGGATTCGCGGGATTTGCGGAACTTGCGGGATTTAGCTAAATCTTCTTTTAAATCCGCTTTATTTGCAATCTGCGTGTAGATTTGGCTTCAGCTTGATGAGACGAATCGTTTGATATACAGTATGTCCGTAATTCGTGGTGAGGGGGTAGACTTGCAATGATACCTTGTTGTTCTCTATGGTAAGGCTTTTGTGAACACTTATCACAGCGTAAATCACGAATAGCAGGTTTTGGTACAAGTTATCATTATCGAAAACTATCGCGAAAAATTGGGCAGTTTTAATTTACCCTTATCACTGATATAAGCATTTTATCATTTATCATGGTAATATCACATTTTTGGATCATTTTTTGCATATGGTAAGGAAAGTACTGTAGGAAAAGCTGTGTGAATTTATCGCTGTTTCTCTCATTATAAGTGATCGACAGGCTTTTCTAGTTCTATTGCTCGGTGCGATTGGTAGATCCCTCGCGCAAAAATGCCATTCTAGGTAAGAATTGGCAGCAATGGCATGTGCCGATGAAAAATCGATCGATTGCTGCAGCGAGGGATCTACCAATCCACCGAGCAATAGAACTAGAAAAGCCTGTCGATCACTTATAATGAGAGAAAGAGCAATAGAAATTCACACAGCTTTTCCTACAGTACTTTCCTTACCATATGCAAAAATGATCCAAAAATGTGATATTATCAGTGATAAATGATAAAATGCTTATATCAGTGATAAGGGTAAATTAAAACTGCCCAATTTTTCGCGATAGTTTTCGATAATGATAACTTGTACCAGAACCTGCTATTCATGATTTACGCTGTGATAAGTGTTCACAAAAGCCTTACCATAGAGAACAACAGGGTATCATTGCAAGTCTACCCCTCACCACGAATTACTGATATACTGTATATCAAACGATTCGTCTCAACAAGCTGAAGCCAAATCTACACGCAGATTGCAAATAAAGCGGATTTAAAAGAAGTTTTAGCTAAATCCCGCAAGTTCCGCAAATCCCGCGAATCCCGCAAACATCGCGAATCTCGAAAATCCCGCAAATCCCAAAAATCTCGCAATTTTGGACAAATTCCACGGCCAAAACTGTACCTATGTATTATGTTTGAAGTGCGCGATAGCTAAATGGACAATAGTTGGCATTACCGTCGATTAACTAGAAACCCATCACAAGTGGGTTGAGTCAATGGCAATTATGAGTAACCGCCCTCTAATAATGATTACGTTGGTCACGTACGTTTGTTATAATAGCGAACTATTGCAAGGAAAAATTCTGCAGCATGCAGAGGATAGCCAAGAAATGATACAAGAAATGAGGGTTTCTCTAATTTATCAGAACCTCCCGCAAGAATACCAATGAACGTGCGTAATTCTTGCTTCGCAGGTAGGTGAAAATGTTGACGGGACTGATGATGATTTATGGTAACAAGACCACACATTCAAATAAGATTTCACTTGATGGTAACATGGTAAATGGTAACAAGACTGGAAGCGAAAAGTCGGCGCATTTTCCCCTTTCATCCCTAAAAAACCAAAAGGAAATTAGAATAGCACGATTCATTCCTTGAGGCAGTGTCCCAGCAATCTTTTGCTTTCGCTTTCCGATCTTTCACCTTTTCGTAGCCTTTCGTCATGCTGCAACCATATCTGGGCTTTTCAGCGCATGAAATAAAATGGGCTATTTTTAAAGCCTCCAAGTCCGCTTCCGCTCAATGTTACGTGTAAGTGGGAGAGGTTCAGAAGGAGGGGGCGAGGGAAAACTTCTGGAGTAATTTTAGGCCTTCCACATGCGCTTTTTGGCTCCGAGCTTCACTGGTATTATATAAGGGGTTATGCTATTGCAACAGTATGAAATTTTGATACAATTTGTGGGACATTGTTTCAATATAAATTTTTGTAGGGCACTCAAAATTCTAATTTGGCCGTAATGGTTTTTCTCAATATCGGTACTGTATTAGAGTATAAGCGATATTTATACGATAACATATATATTCCTTATATGTAGTTGTAAGTCATTAGACTCCAGCAATACCCCACCTTTGAGCAGCAAAACTTAGCCACAAAACTATGTGTACTGAGAGGGTTGTGCTCAAGGAGTTAGTATGTTCGAGCAATTCCTTACACGAAACGGATACTTCGAAATACACAAGTGGATTTTTTTGAAACAGGACTCATTGGTGCATTTAAGTCAAACTGATATGTAAAACCATACGGTATCATATCATCATACTATATATAAAGCGCAAGCACCCCCATCTGATGTCAACACTCGCGCCAGAGTAAACATCCGTCCGTCGTTCTGTGCCGGTGCAAGCGTACCGAGTTGATGACTCATAGCGGCAGTGATACCTGTCTTACATGATGTTGGTCAATTGGCATAACCAAAAAATTACAAACACTAGACAAGCTCTTTCGTATAGTTCGAATCGTTTTGAGCGACCCGAATTCGATTGAGGAACAGGTAGTTTACAATATTTCTTAAACCTCCATATTCCTTCAACATTACTACAAAAATAGCAAATTCTTTTGTTCCTCAATAAATCTGGAAGAAGCACCCCCTATTGGAATGATTCAAGAGTATTCAGTACTGATTATGATAGATAGTATGATTCGAAAGTATTGTTTGAAAACCTCTGATAAGTTCGCACAGAAAACTGCATCGAATCCGCTTTTAGAAAAAAAATTTTCAATCCTTTCATTTGAGCACGGCCTCTTTTAAGACCTCCAACATGTGATTATCATTCTTCTGTTCCTCTCTCGAGTGCGTAATATGTTTCCTCACCCAAAACAGTCGCATCAAATCTTTTCCGATGGATTTATCCTCCTTTTAGTTTTTCTGCTAACATATCTCAGCAAGAAGGCTTGAATTTTTCGGTTTCTTTCACGAAATGCTTAGCAAATGTTTTTACCTCAGACAAACTGCACTAGATCTGTTTCTGAAATTTTTTCGCAGATACTTCTACTTAATCTGTACCTAAGATTTATTTTGAATGAGCACTTTGATTGAAATGTTTATGTCATTCAAAAATTGTCAGGTATTTCAGCAGAACATTACAGTCCTTCGAAATTGAAGCACTTTACTTCTCACAAATGTCGATGCTGATCCACTCTTAAGAGCAACTTTATTTTGTGTTTTTAGCAGTAATTTGAGCACAGTTTTGATTGATCGTGCAACACTTTAAACAGCGCGACACTGAATTTTCCTAGAAAGCATTGTTGACTCTGTGCAAGAGATCGGTGATTACTGCGTAATATATTCTGGATTCGTTGTTCACCACTTGGCCACCCTTGATCCGTGGAACACGGCAAACGAGGAGGCAGCAAACGAAGAAATTATGATGAAATATACTGATCTTTGACTTTGGAGATGCTGCCAAGTGGCATGCTTTCTGGAACGTTGCCAAATTTCATAACGAGTGACCAAGCATATTTTCGTAAAAGGATCACGCGTATTTCGAAAGGCAATTATGAGTGTCGCAATGATTTTGAGAATGGGTCGCCAGTGTCCGGATGTGTTATTTGTACCTGCTTTTTTTCGAGCTTGTTATCCCAGAATGTGTCTTTCGAATATGTTGTACTCCTATTAATTGCTTTTAAAATTTTGCCAAATTGCGTAACAGCGTGACTTGAGCTAAATTCACCTAAGTTCTTAACTCTTGGCAAAAATGCTCTAACTAAAAACAGTCACTTTAGGATTATCTTGCTTCCGCGTGTAGACAAGAGAGTGCGTGAGTAATTTGGTCTCGCTGGTACTTTTGGAAGCGTTTATCTAACAACTGCCTTGCTTTTGCTTGTGTAACTGGGCTCCGCTGGTGTTTTCAACTAGGTATCGGCGTGCAAGCGGCACGTAGGGCAATTCCATCGGGCAGGGAAACAGATTTTTGTACGTTTGCGGCAGTTCTCAGAATTGAAAGTCCAAAATTGGCATGTATGGCAGTTTGAAAAGACGCTGTAAATACTTGATTTCGTTGTTTTCTTTCTGTAAAGTCGTAATGTCGGTTTTCCTTACATATAAGGTCTTCAAGCGGCACATAGGGCATTTTCTTTTAGAATAATGCGGCAAGTAGGGCAATTTGATCGGACGCGTAAACAAATTTTTTGTGCATTTGTGCAGTTCTTGTGATTGACGGCCTTTAGGTGGCTCAGTAGTCATGCTTTTAGCGGAGGAATCTCCTTTTGTAGTAAAGCTTCATAATTTTTTGGCGAAAAAAGTAAAGGGTTCTCTGACAAAGTTTTTAGACAATTAATTTCGATGCTGTCGAAAATGATTCTGAGAAAAAAGTGTTTCTTGTAATACACATAATTGTTATGGGTGTATTTCTACTTCCAAGACGATAGGTGTTTTGTTACTTGCCTAACGATCTTGGAACTTGTTGAGAAGAACTGAAAGAGCAAGTTCTCTAGGAGAGGGTAGAAAAGTGGGGAGTTTTTTTGTCCGAATGTCTCTGTAAGGAGGGAAAACTTGCAGAAAGAGCGTCGTAAACGAGAAAAAATATATTCTTTATGCATGGTTATATGTAGCAGGATTTTCAAAAGCTGAATGTTTTGAGGAGATTATCGCTTTTTTGAACAGTTCTCCTTTTGTATTTAGAATGCTTTTCGCAAAAATGTTCTCAGGAAAGGAATAGAAAACTCATATAGAAATATTTATAGTCACAACTAAGCCCTTATATTGTATCTGCCCCGACCCACCTGCTAGCAACCTGTAGGGTCGCTAGTTGATACAAATTTTTAGATCAGATGTTTAGCATTTGTGAAACTTAACGTGCCATTTAAAGGTATTTACAAACATCATTTATTCTGCAAATGTCTACTACTCAAAACGCGTCGAAGAGTACATTTTAGACTATTATAGTATTTACAGCGAGCCTCAAATGGCTAAAAAAAATTCGCGCTCTTCAAAAATCTTACACGCTTTTGTACTGACTTTGTGAGCATTTTTTCTACCATTGATGTATGAAAAATTTTCTGCTCAAAGATTTTTGCTAATGAAGAAGCTCTAAACAATCTAGCTAGAATCGCAACTTTTTAGGTGTCATATGTTCTACAAATGTGAATAATCTCAAATTTGTATAAGGAGCGGAGATTTTAGGTGAGCAGCTAAAGATAATACCTTTGAGTAGGTCCTCTCAAGAATTTGAATTAGTAGCTTTCTAGCAACAAGATAACCTGAAAACTGATGGATTTCAGAGCACCTATGGATGAAGAATTGCAAAGATGCTAAACAGTTTGAAAACCCTTATGAAACGTGATCGAGAAATTTGTCATAAAATTTTTTGGAGTGACAGAGGAATTGTGACGCTTCCAAAAAGACTACTTTGTGAGAAGCAAGAGGGAGTGTTTGAATTTGAAGAACTCTAGATTTGGTTTAGATGTTGGTTATATTTTCAAAAATGTTAGTTCGAATTTTCTCGCTATTTCAATTTCGGGAAGAGATTATTAAGAGTACTTTAAGCAAGAACTTTTTATTTTTTTGGGGTTAGGGGGAGGGGAGGGGAGGCTAAGGCAGCTTGGGAAGTCACTCATTGTGGAAACAGGGAAACGGATGGGAAGAGTGCGCATGGCTGATAAATCTTTGTCGGGTATGGGACCTGCACTTGCTTTTGGGTGAAAAGGAGTTAGGGTTGCCCAGATAGAAAAACGCTATACAACGAGTATGTGTGGAGCAAAGGGAGGAGCGCGGCTATCAAAAGCTTGGAAGGAGCAATCATAATTATGTTGCCACTTTTGACAAGGAAAATTCTCGAAATTTGAAAGGAGGAAAGATTCACAAATTTGGTAACTTCTGGGATTGTTACGTTTTCAGATCTGTGCCATACTTTTCGCTACAAAGTCCTAAGTTGTAACTTTTTGGATCTTGTAGCGAAGCGTCTCAGATAAAATCCCTGGAGAAAGTATGAATTACAGGGCCCGGATAGCCGGATAGCGTCATGCTTTTCATGCGCTGCAAATTACCGCAACTCTAATATAAAGCGTTATTGCAGCTAGAAAGCATGGTATTCGTAATCAGCATGCGGGCTAAATAACTCCTTAGGCAAAGTTTAAAGCAACTGGTTTTGACTCCCTTATGCCCATAGCAGTGGCGTACCCAGGATTTCGGCTCGGGGGGGGGGGGCGCGACAAAAAATTTTTTCTAAAGAAGGTGCGTGGCGTTAGCCACGCCCCCGAAAAAAATTTTTTTATAAGGCTAAAATGAATTTTTAAAAAATTTTGAAAACTATTTTAATTATTTACAAGTAAAAACAAGTCACTTGCACATTTTTATGACCCATGTAAGTAACTTTCAAAAATTTCGCGACCCGTTCTCGGGGGGGGGGGGCGCGCGCCCCCCCCCGCCCCCCCCCCCCTCGGTACGCCACTGGCCCATAGTAACGCTCACAAAATGGCGTTACGCATGAAACAAGTGTGATGTGCAGTATCGGCGAGTCGAATAACTCTCCCGCCTTCTGAGCCAAGTTTCAGGCAAATTTGAGATGTACGGGTCAAGAGTCACGTTTTTCCGCGAGTCGACGCCGGAACGCGACGTCAAGCAGTATAGGTCTCAGCCCCAGTCAGTACTCCTGCCACAATGTTACTTGTGGCATCGAGTCATGTATCTGCCGTCACTCCCAACCCTCCTACTGTGGCGCCGTGCCACTTTATCATTGAAGAGTTTTTGTGAGGTATAAAGTTTCGCGGCGAGCGGCTTTCGCGGGCGGTGTGACTACTAACCTAGAACCAATTTGAGAACCTGATGCTATCTTGGCGATATTGGGTATCTTGCTGTATCGAAATCTGAATTATGCATTGTCGGAATCAATTCTTATCCTGTCAATAAAATTAGTAACGCACATGGCAATTGGGAAACGTTGATCGGGGTGGTCAATGCTCACCAAAGAATCATGAAACCCGAGCATGATTTCGGAATCAAAATACTGCAACTTTTGTTGAAATTTCAGGTTTATGGCCATCATATTGACAAAATTTTGATATTTTGATGCAGTAAGGACGTTATAGCTATGGTCAAAGCTGGGCTGGTTTATTAGGGCATTATAAGGGTGCTTCCATACCACGCCGACAGCAGCGGCCAGCAGCCTGTAGCCACCCCTGGCCGCTTTCATAAGCAAAAACACCAGAATCTTCCTACTTTGACTGCTCCTGTCTAAATTTCATCTTCCACGCTTTCCGCTCTGTTGCCACCAGTATGTAGTTCGAAAATGAAAATAAAAACACATATCATTGGGTTCAGTTCTGTTGCTGCACACATCCTAGGTGCCTACATTTCAGTTTTGCAATGCGTCTTGTGTAAAACGTGTGAGCCATTGTTGAAGTCAGAGGGAATCTATACCGCGAATCAATTGGCGAGATGCGAAATACAGTTCGTGTTAATCACGTGCTCCCTTTTCCTTAAGCGCAGTGAGGTTCGCGCCACGTTCGCGCGCGTATGGCTCGGGCATTCAAATTGGCCTTATCGATTGGCGATCCGCGCGCAGGGCCCTTGCGTTGCGCATGCGTAGGTCCCAAATGGAGTACGTAATTGACATCGACTGTAGTAGAATGCAATTTAGATATGCACCGATAGCCAAGAAGAAAATTGAAGCAAAAGCATACTCAAAGTAAATAAATTGCACACCTGCAGGAACTGGACGCATCCAGAGTCAGAGGAAATCACCCAGGAAAGAAAGTTCAGCGAGCTATGGGCGACAATGTAGTGAAATGGACACAAATATGATGTGGGAAGTCAAACTATTACTGGCGGCAACAGAGGAGAAAGCAAGGAAGATGAAAAGCGTAGCAGGAGCACTTAAAGTAGTATCCCAATGATCTTACGCTTCTATGACAAAAGCGGCCCGCGGCGGCTACGGGCTGTTGCCGGCTGCTATGGGCTGCTAGCCGCGGCTTTCGGCGCGGTATGAAGGCACCCTAAGAGACCAAAAAACCTAAAAAATTTGTAATTTTGCAAGGTTTGAGCAAAATTTAGATAGCTTGGTGTCGCTTGTTCCGAATGTCAACTTCGAAATTTGATAGGGAAAGCATGAAGAAAGTTACACCAAAGTTACAATAAGTGTGATGTGCTGCATCGGCGGATCGAATAACTCTCCCCCCTCGCTTTGCCCAAGTTTCAAGGTCCAAGAAAAGGAGGCTCTTCTGGTGAGATTGATATAAACTGCGATCTAAATCCGGCTAGTGCCTCCCGTTACCGGATATCGGTTTCTCATGAATTCTGGAAATCAGAATTCTGGACCCCCGTCGCTGATGATTTGCAAAAGAAATCAGCGATCCTTGAACCCTTAGGCTGAACAATTAGAGTATATATGCCCAAAAAACTCTACAAATTCTATCTGCTATAACTGTGCACACTTCTGTCAAAAATGGTAAATTTCTCCGATTTCCGAAAATCCTTTGGGGTAAAGGAGTGGAACAAGAGAAGTTTATTTTCCACAGAATCTTCAAGACGCCCTAGAGTTCAAAAGTATAAATCACCTTCATCTAAACACCTGATTTGGGTAAAAAAAAACGGCGCCTTCAACGTATTAATCTTGACGAAACCGTCGAAATTCATAACTTTGTTCAAAATGATGTTTACGTAATCGATTTTGTTTCTGGAAAAGAAATTTTACAAGGATTGAAAAAGCCATCAAAAATGTTCAGAATTTGCTTCCATTCAAAGGTTTTTCATTGAGTCGTTGCGAATGTCCGTCGGGGTAGTTCACTGAAAACCCTTTCTATAAGAGCAGATTCTAAATTTTCGGAGGTTTTTCGAATCTATATGAAATTTCTTTTTTCACATATCAAGATTCGATCATGAGAAAATCTTTTAAACAAAGTTATGGATTTCCGACTTTCCTCAAGATTAATACGGCGGAGGCCGTCTGTTTCACCAGAATTAGGGGGCTCGATTGTTCGAGGTATGCAAGGTCAAAGTTTTGCTAAGATCTTGCTTCAAACGGCTATTTCAGTTCTCACATCTTCTTTACATGCAGAGGATAGTCGTAGAGAGCTGTCAAAAAAAAATCGCAGCCACTTTTATAACTTCCTGATGGTATCGTTTTCAATCTTGAGAAAAAAATTGGTAGAATTTAACCATTCTAGGATAATCCACAGGGTTTTTGTTTCAATTTTGAATACGGTGGTCATTACTCTGTCGCAGCTCTATAGAGTTTTTTCAGTTAATTGAGCACCACGTTTAGCCGTATTCTGGTCTGAGCATGCTTTCAGCCCTCAAAATGCCGATAAGTGGTACTTCGAAGCTATCGTATCGCTAATATCGGTTATCATCGATCGCCAAGTCTACCGAATGTTGATTTCTTTAATTCGCAAGTAATCAAAATCTCAATTTTATCGGTAATCGAAGCATCGAAATTTCGATGTTATCGACGCATGAATCTTCAGAATACCGAATGTGGTGCTTGAGTCCCCCAAAAATTTTGTTTAATTGGTTTTCCAGCTTCCGAGGTAACAATTCTGTCGATATTTGGACATTCATAAAACTGATTTTTGAACCTTAGAGCTGTAAGGTAGCAATCCATTTTCGAGTTCTCAGAATAGCAATGTTATCAATTTTTGGATGTCCAAAAAACGAATTTTGCTGCCAGGAGCCTGTATAGTATTGATGTTATCAATTTCCAAGTCGTCAAGATATCCATATTATCAATCTGCAAAATCAACATATTTTTTTATCAACTTGAGGCACCAAAATATCGATCCACTTTTCAAAGGTACAAAAAACGAATTTTTGGTGCCTGAAGCTTGTGAAGTGTTGATTTTGTTAGATCGGTCCTCAGAATATTGATATCAATTTTCGGACTCTCACAATAGGTACTGTTTTATTTTCAACCTCTTGAGTTCTTGCAATTCCGATTTTTGATATTTCGAGGATTCAGATAATAGAATTTAGGTATTTGTAAGAGCAATTTCGGGAAAATTTGCAGCAATCAAAATATGAATTTTGTTGAATTTCGGGAATTCACAACAATCAATAATCAAAACTATCAAATCCTCAAAATCGACATCTTTGCCATTACACCAGGTTTTCAATTGCCAATCTCATTTTTTTCAGAATTTTCATGGGAAATTTGAACATGCAATGTTGCACTTGGCCCTGCCCCTTCACAAGCTCCACCTGTTCTCTCTTACGCTTCTGCACCATTACACCCATCCTCCAGTAACTTACTCACCGCTAACTTACACCCTTACTCGTTCACATTACAGAGGTTGAATACCAAAGAGCAAAGACGAAATAAAGAAAACTATCTGCGGAATGCATAGCACATCTCCTGTCCTTATTCAAACTCTCGCCCAAACTTCTGCATCAGCGAATAGCTTTCTGAAAGTTCTATCCAAGGGACAGTAACCATTCTCCATCGCTTTCTTTTGGTAATACGCTTTGATCTATCACGAGATTTTTCTCTGGGAGACATAGTTCGGAAACGATCATAGATTAACACTCTGTACAGGCAAGCTTAAAATTTTCTGAAACTTTTATAAGAAAGCTCTCTGGTTGTACAGAACAAGGGTATTAGAGCTCCCCATTGTCATCCTCCAGAAAGATAAGCGCAAAACAATGCATCGCCTGTGCTATAAACCCCTTTTCGCGAGATTTACGTGGGAAAAGTGGGAATTCCAATTCAAACCACTTTCACTCATGTACCTACTACTCAGCTCTTTCATGTACCTTTTCAGCTCAGAATCCTCGCAGTGCGAGTTTTCAAAGTTATTTAATAAAACTCCAACCTATCGAAATCTGTTGTCAAGAATTCAAAGTGTGGAATCATTTGAGCCGAGAAAAGCGATAAATTTTTACTTTGGCATCAAGACTTATGCCTAGAATTTGTGATCTCATAAGGAGTTTAATGATAGCACATAAGCCATCGAACAGCAAAAAAATTTTTCGGTTGTGTGATCACACAATCTAAACGGTCGATCTGTAAACTCTCGCCATTAATAAAATTTTTAGATTAGAAAATTTTAGAACTTATCGGATTCATCCAAATATGTCGAAATTCGAAAAGTAATCTCCCAGCATTTATTCTGAGAATCTAAGCTATTTTCGAACTAAGAAAAGCATCGAAAATCCGCGGTAACGCCGCCCCAGGCATTGATGGCTTCGCTCGAAAGCTGCTAAGTACGCCGTAGAAGTCACTGCTCCTCAATTAGCGAACGTCATCAATCGATTGTTTGAGGACAACAAATTCCTGCAGATTTTGCCCATGCCTCCATCAACCCCTTTTTAAAAAAGGAGATCGCTACAATATCAAGAACTGCCGTCCAATTTCCCTATTAGCCACAATCTACGAAGTCCTGACAAAAGCTCTAGCCAACCGAGGCGAAGAAAAAGTTTGCAATTTTTTATCCATCGAACAAGCTGGATTTCGGCGAACTTTCGCAACCACTGGCCATCTGCAAGCAATCAATCAGCTAATTAAGAAAACCCATGAGCACACCTACCACTTGCCTTTCTCTTCCTCGATTTCCAAAAGGCCTTTAATACCATTCATTTTGATGCAATCTGGAAAGCCCTGGCCCACTTCCAAGTTGACAGTGACACAGTTTCAATAATACAACGCCTATACCATGCAGCGACTGCCTCACTTCAGCTTGACAACAATACTCAATTTGAAGTACGAAGAGGAGTTCGTTAAGGAGATTCATTGTCATGGCTTATATTCATTACTTGTCTTCAGTATGCAGTTGATATTTTATGGAAAGATGAAGGTGGCTACAATATCTGTAGGAGACAACTACGTTAACTCGCATTTGCGGATGACGTTGTGCTTATAGGACATAATCCAGGTCAACTGCAGATAATGGCAGAAGAACTTCTTGATGCGTGCAAGCAAGTTGAACTTCAAAACAACGCCAACAAAACCAAGTGGTTGGGTGAAGATAGAGAAAAAGTTGGACGAATTTGTCTATTACACATTGCACAACAACGTCATAACACGCGTGAATTTTTTCATTTATCTTGGTCAACTTGGTCAACTGATCCAGCGTCCACGCTATTATGATAAAGAGATTTCCAGACCCATTGGAATAGCTTGGAATACCTTTGGAAAGTCACGGAAATTTCTCAACAATAAGAATGTAGCTGTGCATCTGAAAGGTAACCACTTTAACAGAGTGATACTTCCGACTCTTTTATATGGATGCGAGACGTGGGCTGCAACTAAAAGTTCGCTGATGAAACTCCTCAAATGTCAAAGAGCGTTGGAAAGATCAATGCTTGGCTTTCGGTTGAAGGATAAAAGATCTGCAAAATGGATTTGTTCTATCACAAACTGAAGGATGTGATTTCAACAGCTCGACGAAGAAAATGGAGATTCGCAAGAAGAGTATCTGTAGCAGAAGGCGAAGTAAAATGGACAGAAATTCTAACATGCTGGACGCACCCATGGGCGAGGTTTTGGTGATGGTAGACCGCGAATACGATGGGAAGACGATATCCGAAAGCACTACGAGAACTTCAAGTTTGATAGTACATGGCAAGAACAAAGAAGGAACTACGAAAACGACTAGAACATATTTTTACGATCCCACTAACTGACTAAAGCTACAACAATCATCACGGTACTTTTGACTATGTTGTAAACCGTTGAAAATGAATGAAAGATAAAAAGATATATTTTTTGTCACACACACAAATACACAAACACTCACACACCCAATTTTTTTCAGATGAAAGTGCGTGGCGTCACCCACGCATCCCGAAAATTTTAGGGGTGCTTCTTGAAATTTCTGTCCCTTCCCCAACCCACAAAATTTGGAAGAAGGACTGACGCCCCCGAAAACATTTTTTATAAGACTAATTTGAATTTTTGAAAAATTCTAGAAATTACTGTAATTGTTTACAAAAATAAGCAAGTCATTTCATTAGCACATTTTTATAACCCACGTAAGTGAATTTCAAAAATTTCGCGACCCATTCTCACACATACACACACCACACTCATACATACACATACACATACACACACATAAACACATACAGTAACCGCCAAAAAGTTACGGACAAGCCGCTCCTTATTTTATCGCTCACTTCCGGATGGAATACGAAGATGAAGAAATGATTGGATTGCATGTGGCGACAGAGCAGAGCTCATCAAGAGCTACAACTCACACATTGCTCTGGGAAACATGTATTATACAAGTTTTAGAAATCCTTTTTGAAAAAGTCCAAAAATGGCCGCGTTACAATGTCGCGGACAACAATTTTTCGAACGCGAAAATTTTCTGTTAGGTCTTTCCTCGGAGCAAAAAGAGAAGCTATCCGGAGAGGTAAGCATGGTAATGGTTTTTTCCAAAAAACCCAAACTCAAAATTTGTTTTACTTTTTTTTCAAAATTGATTCTTAATTCCCTTCTTCAAGCCAAATTTTTTCACATGAAAACCTATTCAAAGAATTCCAACAAGGTTATTTGGATAAATGGATGCCCTTTCGCGATTCTCCATGCATCAGACGTGTGCTGGTGAGTTTCTTTGCTGAAAATGGCTTTTGACAGTGCGTGCATATGACCCCACTTGCACCTCACCACTAATTGGAGTGGAGGTTCTTATCAACACTAGAACAATACTAAAGCTCGAATCGGATCTATTGCAAGAACGTTGACAGTTTTGAGCTTCCAGAATGGAACTTGTAGCGAAGGAAGCTCTGTTCAACTTTAGCTGGAAATCCTTAGTCTACCACTAAAGCTGCGTTTTTTCACCCCATCCGCCAAATCTCCGCTGGTTCTCATACTCAACTCTTTTGCACACCTTCGTGTCGTGGAAATCACCCTTTTTCGAATAAGCTTACTAGCAGGCTCGTAGAATGATGGCCGAGCTACAACCCTGCAAAGCAATGCAAGTCAGTGGTGAGGTGCAGGTGGGGTCATGTGCACGCACTGTCAAAAGCCATTTTCAGCAAAGAAACTCACCAGCACACGTCGATGCATAGAAGACGACAAAGGGCACCTATTTCAAATAGCTTTGCCTGAATGTCTTGAATGGGTTTCCATGTGAAGAAATTTGGCTTGAAACAGGGAGTTAGAAGTTATTTCTTGAAAAGAACCAAAATAAAATTCAAGTCTGAGTTTTTTTTTTTTGAAAGTAATCTCTATCCGATTATTGTCCTTGATGAGTTCTACAACATAGTACACTCCGGAAAATTTTTGCTTTTGCTCCAAAAAAGACCTAAAAGAAAATTTTCGCATTCGAAGAATTATTGTCCGCGACATTGTGACGCGGCCATTTTCAAACCTTTTCTAGGAGAAGATTTTTACAATTTTCAGGATACATGTTTTTTAGAAAACGCAGCATGTAGGTTGTAGCTCTTGAAGAATAGCATTTTATAAAAGTATTAGGCTGTTGCAAAAATAATGTCCGTTTTTCTAGGCCTATATTTCAAACAACTTTTTTCCATCAAACTTTCTTTTTCGATAAGAATTCCCATATCTTTGGAAAGCCCTCTACATGTACCTTCTTACAATGGTGGAAATAGGTTGCTATCCTCATCTGTGAGAATTTCACCAGCATCTCGCATAACTGCACTCAAAATCGAAATTTTGATGCTTGAGTTTCCGTGGCCACAATTCAGGCGCAAATGAACTAATTCTTCTGATATCATAGCATTTCCATTAAATGAAGATTGTTAACCTACTGCGTGCTCATGTGGATTTTTGGAGATATCTGGACTGAGAAATGGACGCATCGAAAAAGATACTCACTGCTGGCATTCTATGGATCAGAAATTTCTCATAATTAGGCAATCGCCACAGCTTCGCTCATTTCTGTAAGCTTGAGATTAGCACAATTATCTGGGGGTTCTGAACCATTCCGCAATGTACACACTCCGCTTATCGTGACCGTGCAGTTGCGGCTTCACTTTGTCTTTACAGTCCGCTTTAAGCGTGGGAAAAACGGATCGAGGCCTAGAAGGTATGCTGTGCGCCCGTTTTGCCAGAGCTTACGCTGCATCGAAAGTGCGCTTTGCTTTAACCTTGTAAACAAAGATCAAAGAATTGGCGACGTGCGGACATAGATAAATACTACAGATGTTGCAATAATAGGTCGCGTAAAAGTCAAACTGGAATCGCAGTTTCTCAAAGGTTGGACAGAGTTATAAAGGGAAACACAATTGCAGTGTTTGATGCGGACAACTTCGTGTATCTCATAACATGTTCTTCACCGCAGAGCATAGTAGTTAGAACCCGCTGTCATCTCCTCGTTGTACCTATCATACTGTTTTTGTTTTTGTTGTCAATACTGATCACTTAACATTTCAGTGTGGCCACGTACTGGCATATTGCAAACTCTTTAACTCCCAAGACATTTACGAATTTTAGGTACCAGCTTAGTATTCTTTAACAGGATCAGAATCAACAAAAGGTATCTTATGACTTGACAGACACACTTCCAGTAATGCATTGGTTTTACATCTCATTTAATTGCTAAATCATATTTTTATCACGCTAGTACAGATTTTCCAGCTCTCCTAGCTTCTCCATGTGCCTTTCTGAACTTTCCAAAATATATAAATCTTGTTGTGCGCTTGCAGTTTCTCCTAGCAAGTATGGGAAATCATTTATTCAGCAATAAGCTCTGTTTGGAACTACTATAAGAAGGCTAATGATGCTGATACCAACACCGAGTGCGCCACCTGCAACTTCTGCGAAAAATCGTTCCGTCTTCCTAAGTCAAGAACAACAACAAATTTACTTGAACTTGTGCAAAAAAAGCACAAAGCAGAAGTGGAGGATCTAGCAAAAAAAGCCAAGATGGAAGCTAGTGATCGAGCAAAAAGCCAGCCAAAAATTGAAGAGATGTTCAAAAGAAAGTTAAGCAAGAACACCAAGGAGCACATTGACAAGAATTTGATGGTTTTGGCAAAAGCTTCTTTACTGCTACATGTAACGGAACTCCCGTCTTTCAAAGAATTCTTGCAATCATTAAATGCATCATATTCTATTCCAAACCAGAAGACTCTTTTGAAACTTATGCGAAAAGAGGTGGACAGCATTGACAAGGGAAATAGGAGACCGTGCTCCGACAATTTTCGAGTCGCTATAACAGCTAATGCATGGACTTCCAAAAATGCTTCCTGTTCTATGCTAGCGATCACGGGACATTCTTTGAATAAGAATTTCTCTGATAGAGTCAATGTCGTTTTGGACTGCGTCCCTTTGGAAGAAGAGAGATATATTACCTGCTCCTGTGAGACCTCGGATAATTTGTATTATCCTTCAGCCATACCAGCGAGCTAATCGAGGCAAAGATCTCCCAATTTCGAATATCGATATCTCAAAGGAGAGCATATGCTTTATGGTGCCGACGGTGCGACTGTTATGATCAGCAGCGTCAGATTTAGGTATCCCATAATGAGTGTCATTCTTAGCTGCAGATAAGTTACCAACTAATATAACATTCAGCATCCATTGTTGCGCGCACGTCATCAACTTAGCTGTGTCGACATCTCTTAGTTCCAGCGTCAGTGCATCTGCTCTAAAGAGGGTAAATCTATTGTTGCCAAGCTAAATAAAAGTGGGAAAATAAAAACACATTTAAAAGGTACTCGGGTGGCGGCATTGAAGTTATGCAGAGAATCAACTTTCACTTTTGAGGTTTCTGAGCGAAGATGACCTTCCGAGCGTAATCCCTGTGAACGATTCTCCAACAAGATGGTGTTCCACCTATTTCATGCTATGCGTTTTTTGAGTGCAGTGAGTATGCCGTGTTCAACAATCATCACTTAGCCTTCTTATAGTAGTTCCAAACAGAGCTTATTGCTGAATAAATGATTTCCCATACTTGCTAGGAGAAACTGCAAGCGCACAGCAAGATTTATATATTTTGGAAAGTTCAGAAAGGCACATGGAGAAGCTAGGAGAGCTGGAAAATCTGTACTAGCGTGATAAAAGTATGATTTAGCAATTAAATGAGATGTAAAACCAATGCATTACTGGAAGTGTGTCTGTCAAGTCATAAGATACCTTTTGTTGATTCTGATCCTGTTAAAGAATACTAAGCTGGTACCTAAAATTCGTAAATGTCTTGGGAGTTAAAGAGGTTGCAATATGCCAGTACGTGGCCACACTGAAATGTTAAGTGATCAGTATTGACAACAAGAACAAAAACAGAATGATAGGTACAACGAGGAGATGACAGCGGGTTCTAACTACTATGCTCTGCGGTGAAGAACATGTTATGAGATACACGAAGTTGTCCGCATCAAACACTGCAATTGTGTTTCCCTTTATAACTCTGTCCAACCTTTGAGAAACTGCGATTCCAGTTTGACTTTTACGCGACCTATTATTGCAGCATCTGTAGTATTTATCTATGTCCGCACGTCGCCAATTCTTTGATCTTTGTTTACAAGGTTAAAGCAAAGCGCACTTTCGATGCAGCGTAAGCTCTGGCAAAACGGGCGCACAGCATACCTTCTAAGCCTCGATCCGTTTTTCCCACGCTTAAAGCGGACTGTAAAGACAAAGTGAGGCCGCAACTGCACGGTCACGATAAGCGGAGTGTGTACATTGTGGAATGCTCAGAACCCCCAGATAATTGTACACTTGACAAGCGATAAAATGAGAAACAATATGTTATAGTCTACCAAGATCAATACAAATGAGAGAGCTTCGACATTTTTGGCCGCCTCGATCCATGGTCCTTTTGCGATGCCTCCTTTGCTGCATGTCATTCAAGGACTAGTAGTCCACAAAGATGGCCTAAATGGCGGGCTTTGTTCCTCAATCCGATAGTATGACTTCAAAAAATAAATTTGTGTTAAGCCCCCTTTCCAGAATGAGCGAAACCATTATGTAAGTGGAAATGCTGTCAGTGTGATTACCGGGGAGTGTAGATCGGTCATACACCTTCAATATATATTAGAATAAGACTATTCAATCTCGTTCAAAAATCGGGATATGGTACTCCATGCTTACACAGGACCCACAGATGGACTGGTACAAAAGATACTTACCTAAAAAAAGAGGTATGTGGAAAAACCAGACACCATTACTACAAAGCAAACAAAAACAAAGTGCCACTTTGTGCTTTGCTTCAAAATGGAAGCATTGAGTAAGCCCACCTTCTCCTAATCCGACTTAAGTGCTGACTTGTCTTCTGCAGCGTTCTGCTTTGTATTAGGTTGTTGCAAAAATAATGTCCGTTTTTCAAGACCTACATTCCAAACAACTTTTTTCTCATCAAACTTTCTTTTTCGATATAGCATTTGCATATCATTGGAAAGCTCTCTTCATCTACTTTCTCACGGTGGTGAAATTAAGCTGCTATGCTCACTTGTGAGAATTTCACCAGCTCCCACATCCGCACTCAAATCAGAACCTCATAGCTTCCACTTTCTCGATCACAATTCCGGAGCAAATAAACGAATTCTTCTGAAACCATAGCAAGTGTATTAATTGAAGATTGTTTACCTACTGCGTGCTTATGTGAATTTTTGGAGAAATGTGGACTGAGAAATTGACGCGTCAAAATAGACACTCGCTGCCGGCTTTCTATGGGTCAGAAATTTCTCATAATTAAGGCAATCGCCAAAGCTCCGCCCATTTCTGTAAGCTTGAAATTAGCACACCTTAACTACATTATTTGAAAAGGAGCTTAGCTATTCAGTGCGCGAAGAATTCCAAATTTTCATAATTAGGCGCTTACAAGCCTACAACAAATAAGCTCAAAAGAGTGAACATTTTTGATTTTTTATCTTTTCTTTTCGCAGAACTCCTTCGTTGAAATTTTTTCTATACACACCTATACTATTGGCCTGCGGCTACAAAATAAGCTAATTAGCAGTCATAGGGACAAAACTTGAAGGGAGTTGTAAGCTCTTGAAGACGAGGTTGTTAAGAAAAAAACTTTCAGTTTTCTGACGCATGGTTTTCTTCTCGTTTGGGTATCAGTATGGGCAGGGGCGCGTTAAGTTAAGAAAGGTTTTATGTTTTTGATGGTCTAGATTGCGTTCAAAAATATGGAGACAGAACGAAGTTATAGCCTTCCAATGTGAAAATTTGCAAAACGGACATTATTTTTGCAACAACCTAATAGAACGTAAATAGATCCTTTCTTATAGAAAGATCGTTCTGATGCCACTCTTCGGGCCAGCTATTAGCAACTTTGGCGAGACGAGAGTGCGTATGACCGCACTAAAGAGGAAAGGTTTAGAGGCAATAAACAAAAGCTAATAGAACTTAGTGGTCCACCTTAAGAAACAAGTCCTTTTTGAAGAACATCAATTTTGGTCGAATGTGAGATCGGAAAAATGCCACTACTGGCCGCACTGAAAAACGACGCGAAATATAGTAAGCAAAACAGAACGAGTGACAAAAGGAGTAAGAAAGAGTCATTAACCGTAAAGTCAAAAACAAACTTGCACTTTGACGCATTGATCCAAAAAGATGAAAAGACTGAGACAAAGCGCACCTTTCTTTTTGATCCTACGCTGACCAGTCTTGACTGCCATTCACCTTTCTAGGATATTATCCAATCCTTCCTTATAAAGAGATTGTATAAATGCCACTACGTGGCCGACTATGAGCTATTCCGCAGATACAACAATATGCAAGGACCGCTCTGAAGAAAAAAAGGTTGAGAAGGAATACACAAAAGCGAGCAGAATAGTAGCATACCACAGATAACAGAGTTCCTTGTTGGATATCATCAACTATTTGGACTAGAGATTGGTGATATGCCATTGCGTGGCCGCACTGAAAAAAGGATGGTGTAGTAACGCAAAAATAGAATGGAAGAAAGTGAAAATAAATGAAAAAGAGTCATCATCTAGGAGAAAGCTTGACGAAATCCATCTTCAGTAACACCTACTGATAGCAACACTGTTATTGCGACATACGGAAAGGCGTGACTCCACACAACTGTAGAATGGTGCGCTAGGACCATGCAAACACCCACGAATGTGTAAAATAAAGCAAAGCATATACTACTTCGTCGAATTTATCCGATAATCATCGAATATTCGAATATCGAATACTATTCGAATGTCGGAGTTTTCGAATATTCGACTATCGAATAATATTCCAAAACAAAAAAAATTCGAATATTCAACTATCGAATATTATTCGAAATCCAGGATTTTCGAATATTCGAATTTTCGATTCATTCGTATTCAAATAATCGAATAATCATTCGATGGTTCAAAGTATAACTCCTTGTCAATTGATGTTCGAATAGCACTGGTTCGATATCGCAACTTATGGTGTCAATTGTGTGCAGCTAGACCTAAGCCGACTCAATGAGACATATTCGCATACAGAGCGGTTAAACGCGTACAGTCTCAGAATTTACCAAAGTAACACATATTTGAGCACCATAATTGTTTATGCAAATCACATCATATTTGGAGAAAGAATTATGGTGCTCAAATATGTGTTACTTTGTTGAATTGCTGCTACTTTGCTCAAACTTTTCAAAAAATATTTTTCCCATTCTGAGACCAATGAAATGCTTCATCATTGCAGAGATTGCAAATGCAGACTATCAGATTATCGAAATCATTGTTGAAGATGGAACATCTAAGATAAACAATTTCTTGGAGTATGCATATGCTAGCAACGTTAGCTTCTGTAGTTTACCATTTTTGGATCAAGTGCATAAAGCCCATGCAAAAGTCCATTGTCCGAATTCAACTTCCACCCGATAGTAAAATTAGTGACGCAGATTAGTTGAGACCGAATATTCGTATTCGAAGATTTTATTCGAAATATCCGACTATTCGGATATTCGAATAATCGAATAATCGAGAGTGTTCGATCCTTCGATTATTCGAATAATCGAATAAATGAAAAAGCTTAGTCTGAATGAATCGTACAGATAATCCGAAGAAAACTTATTCTATTGAAATGTTCGAGGATTCTCAAAGGCAGTTCTCATTTTCGATGTTCCGCCTTTGAAGGACAGTTATAATATCGATTATTTGAGAAGTTTCGACCCTTTGTTCGATTTTTCAACTATTACGTCTGAATATGATTCGAATATTGCATCCGAATATTCGAAGATATCTATTCGTTTATTCGAATGGTCGGCTATTCGATCAAGTTCGGTTATTCGTATACAAAAATTTAATTTTGGAATGTGTCCATATTCGAATATTCGAATTCGAATAATGTAAAAATCGGAAATTGAAAAATTATCGTTCATTCGAAAATTTTTCAAAAATTACCCATTCAGTATTCATTCTTTCGAAAATTTTGCAAAGACTAATCATTCGTTCGTTCATTCGATGTTCGTTACAACTATCGAGCAGAAGAGATTTTCGAATTTTTGAAACGCTTTGGTTTCAAAACCTAGTTTTCAAACATCAAGCTAGAATTCAATTGGTTGAACTGCTGCTATTGAATCGATATTATGTTCACTTCCTCGCTGGAAAAAATCTGATTCTTTCGCACCTTCAATGATGAATTTAGTTCACAGCGGGATAGTTTGATTACTCCCCCGAATCTCTTCATCCCTTATCGACAGCAAAATTAATGTAACGCTCAGTTCTTGAATAAAATCAAAATTTTCGCAAACTTCTCGAAAAATGAATTTTTCACTTAGAGAACCCGGAACTTGCGCTTGAAAGAGATACTGACATTTTAAATAAGGCTTTTCTCCGCATTAACTGCCATCCATGCCAAAATCGATGGAATCCTTAGTTTTCGTGGAAGCAGTTTTTTCAGCAAATTACATGAGAAAAGACTTTTAATGACTTTGTCGAAATGTGCAGAAAAGGGTAATGAGTCTTTCAATGCCTTTACTTCAGAATCTCAAGACTTACCCCTTCGAAATCAAATTTTTGAAATGCGCAGTTCTTTGCTGGAAAAAAATCAGAATTTTGAGCAGTTTAGCTTCATAATCAGAATTGTAATTGGTGATTAGTCCTTCCGAATAAGGCTCTGCTTCGCGAATCTCGAATTTTACCTCCTTCTAAACAAACTTGATGAAATGCTAAGTTTCTTGCTGAAAGCCAAGTGATTTTTGAGCACCCTTTAGGCACATTTGTGATGCATTTTCTTGAGATGTATGCGCAAAATATTGTTCTTAAATGTACCGCTCCCCCTTCAAGACCATAATTCATGAAATGCTCGGTTTATGAAAATTTTCCGCAAACTTGCTCGAAGAATGAGTTTTCCATAGTTTTTCTAAAACATGCATAAAAAAGATATGGATTTTCTAGTCTTCCCTAGAACATGCATGATAGAAATATGGATTTTCCGAAAGGAGAATGAATAGGCTACATGTGTAGAGTGAAGGACGGGAAGGAAGACAAAAAGTCATTAAGCGGTATTGAAAATGTAAACTCGTACTGCGAGGGGAATACAAGCCGAAGGAGAGATCTATTGCTGGGGTGATTTCGTACACAACCAATTCCGCTACCATGGCACGTAGTTATTTCAACACGTAGCAAGTGCAGCAACAAATTCGTTGAAGGTAGCCAATAGGTAATTCTCAAGTCCAGTGTTTTTTGTAAGCATGCACAAACACACTCCTGTGCCAATTTTTAGTCGCCTAGCTCAAAGTTGGAAAATACCCGCTCCGCCTCGGGCCCATAGTGCGAGCAAATCTCTCTCCGACATAATGGCTGCTGGCGTCTCCTCTCGTCAACAGTGAGCGCCGTTATATTTTCACATTCCTTTTTTTGGAATCCTTCAGCAACGGAAAATACCGTAATTTTACGACACAAACGCACGAAAATCTGACAAAAGAAAAACTTTATTTAGAAGAACGCTTCACAGATATAGAAGGTGTACCTGATATGAGCTTCCAACCCCAATGGCCACTTTAATAAAGCGGGAAGTGAAATTCGAAACCTTTCGAATACGCCAAATCTGCGGCTCATCGACACATACGTAGACTGCATTTTCCTTACATACAGAGGTACAGATCATTTGATTTGTAAACAGGAATCGAGAATACTACTTGTAATGCAAAAAATCTATCAGGAATGGATTCCGCTACTAGGAACAATTCGAGCTTTTAGGGCAGGCGTGAAAATTTTTTTAAAAGATTCTAGTTAGATCAAACCTGTCTATATTTTTTAATTATTATAAATTCTAATGGATGCAAAATTACTGTTGGACAAATGCGGCTTTCCACCGCACAAAGCGGGCATGAATTCCGTCTACTTTGTCCCTGCGCCACAAGCACACTACTGCTAGAATACAAGCCCCTGAGCCGACTCATAGTAGGCATCAGACCTCACAGTGTTGGCGGGTTGAGCACCGTCAAAAGAGAGGTTTCTCGCGAACATCTGCTACACCACGCACCTTCAGAAAATGCAGCCTTGTGTCAGCTCGCAGGATGGGGCGATCGGCGACATATCGTACTTCACCCGAGAGATCAGAAGCTTGGGCGGCAAGTTTGTTCTCTACGTTTCTAGCAGACGCCCCGTTTACGCCATTATTGGAGGCACAACAGAAGATGGGGTTTTGGCCAATATATGCCTTAATAATGGTAGTCACGGACAGGAACAAGCGAGGCACAGGCTCTTACAGCTAAAGTCCTCTAAGGCTTGCGTTTCCGCTCAGAGTGTTACGTCGATACCGCACAAATAATCTTTTGCGTGGAATATATGTAAGTGGTAGAAAATGTTGTACTAGGAATTTGCACTGAGTTAGCATTCAAAATCGCTTTGTAAGTGGGGCCTTTGAGTTTGAGATTTAGATATGGTTGGGAATATAGAAAATTCCAGTCAGCGCTGCTGTTTGCTTACGAACCAATTCTCCATTTTATTTTCTTAGGCACGACAGCTGACGTCTTCACATTCTTTTGGAGCGAGTCAATACGATTGCTTTACGCAGTGTTAATGCATTGAAGATTTGAAACAGTTTCAACTTTTCTAGTTTCAAACCAGGGCTCCCTGCGGCTGTAACAGTGCAGCGACTTGTCATCCATTCCGAAACATGGCATTGTTGAGTGGAAAGGCAGGAGTCTCAACGAGTTGAACAAGCTTTTTCATTTTAGGTAGTGAGATAGATATCTGAACTCAGGTAAGCCGTGTTTCAGGCACTTTCATGGGCATGGATATATGAATCAATGGCTCGACTGAAGGCAAGATGACTCGTCGAACTAAAATTTTATTCAGTCGAGATCGACTGAGGCAGCTTCACTACGGGCCATTTTTTTCAGTAAAACGTCTTGTGAAATGAGAAATAAAAATGCGAACAGCTGATATGAGTACCATGGCTTCTTTCTAATGTTCTTGTTGACAAACAATTGAAATTTTTGATAGAAATGCCACAAAATAATCAGTTTCGTTGTTTCCATTGTACTGTTTGCTCGAAATCATAACTTTTTGAAGAGCGCTCGAATGGAAGTTTAGAAAATCGTACTTCTTGGTGGTAATGACTTTTTTGAAAAGTCGAAATATCACTGCTTCCTTTGAAAAATGAGAGACAAAACCGGTTATAACTTCGTCTTGCAAATGGAAATCAAGCCAGAAGAATATTGCATAGACTGATAGCCGGAGAGTGATTCCGTAACAACCATTTCTAGAAGCAACAAAATCGGTAAAGTATTTAATAAGTAATCAATAATTCTTAAATCAATGTTTTTTTCAATCAGCATGCACACACATACACCTCCGTAAAAATTTTTAGCCGTCTAGCTCGAAGTTGAAAAATACCAGCTCGGCGTCGGGAACCATAATGCAAGCAGATCTTCCCCCGACATAGTGGCTACTTGCCTCTCCTCTCGTCATCACTGAGCGCCGTTATATTTTCGCATTCCTTTTTCAGAATCCGACGCAAGCTGGGCCCTCCTTCATTCATGGGGTAAAGGATAGGAGTGGCGCAGAAAACTCTGCCGCAGGGCTTGGAAGAATCCAATGTATATTATAGTAAAAATCTTAGTCTGTTTAACAATGTAAAATGGTTCTATGTTGCTGTTAAAATTTAGACATGGTAGCGTATCCTCGAAGAAGATAATCTTGATAATGACTGCATGTCCCAACAGTATCTACAAGTAAGTGTAAGTAGAGAAAAGATAAGAAGAAAGGTTTCAGGAAGGAGTTGTGGCATATTACTTGACGAAGATTTTACAGGAAGCATCTCATCATACGGCTCAATGGCTTTCATCAGACTGGTTTAAAACGATATTTCTGCAGAACTCTTTACAGAAAGCTGCAAACTCGAAAAATGCCAGTGTTCCGCAACACGTTGACCGCCAATACTTCCGCAAGTTTTGTGCTTTTTCTCACGAAAAGAAAGGCCAGCAACTAGGATGAATTGTCGAATATGTCCATAGTGCAGAGGATAGTAAGTGGGTCTTGCAGCCAATAAGGCGTTTCGGATTTTGCTTAGGTGTTCTTCTCTATGCTGTTTTCGTTTTAAAAGCTTCCGGAACTTCCGCAGCACGTTTAGGAATTTCTCAAGTGACCCGGCAAAGCGTTCTCAAACGTTCTGTGAAATCTTCGGTAGACTAAGTTTGCTGTTGAGGGTTACTTGAAACTGGATTCATACTGATTCCGAAGTTCCAGAACTTTCGCACTGTGCTGGAACTGAGCCGGGACTGTGCTGCATAGGCTGCAGCGGCGACCTGGCAGGAGTTAACAAAGCTTGGCCGTTTTTCCTTGCAGGGGTACTTGGCAACTCCAGGGATTTCTTAAAAGCAGCGGCTCGGAAAAATTGTGACCGCGAGCTTTCCACCTGCACACCCTTATGTGCTGAGTCCAGTGCTGTGCTTGAAAAGACAGAAAAGAGTGTTTTTACGTCGTTTTCCTGCCGTGGAGATAGTTGAAGGGTATGGGCGAGGGATTTCCGTCATAAACAGCGACTGGCTGCAAAAGACTTTGACTCCATCCATTTTGGAGATAATTGGCTGATTGACTCAGGCAGCCAACTGCGATGTTGGTGGGAATCCCTTATCCTCCAGCTATCCCAGGTAAGAAAACGCAGTAAAACATTTGTCTTTTCAAGCACAGCACTGGACTTAGCACATCCAGAAGGCCATGTAATTATGGAAAGCTTTTAGTCGCAATTTTCCTTAGCCACTGCTTTTGAAGGCCATCACACCTTTTCGGGGCCACCCCAAGATCCCTCAGTCCCTTTGACCCCGAGAGCCCTCAGTCTGAATTATGTACACTCGCTGTGAGACGTGCTTTAACGTGTTTGTGGACAATTGTGTATTCGAAAAGAAAGCGAACAAATTTTTCAGGTTTCTGTGAGGGTTTAATTCCGTTAAGTGGCCGCAGCTCAACCAGCATTTGGAGTTGAAATTTATGTTTTCGAATAAAATGGCGCTTCCCCAAAAACTTGTGAGTGCTTGCTCTTGAGTGAGTTTGTGAAGCATATCGTGTTGATATAAATCAAGCAGAATTTGTGAGTCTTCTAACCCCGGTATATACATTTAAAAGAGAAGTTTGTTAATGTCTAAATTCATCTAACAAGGAAAGGACCCTCAGTCGAAGTGGGTTTTCCGCACATGAGGCATATCATTCTGTTGGGCTTGGGGCACTAATATCAGATCCGTGTTTGATAGCTGCTCAATGATCTTCACGGAAAAGTTATGAGGGACAGTTCCCCACGATAACACTGCACATAAATCTGGGAAGCCATAGAATGTACAGGTAGAGATGGATGGGTGGGTGGATAGTTGCGGAGACCATGCGCAGGTGGTGAGGGTTCGCGTTCCCTATGGAGCCGAATTTTGCATTTTTGTAAACTGCATTTTGTGAAATCGCAGGCGATTTCAACTAGGGTCTGCTTGCTCGAAAGTATTCTACGAATTCACAAAATGCAATTTGAAAAAATGCAAAGTTTGCTTCTATACTCAGACAATTGCATCTGAAAGTTCGCGGCCTCAAAGCGTGGTACGTGGCGCGCTGCGGCCCTTAAAATTTCAGCCGCGCACGCCGCGGCCCATGTATATTTTACCGGGAACGCTGCGGCCAAACTGGAAAGAGCTTATCGGGAGAGTCGAGGCCCAATCAGCTCACTCAGCGTGCCGCGGGCCTTATGAAAGGCCGCACTTCTTACACGCTGTAGCTTAAGGCGCAAATCGCGTGAAGTACGCCGCAGCGATAGGGCTACCTAAGTGTTTGTGGGGCTGGTAATCGCATCTCGGGTGGGGTTGGGTTGTGTGACGGTTGAGTCTATATGCTCACGAAACAAACTACAGCAATCGGTTGAGTGTATCGACGGCAGTAGGTGATGTTAACGGAGAGTCAACAAGTTGCTCAATTTGTACTGTCGTTGTCACGAAAGACAGGCCAAAATTTTTTCACTCTTCACCCGCGAACTTCCCGATGCAAGTGTCTGAGTAGGTAACGCGAACTTTTCAATATCTGCACGATAATGTCCGTAGCTACCCATCCGCCCATCCGTCCACACATGTACATTCCTTGGCGCCCCAGACCTATAATGTGCAGACTAACTAATGACTTATAATGTCTTATATCGTGAGGAACCGTTGCTCAAACTTTTCTTAGAAGATCATTGAGCAGCTAAGGAAACACGGATCTGGTGTTAGTGCTCCAAGCCCAACAGAATGATATGTATCACTTGTGAAAACCTCACTTCGACTGAGGGTCCGAAGTTTGATATTTTAGTACTGAAGTTCCTACACTTGGATCTTATCGATCATCAGAGTAGTTGAAATGATAACACATTTGAATACGTGATGATGAATGAAAGTAAATGTGTTCAAATATGCCAATATGGAGAAAGCGTTGAGTTGGTTATGCGGAAATTTTGAACTTCTTTCAGAACAGATCCTTTTGATGTTGAGGTAATAGGGCCAACCAATTCTGGTCGCTCATCTAAAACTCATGAAGATAAATTACACTTTGATCTTAATCAACGAGATCCCCTAATACGAATGACCGCGCTTTCTATCAAAAAAGTTTTGCGCAATTTATCCCTTCTGAGAATAATGTTCAAATGCTCATTTTCAAAAGGATGGCTTAGCAGAAGTTTCAAGGTCGCATCACGTAAGAAATGATAACTATGTTTTTCGTTTTTTTCTCCAATTTCTCACTTATTACCTTAGCAGCTGAATCTATGTTCTCGCTGCTTGCACACCTTACAATGAGAACAACAAATGGGTGGAGCAATGGGTCAGACCTGCTCTTTGAAACGCAGGGATGCCAGAACTCTCCCGGCTGCAAATGCTATGCGAATTTGGTGCGAGGAAAGGTGGTAGGGAATCCTGCAGCCGCCCGCACGCGCTTCTGCGTGGCGCAAAATAACAACTTTCGAATTCATAAACTTTCTTGTGAGCCACGCAGGTTTGTCAAAGTATTTATTAGGTCTGACTTTTCTGCAAAAATGCCTTCCTCAGAGATCTGAAAAAAAGATGACCAGAGAACATATAAAACTTTCGAGTTTTTCCAGTGGTTTTCATCCTGAATTTTGCTTTTCACCTCATTCTTGTATCACGCTTATTCTTGTGACTAAAAAAGTTCTAAACATGGAAAAGGTTGCAAGAATGAGCGCTATTTCGTTTTGTGCATTAGCTAAAAACTGTAAAAAATTGATGCCGCTTCCATTTGTGTACAATTCGAATTTCTTTCATCGGAAGCGGAACAGCAATCAAGAACGAAAGAACAAGCAGTTAACGCTATGAAAAGAAAAGGGGCTGAAAGCCTAGAAACCCAATTTCATAGAAACACAAAGAAAAAATTCGCAATTCTCGCAATCATGATATTGTACCAGTCCTCGTTGGAGATATTGGGGATATTGAGGACTTTCTAAAGTACAAAAAGAAAGTTTAACAGAAAAATCACGAAGCAGAAGAGCGCACAAAGGAAATGGATAATTTGCGCAAGACGTGGCATTTAATAGTTTTATTCTCGAATCCCGCTTCAAGTTCGTAATCTATTAGGTCGTTTCTAAGTTTGTAGAATTTTCATTCTATCTTCTCATCTCTTTGAGGAGCCCTTGATTTGCGGCAAAGCGCTACATTATTGAAATGAAATAATCATACCTTCAAAATAGGCTGATTATTTTTGATGGAAAGCTATTTGCTTTGATTCTTTAGCTTCCAAAGGAAGATTTCACAAGAGGCAAAAAGAAGCATTTTCGGCACTTGTTCATTTTTTCCTATCAAAAAGCATTTTACGCACATTTTTTCGCCGATCATAAAAAATTGCGTCTTGCCTTCAGTATGAGATTAAAAAAAGAGAAGATTGCCAAAAAAAGAGTTTGCAAGGTGACTCCTAAACAAGACTTTTTGCAGCATGGTCAGGAAGTTTTGCACTGAAATTTGCTAGGCAAGAACAACACGGTCACCCATGCCGTACGCAACCCTACTGCACCGTTTAAACGAATCCTTACTGCTGAAAACGCTTAATAAAGCAGTCCTGAGCTTTCCTGTGCGACAAACATAGCCTCCTACGGCAACCTTCGGTTAGCTGTCCTGAAGACTTAGCTGGAAGGTACATTAGTGTCCAATGTACTCTTAAGATCTCACTTTAGCATACTATCATCTATTCCAATCTATTACAAATTGTAAGAACGGCGTCTCTTTTGATTCTAAAGGCGATCTCAGGAGCAGGTTAGACGACTTTTTTGGGACCACCCGCTGAGTTGCGGGAAAAGAAAACTGAAAATCTGACTGCATGACTGCAGAAGGCAGTGCGCAACAACGGAACATGCATTATTGACTGATTTTTGCTAAAATTTGTTAGTCTGTTGATTCATAGAAACTGTACGAACTTATGAAACGACCTAATACATCAAAAAATGGGCAAAGTTCAGTTCGCTGAAGAGAGTCAAAAATTGCCATTGTGCGCCGCTAAAAACCGCATGCAGACGGCTGCAGCTCTTGCAGCACACCCCCGGCACAGTTTCAGTACAGTGCGAAAGCTGTGCTAGAACTGTTCTGGAGCTTCGGCATTGATATGAAGTGGCGGTAGGACCATCCAGACCGCATGTTCCACTGACTTAGCGGGACAACTGGTAAAAAATTAAAAGTTTATCAGGATATGACAAAACACGATGAGGTCTACTATACAGCGAACAGTACTGCGAGCGACATATTGGAGCGCACACGGCAACGCACCGAATAGCTCTACCAACATGTGATGGTTCTGCGATGCAATGCACTCTCTGTAGGCTCTTGCAACGGGGCGGCCTAAAGCGTCTCTCTGCGATTAACGTCAATCGACCAATCGTTCGATAGGTTACACGGGGAAAATCCGCCGCTTCAGAAATAAATATGAAGACCAGTGGTGCCCCAACTCCATTGGTTTAAAGTTATGCGGATACACCACCCTTTAGATCCATTTGAATGTCGATTGACGCCCCAAAATTCAGCTTTTTCTAAAAGGTCTTTGACGCTTCCGCCGTTATCGGTGCTAAGTTAACGGTTCGGCCCCCAACTCGGTTAATCGCCGGGACAGGCGCTCCGCAAACCCGCGCTTTTCTGCAAGCGGTCAGCAAAATTCTGGAGCGTGGCCAAACTTTCAGCGAGCGGTACTGTGTTCTGCAAGCGAGCGACAATACAGAATTTTCTGCTTGTCAAATAATTTTTTTTTGGGAGAGCCGGCCAAACGCAGGCGCTTGAACTGTTTTTGAGCAGTTTTGGGCTTACGCCGAGCAAAGGTGAGAATCTACATGGCGGAGGAGGTGTCATCGATGGTCCAATTACCCAATGCTTTCTCTCAGCGGAAAGTAGCTACGGGTTGTTGCCCTTCAGAAAAGGACCGTGCGGCCCTTGATAAAATTGCATATTCTCGCAAACAATATGCGAGAATGGGCCATTGCGCCGTAATTAGTTTATGAATGACCCCTATATGTTCGATTAGAACATGCCTAACACTTTCCAAAATATCTGCAAGCGAATCGCAAGAAATCAGCGAAGTATTTCCGGTGTTCGCTTGCCTATAAATCGCATGATCGCCTACCCCTGGCGATTTTCTGAGAAGTGGCGGTAGGACGGTCCAGACCGCAGGTTCCACTGACTTAGCGGGACAACTGGTGAAAATATAGTGCTTGATCAGATTATGACAAACCACAGGAAGAAGCTTATATGCAAATACAGGGAATAAGAGTAGCTAGGTGATGAGATACAGAAGAGCTGATACACTACAATGAATACTGGTGAGGAATTGTCGAAGAACGAACTAGACACCTCAGAAACGACGAGATACGAGATATGATCCTTCGTCCCATGGTTATAGTTTAAGACTAGCAGGTGAAAAAAAAACCTGGGCCGGGCGCTTCGATACTACAAAGAACCTGGCTTTCCAAAATCGCAAAAAATGAAGTCCTCTTTGACTTCACAAATGAAACTACGACAGCTGCTATGAATCAAGAGGGCAAACACATGAAAATCAACGGAACAAAGCAAAAATAGAAACGCCAAAGAAGCATCAAACAAACACGATAAAACTCATATCCTCCGGATTGGCCGGCATGATGTACCCAGCGCACAGCACTACGCGCCTGGAGCAGCGTTGCCGCCACCACTCAAATTTTTAAGGGGCTGTAACTAAGCAAAGAGGAGGGGGTCGAGGCGATTTAGAAAGCAATTTGTAGGGTTTGGGATGTAGATAAGATCTATACAAAGAAGGTAAAATATATGAGGAAGAAAAAGTTTATGACTTTTGTTGTCTAAGTTACCTCAGGTGGCTTCCCAGGGGCTTGGAAGCCACCTAACTTCGAAAAAAAATTAAACAGCCTTCAGATTACATAATTGCTTTCTCAAATTTTTCATACATGATCCTGACTCCCCATTGCCCATCTACACACCAATTTTGGTGTCATTTCATTTTCTCTTCGCTGTAAACAAACCATTTGTATGTTTTGGAAAAGCATGCCGTCAGCATGCCGGCAGCGTGCCGGCGGCGCACATCAAAAGACAGCGATATGCTATTTCGCAAATACGAGTCGGCTCCGAGGGATGAATTTTCCGTCCATGGCTGAGTCTTACGGGTTGCCGCATGAGCAACGAATTTAGCACCTCCCCTCCCCCCCCCCCCCCCCAAACTGGTATTCATGTACGTCCAATATCAAGTAAACTTGAACTGCCTTTTGACGGGAATTCGATTGTAGAAGATTTTCAAAATACCTCTTACAAATAGACACTAAATCTCCAGACAAGTACATGCGTTTCTATGCCCCAAACATTGCTGAAAAATTTTGCATTTTGCATTTGTTAGAACTACTTTGCTATTATTTCCTTATCCGAATTTCATGTGCCTCTAATAGTGTTCCTGATTAGCGATGTCCGCGCTCTTCCTTTTTAAAAATCTGTGTTGTTCTCAACCAGATCAGACATAACCTCTTTTGTGTCGCCATTGAGACATGTTCAGTTGTCGCTTTTTTTGTTTTGCTTTGTCGCCTATCATGTTTCCAGTGAAGCTTCGCTGAATAATACCCCAATAACGCTAAATCTCCATTGCCTCCATTCGTTTTGCAGTTGGAATCTGCCTTCACTCTTCTCGGTTTACATAATCCAGTGCGTGACAAAGCATCCGAAATGCAACTCAAAAAGAGATTAATTTTCATAGTGATTTCAAAATTGCGATATCACTTACAATAAGTTCATTGTAAAAATATGTGGCTACTACTCGAAGAATAGCGGCTTTCCAACTGGTTGAGAATTTGCTTAAGGAATGTAGTGCTCAAATGGCAGCTCCATCATAGCCGCAAATTAGGGCTACTCTTTTCTCCAAACGAATCCTTGAGTACCATGACTACAGTCGAATCTAAAGCTAAAATTGGAATTCTTAGCTACGAGTGGTTGTCCCAAAACGGTGTTTCAAACAATGTACACATTGTCTGACCATCTATAACTTCTTGCAGTGATGTTTTTCGTTTTTCATTAGGCATTTTCTAGAACTGACTCCAGCTTAGATTTGGAGTATGAATCGCGTATCTCCCTTCATCCTCATAATATAAGAGGAACTGTGAAGAAGTTTTAAGCTATTATGAGTCGCATTCTGACTCGAAAAGTTAAGTAAACAAGCTAAAGACTTTCGTAGTAGGCTAATCAGGACTATTGAGAAAATTGCGGTAATACTCCTTACCGAGTATGTTTATGGCAATTCCTGTCGTAATATCTACACGAAGAGCAAACGCAAATACGCTCCATATTGTCAGCGTAAACTGGAAAATCAGAATGGTATTTTAGAAACAATGAAAAACGTCAAAGCAAGAAGTGTACAGTATAGTTCATAATCCGTCAAAATAGTCACCTTTATGAACTCCACCAAAATCACCGAAAGTCGCATCGGCATATCTTGGTTCAGAGTTGATAAATATTGGACCCAAGGGCATTGTTCGACTTAGCATGGCGACACGCCATTGGCGATGCGCATGTTCTGATCTGGAGAATGCTTGTTTGGATACGGTAAGTGCTTAATAAGAAGTCAGATTCTAATATTTCTCTGGATTTTTGGTTACGGTAGCTTTCTCAGGTGAACTCAGCTAACCTACCTTAACTGAATGTAATCTAAGCATTTACCGTAACCAAACGAGCACTCCTTTGCATCGAAGTAGAGCCTAACCGCTGAGTTTAGCTGTGTCTTGAACCGAGAATTCGTCTACTTTGAACCAAGATATGCGACGTGGATCACGGTTTTTTCTGCGAATCATGAACGGTACTGTACTGTTTTTGACGTTCTACCGTTCCCATGCTATGCAGAAGATAGGATACAAGAAGTGTCCTCGATTTCCTCTGCGGGCATGCGCCGAAAGCGCTTTATTTCATAGTCGAAAAGGCAATGAATGCGCGCGGGCCTTATACTATTATATATTATGGTCTTTTACTATACTATGTTAGCATTATAACTTATAATGACTGCTCAAGGGTTGTTTACGTACGTGTGTGTATGTGTGTGTGGTGTCTGTGTATGTGAGTATGTGTGTATGTATGCATGTATGTGTGTGTATGTGTATTTGTGTGTGCTTTTCGTTCCCGCTATTTTCCTCGCCTTCTTCCGACTCCGCCATCCTCTTTTCCTCCTCTTTTTTTCTTTCCTCTTCTTCACATTTTTGTCGGCTATTTCTATATCTTCTTCTCTGTCCAAACCATTTTCACATCATAGAAGTCAAGTAATTCTCTGTCAATGAAGACTAGGTAAGCCTAAATTGTTTCCCTTTTGACTTATTACCATGCATATGCAAGCGGATCGCATCCAGCTTCTTGATGTGATACCACGGACAAACAAATTGCTATCACTTAACTGCGGCACTAGTGCTATTTCCACTGTCAGTGGAGCGCGTGGACCAATGGCATGGTGAAGTGAGCTTCGAGTGCACGGATAAAGTCATTCTAATTTGTAGTCTGCGGTTTAGTCTGCGGCACCGTATGCAACTCCTTCTTGAATAACACAGCTTCTATTACACTTGGAATACCACCGCGGTCGCAAAATGATGCTTTAGTAACAGGGTGGTGATAGCCCTGAAACCATTCGCGTTGTTGATAGGCGATGTGAAAGATGTTGTAGCAGGCTGTGCTCCTCATGCCCTAGTTCTCCACGCTTGTTAGCTCGACATAGGTACCCTGGCAGTAAAGATGAAACATTTCGAAAGCACACATTTTCGTGTTTTTCTGACAGTGTGTCGTACATACATTGCTTCAAACTGCGCTTTTCACAACGCGCGAATTGTTCTTTTAAAATCTTTGATTGTTGGTTGAAAAATCGCGCGCGAGCTCAGATTTTGGAAAATATCGCTTATACCTATTGAATTAGGACGATGCAAAAGTTTTGGCAGTTTCTTCAAACCACCAAACACGGTAGAATAAAGATTAACAAACATTGCAAAGTGTATGTGTTGTAGAATTTTTCCGCCTTTCTATGTTCATCATGTGATTCATAGGTAATGTGCTGAGATCATAGCTGGAAATTAAACCCTTCGTTTTTGCCATGCCCTAATTTCACTAACTCTTAAAATTTAATTTGTGACGTTTGAGGGAGCTTCAATCCAGTAAGTAGGGCTAAAATTTTGCCAACAAGAGAAATTTTTGGAGCTCTATGGCTTCGATAAATTTCTAAAATTTATCCTCCGAACTAATTTGTATACAAGTCCTCAGCTGTAGGTTTTGCATAGTCTAATGCGAAAACAGGTTATGCGTTTAAAATTCGAAACTTTTAGAAAATTATTTAGCAAAATTCTAGAACAATGGCTGGAAAAAGGGAAATTTGCTCTAGTCAAAAGGTTTGCCCTACCTGCTGATTTATTGAAAACTTTCCAAAATTTTGATGCTGGTGAAAACGAAAGGATGTAAATTTTAGCAATTACCTCAGCAATCTCCCGATGAATCACACTATGAATAAAGCCGCTGGAAAGAGGAAGAAATCCTGCATCGGAGGCGCTTTGAGATGTTTGATTCTTAGTCTACCTTGTTTGCCGATGGTTGCAAAGCTGATAAAACTTTTCCGCCGACCTACCATGCGCTGAGTTCTTTGTAAAGTTTGTTGTATTTTTGCTGAATTCTATCCGTAAACTACTTACAGAATTGCTTTTTGTCTATTTTATTTCTACACGACTGTTTTTTTAAGATAACAATGTTTTCTGTTTACTCAACAGCATTTATCATTTCCGCACTTTCCGTCGAAATTGCGAGTGCCGTACATACCTTGCGACTAACATGGACACCTCTTCAACTAGCGGACTGCCTTATTTCGACAAAGCCAATCAAAAATTTTACGAAAATGGATTTCGTGGTGAAAAACATGAGCGGGAATATGACACTGTGTTATCAGGCTTGCCCACCAACAAAAATGCTGATATGTTCATTGATGTTACTTTGAAGGTTATTAATGTGCTTGCTTTAGCATTTTACTAAAGGCTATTGTCATTTCCATATTCACACTGTGGTCTGCTTTGAGATTAGACTGCCCACCACATTTTATCACCTTAAGCCCTATTGAAATGTTGGATCTTTCCGTTCTTATTTTCCAAATACTTTGCTAACCTATCACTGTGCGCCAATCTATGACGTGACAAGGCAAAAATGCAAGAATTCGTAAAATAGGCAAGGTCAACGGCTTACTTAATTGTAATATTTACGCTAACCAAAAACAAGAAAAATTGTTAGCTCGTTGAGCATAACGGCGCAACACAGTATCTTATTCTTAACACGCATAGAAAACCGCACATACAACCTAATTTCGTATCTCACTAACACTTATCGTGAAACAAGTTTACACGACCCTAAGGCAACAAGCATTGGAAAAGCACATTCATTAAAAATGAGATGTTCGAAAACTGTAAGAGTACCGCACTAAAACTCGGTTGAAAAAAGAAACAGAAAAACAGAAAAAACAGAAAAATTTAAGCTTGAGCATAAACATCTTCCAAGTTTTAGCTAAGAACAATTAAAGTTTTTCGTAATCAGTGTCATTGCCTTTGGAGTAAGTACCGAATTAGGAAAATTTGTGTATAGTGTAACAAGTTTACTGCACAGTTTTGCAAAGGAGGAACAGCAACAAATTTTACGGAATCTGATTATTTATTTTTGCGCTACCGCAGATAAATGCATACTTACTTACTTATTGTTAGTTACTTAAAAGCCCATCTTCACGTAGCGTGCGAGCCTTAGCACAAAAGTTTCCATCGATTCCTGTCTTTCGATTCAGACATCCACGATTTTCTTGGCTGACGTTGGTGGCTGCGTCCACGAGTCTTAGCTGCAAAAATCGTATCCAGCTGATTTTTCAGCTGGTCCATCCCTTCCACGAATACGTCTGCCCATCACGTTGGTAGTCTTCTTCGAGGGCGTTTAAATTCGCGAAAAAACCACTCCGATGTTCCTAGTGTCCATCTGTCGTCTGTTTTTCTTATGATGTGACCGGCCCATCGGTTTTTCACTTTCGCAACGTAATCCGCTTAGTCACGAAGACGGGACATTCTTCTCATAATTGTACTGCGAAATCTGAATGGATGTTGCTTGTGTCGGGTCATCTTCAGAAGACTGCGCTCGAGCGCTCTTTTGAAGTTTTTGACGTGGCTACAGTGTCGAGCCAAGTCTCAGCTGCGTAACAGAGCGCTGGGAGAACGGTTGGGTTGAAATGAACAGGTGGCACGATCCGGGTCCGTCATTTGGCGGTGGCTTCCTTCAAAGGCCCGAAAGCCACCCAGGCTGCTTTTCCTCTTCTGTTAAGTTCTTCTCTCGTTCCTTATCCATGTTCTTTGAGCGTCGAGATACACGTAAAAAGACGTCTCCCTGATAGGGTTGCCTCCCATTTTCTATTGCTCCATCTTCACAAAAGGCGTTTGTCATGAATCAGGTCCTCTTTCAATTTATTCACAATCCAAACTTCCTTACTACTTTGTCTTTGTTAACTTCCTTCAGCATCGTTCTGCTTCAGTGATACTGCACGAGAAGATAACGATGTCATCCGCAAAATAAGGTTGAGAAATCTCCCATCAACTCGTAAGCATCTCTCGTCTCAGTCCAGTAATTTCATCATCCACTGCAAGGTTGCGGTGAATAGCTTCGGCGAAATAGCGTCGCCTTTCGAACCCGCTTCTCAATTGCAATGGACGGGAGGCGATGGAATAGTTGCGTCGTTGCTGTACAGACCTTGTGGCGGTTGGCTAGTGTCCCCATCTAGGCTGGGTCCACTCCTTGATTGACTAGCGCTGACAGGATGGCGTTGGTTTCGACGCTGTCAAAGGCTTTCTCGTAGTCGATGAAGGTTAGGACGAGAGGCAGTCGGTATTTTCGGCAGACTTCTATGACTCTTGAAACCGTCTGAATTTTGTCCATGCAAATGAATCCCTTGCGAAATCCTTGTTCTTGGGGTTGAGCTTCATCAGTGTTCCTCGGTATGCGAGCGAGGATAATTTTCGTGAAAAGTTTGTAGAGCATACTCAGCAGGCATACTGAACGGTAGCTTCAAAGATTCTCTTGTTCACTCTTCTTGAAGAGAAGGATTGTTCTTGATGTTACCTACTAAATGCGAGTCTTCTCCTTCTGAAGGTAAGATGTCATTCCGATATTAAACTTCATGTAGACGGTGTTCTTCTGTTCGCAGAACATCAGCTTGGGCGAAATATTGCCGCCTTGTCGAACTCCCTTCCCAACTGCAATGGTCAGGGTCGATGGAATAGCTGCATCGTTGCGACGCTAGAAACTCATGTAGACGGCTAGTCCTCCGGCTCGCAGAAGTTCGAAGAAAAAATAATCTGGTTCTGAAGCTGTGGACTCTTCATGGTCTGTATCGCAATACGCACTTTAGCAGGTAGAATCCTTGGTGGTACTTCTCCAGTGAGAACAACGGGCGGGGTGTTGATGAGCGAAAGAGGTTGGTGTAAAAGTTCTTCGCAATAGATTCCATCTTATACCGGAAAGAAGTCGGAGTTCCGTCTTCGCTCAATAGTGCAGCCAGCGGTACATCATATTTGCAGAAATCCTTGTAGCATTTCTTGAGACTTCGTCTTTCTTCGGCTGCTTCCAGTATCTTGGTTTGTCTGTTCTTCCAAAACCTCCTGCAAAGCTGTTCTGCAACTGGCGCCGGCTATCTGTAGCTCAAGATGTGTTGCATTCGGATCCTGCATCAGAAATCTTCTTAGTGTTCTTCGAAATGCGTTCCAAGTTCTTCTCAGAAATCATTGAGGCGCACTCTCCGCGAGCTCGCAATCCTTTCAGAAGCCGGTCGTAGTCGTACTGGGTCCTCCTCGATGAGCCAGTTACAAATTGTTATGAGCGCTTCTAACCTATTAACGTCATAAACGACTTCTTTCCTTCTTGCGGCATTATGGCATTTTTTTCGGTTTTGAAAATCAAAGGCTTCATTCTTATTTCTTTCCTTGTCCTGCTACAGTTATGGCAGAACTTTTTTTTCCAGCTTTTGACTGAATCATACGTTTGCTCGAAAGGGGCAGTGATCGGAGCCACTGCAGAAATATGGAACTATTGAAACATCAAGCTCCATCTTCGGTTGGTGAGAATGCGGTCGATCTCCGCGCGAGTTTCGTTGGGCACTCCCAAGTCCACCGGAGATGTTCTTTCTTCGGAAGAAATTTCCATGGAAAAGTCATGCGGCGGCGAAAAGCCCAACAAGACGGTTGCCGTTTTTGTTCCGAAGCCCATGTCCAAAATTCCCGATCCTATATTCTTTCTAGTGGCATCCAGATTTTCGCATTGAAGTCGCCCACAACAAACTTGTAGAAAGACTTCTCGTTGCGGACGACCTGCTCCGCGTCTTCGTAGGAAGCTTCTAGTTTTGAATCGTCAGCTACTGATGTTGGTTAGTAGCAGTTGATAATGCTGATGGTCTTCTGACGTGGAGGTCGTAGTCGTAGGATGGCTACTCGAGGTGACTTGATCTCATGCGAATCGACAGGATGGACGATAGGTGGGTAGACGACAAAGCCAACGCCTTCAACGTTTCGTGATGGAATCTTTTCACCCCAATGGTAAGGGCCCATCACTCATCCCTCGAACGTCCTTCTTTCTGGACTTCCGTCTCCTGGAGAGCGATGACGTGGTACTTGATTTACTTTGAAGCGTTGAGAGCGTGGAGGTTGGCGTTTGTGGAGACTGTCCTGGCGTTGTAAGTGCCCAGCATTAAGTCTCCATGGCATGTTGTCCAGGCAGGCTTGTCGTTTTTGTCCAATCCAAAAGGCGCCTTGAGTTCCTGACATCGTTCTTGCTACCACCCGGTCCCGGCGGGATCCGATATGCAGGGTTTATTCTCTTCTTTTTTGCTGACCTGATCGGCGGAGAATCTGGCCAACCGGCCTTTCCATAATTCCCTTGTCGGTTCAAATTCGAATTCTCACTTGTCAGGACCCAGCATTATGGCTATGAAAGTGCTCTCACAGAACTATTCGGTCGTGGCAGTGTCTCAAAACAAATGATCAAAAATCGGGGTCAGAATAACCTATTGTCTGCTATGGAAAAGCTTATGGATGAAAAAGATTTCAACACGTCGATGTTGAAGTAGAAATACTTTGCCCCTGACCAAAGCTTGAAAGCCACTGTGATTTCGATGAACAATTACGTAATCGTAGTAAAGACGTAATTGTCAAATTCATGCTGAAACAAAATATTGAAGGCGCATTAGATTAAATGTGCTACCGAATCACAAGAGAAGAAGATCTGGGATATTTAATGCGCGTAATAGCACTAGGAAATTTTAAGGAAGATGGTGCAGTGTATGCGATTCTAGTGGGCGCGTTTTATATCGCGCCCTTGTCGATGAAAGTTAGGAATTTAGTATGCTGGTATGAGAGTTATCAATGTTGCAATATCATATTAGGTTATCCCAAAAGTTTTGTCGGTTTTTTTTCGTTGATCAGTGAAACTCACAGAACACAAATCCATGGACAGCCTAGGTACCATTTGATGCAAATTTTTATTCTTTTTTTACAGCTGTACTTGCTCTTTGATCTGCCCTGTCTTTGCGGCGCTATAGCCATGGTTTTTGAGCAGCTCTGCAGTAACGCCAAATCTTCCCTAGATTTCAAAAATTTTTGGTCCTGATGTTTTCAAAGACCGCTAGTAAGTGTTACCTAAAGCAAACCTTTGGCTACATTGTGCTCATTTTAGATAACATGGGCCACGCTTACCAACTCGGTTATAAATATTTTTTTAAGAGACCGCGGGTGGGGGAACGAAAGCCGCCAGGTCCAGCCGCCTTTCGCGGCCAGCTGGTCCTTTCGCAGCGTTGTTGCATGTCGTTCCACGACCAGCAGTCCGCGGAGGCGGCTGGACCTGGCGGCTTTCGTTCCCCCACCCAGAGACCGCGGCTTTTTGCTTACTTTTACATCGTAAAAGTACCGAAAATTCCAAAAAGCTGCTTTTTCAAAGCAAATCAAACTTGGTCATGTTGCATAAATAATGTTTGAATAGAAATTTTTCAATTCGCAAAAACTTTGAAAGCTTCCATGTATTTGCTGCAGTTGCGTGTTTCATGACTTGCCAAAATCAAAGCCTATTAAGAAATAATTCTTTCAAGCCAAAAACAGCAGATTGGAGAAAACTAGAAAATCCGTACTTAACTTTCTCGAAACTTTGGAATAAAATTTTCAAAAATTAGCCAAACTTTGAGGGGATACAATTGCCAGGTGGAGAATTTTGACAAATATCAAAAAAAGCATACGAGTTTGTGGTTTGTATCCATAAAAAAGAGAAGGAGAATCTGCATCGAACTATGTTGAAACTCATTCAGGTCTTCATTGTGTGCGGTTTTATAGTGGTTTGAAAAGCCGACAAAACTTTGGGGACAACCTAATATGTCAACATCATTGAACCAGTATTTCGTCGACCCTCCCTTGCAAGACACGATATAAAGAGACTCATGCGCTTGAGTTCGTGACAAACGCCATGGCTTGCTCTATCAAAACGAACTTTAGCGATGAAAAAAATGGAGAGAGCTTGTGGACGAAAAGAACGTCACTCTAAAACGAGTGCTACACTTCCCGTAGGTGAAGAATGACTGAGCGATTAGAACCTCATATTAGTGTTTTTATTCATCAAATTCCTTGTTAATGCCATATGACAAAAGCTATGACGGTTACCTCCTCTACCTCCTCAAACTTATGGTTACAAGGAATACTATGCATGAAATTTTCACTTGTAACAAATTCTTGGCTTTCTAATGTCCGAAGTATGGTCTTCAATTATATTCAAGCAACAGCGTCAGTTGAGCTTGCTCAGGCGATGGACACGAAGCACCGAGTCGCTTAGAAAGGTTCGGAGGGAGTCCGTCGAATTGTTCTCATTTGATTTTGATCGCATATAAATAGAGATTCATAGTTTCTAATTGAAAGCAGTAAAAGTCTTCTATGATTGACCTCATAATGTATGAATATTTATATATCCTCATCCTTGTCTTAACCATTGTATGTCCATTCGTGATCGTTTTTTATCACGGGCAATGGAAAAGGTTCCGGAATGGAACAAATTCTTCATCAAAATACCAGTAAATGGCTGAGCGCATCCGAAGAATGGGAAAGTAACAAAGTGTTAGAATTGGCGATGCAACACAAGTAAATGTTGAAAGGCTGCAGACAACATACTATCAAATTCTTTTCGAGGCATATGCCTGAGGCAGTGGCGTACCCAGGATTTTCGCTCGCGGGGAGTACAAAAAATTTCTTCTAATGAAGGTGAGTGGCGTCAGCCACGCACTCTGAAATAATTTCTGGTATGTTTTCTAAAAAATTTCTGGGCCCATAGCCCCGAGGTTTCAGGAAAATTTTTTTATATATCTAAATTGAATTTTTCAAAAATTTTAAATATTATTTTGATTCTTTACAAGTACAAACAAATCATTTGCACATTTTTATAGCCCATGTAAGTAACTTTCAAAAATTTCGCGACCCATTCTCCGGGGGAGGGGGGGCTCCCAACCCTTCCCCCCCCCCACACCCCTCGGTACCCCACTGGCCTGAAGGTATGTTGTCCACAACTGTCACTTTTCAGACGATAGTATAAAATATACATAATTATAGATCTTTTGTGGTGAACAACGAATATAGCATGAGTAGATTTGCATCGGCACATAGTGACGTTGTCCAAAAGGATTTGATAGATTTCAAGGGTAGTTCATCAATGCTTTACTCATGGCTAAAAATACGCTCATAGCAAAATATGCGTTAATCATACAGCAAAATTTGTTTGGAGATGCAGTTGTTGAGATGTTTGGAGATGGTCGAGCAGCTGGGACGCGGATTACTCAGTACATGGAGGTAGCACGAATGATCTGGAACTTGTACGTAAGCCAGTGGCATGAGGAAATGTGCATTTACTGCGATCCCACACGGCAGATTGAAAATTGTGGCGTACCGATTATAGGGGTAAGTTGACTTGATGCATTGATGTAAGACACGAATGCAATTAAAAATTACTTCAATTTTTCGATTTCGGGAATAAGCTCAGGTAAATAGAGATAGGTGTGTGACTCGTGCCGAAATGAACGCTGAGTTCCATGAATTGCCTCTTTAATCTTAATTTGCGCCCTATCGCGAAATCAGCTGTAAAGTTGCTGTATTCTTTCGTCTCTCAAACGCTTCAAGGTAGGATTTGTAGATAAGTAGATTTGGAAATTATATCAACTTTTCGTGAATCCCGCTCCGTCATAAGTGCCATTATGGTGAGACAGTGTAATCTATCAATGATCTATGCAATAGCATTTTCTTGCATTTAACATGTGCGTTGCGTCGCAGCTGGGATTTCCATAACGGAAAGTTTGAAATCACTTCAATTAATCAAAGCGAATGATCGCCAGTTTTCACTTACTTGTCTCTGTGCTCAGACCATCCGCTCACCGATTCGAGATACGGGTGATGAACGCAATATAAAGACGAATTGAGGAAGAACATGAGCTAGAAAAACAACTTAGTGCGGTAGATGTGTGGAAGCATCACTAGAGCTAGAAGAGCAGATTGAAGTAGTGGAATTGTCCACTTCACATTAGCTTTAAATCCGTATACGCCTACACCACAAAGCCACCTACTTTACACATCTTTGGCGATAAAAAGTTTACGGGTTGATTGAAGTTTTGAATAAAACATTTTCGATTGCATTTATAATTATTTTTGACAAACGTAAATTTCATGTGGTAGAGGTGATTAAGGCTTTACCTAGCCTCGATCTTATGTTTTTATATGAGCTGGATGAACAAATATTTAACTGGAAAAATACACTGTTTATTAAAGCATAGGCACAATAAGGAGTGGCCTAGTATAATATTTTTACCATGACCGTTCAATCACAAAGAATGGCAAGGGAATATGGATGCTGGAATGAATTACTGTCGTAAACTGAACGGAAAGGCGCATCCAATGCTAGAAGAATCTGAATAGTATATTTTTGAAGGTTTGGTAAATTCTAGAAATTTTATGCATTGTGCGACAGCAAGCACTGTTTAACATGTTCCAAGCTGCTGTTCAGCGTAGTACATCTGTAAGGAAAAGCAGTCCAAGAATGGAACATGGGGCTAAATCTTATATATAAAGCTGAATGTCTGTTTGTATGTCTGTCTGTACGTACGTACGTATGTTCCGAATAGAAATCTTTATTTCTGAACCGATCCTGACCAAACTTGGCACACATACACTTCGGGGCGGGGCAGGTGTCATAGGCTACTTTTCTCATCGATGATAACCACTTTATCGATTTTTTGCAGAGTTGACCTACGGGGCTGGGACTTGGCACAGGGGCGTAATCGAACATGCTGATTACGAAAACAATATTAATTTCAAAAAATACCCGTTACTTCTATCGATTTTATCGATTTCCTGCAAAGTTCGACTTGCGGGACTGGAACTTGGCACAAGGAGGTAGGTGAGCATGCTGATTACTAACAAAGGGGAACAGAGAAGAAGAAGCAAAAGAAGCATGTAGAAGTGGGCACAAAAAAGGTTGTACAGAAGTAGGGCTGGAACCTTTATCATAGTGTTTTGAAACGGCCGGGCAGAGCCGGGTAAGCCAGCTAGTCTCCTGAATAAATCAATTTAATCAATCAATTTTTGGAACAACCTAATATACAAATTGATGTATGGTGATGGTTATCCGCCTGGGGAAGAAAAGAGGTCATTCCTGCTGCAGGACGTACAGAGCTGCAACATTTTTTATTGCGTTATGGGGATGAATGAGAAATATTATGGGTAAGCTTATGGGGATGGGTAAGAAATAAATATTATGGGTAAGCAAAGTCTACAGTGATTGGTATATCTATAGCCAGAATCTATTTTAGACGAGCAGCTAATTTGCGCCAAAGAGTGGGACCAAGTCTCACATTTCAAACAACCATGATCAATCTCCGTGCTAGATGCAAAGATGAAAAAAAAAGATGAGTTACTATTACAAAATCGCACCATTTGTGAGACATAAGCCATGCAGTAATTTAGCTTGCTCTCGAGGTGTTGCATGTGTAATCATGAAGAAAAAGCTGCAGGAAATGAAAGAACCACTTGCTTCTTTTGTCCATCATTGTAAACGAACACGCGCTAGAACTTAAGGAGTGGATTTAAAAATAAGAATCTTTTCTGTAACGTGATCTAAGGATTCCTAACATTTGAATCATTATGTGTTTTAGTTGATGTGTAGCAGACTTGCAATACGATACCGCTTTTTAACGAAAGTTGAACGAGCTGCTAGGAGCATTAAAAAAAGACCGTGCAACAAATGCAATCATGTAAATTTTGCGCTTTGTTAGCATAATTCGCATTCCATGACTGATTAACTTGTAGTCCACACACAAGAGGTGCAGGCAATAAGCTACATAAGGCATAACAAGCAAGGTTCCGCTTTTGGATATACTACCTGGCTTACCCGGCTCCGCCCGGCCCTGTCAAAACCTATAATAAAGGTTACATTTCTATCCCTGTACAGCCTTTCTCCGTGCCACTTCTATATGCCAATTCCCTATTCTCGCTGTGCTAATAATCAGCATGCTCAATTACCCCCTGTGCCAACACCCGATGGTTGTCCTCAACAGAGGCAACCGATAGTTGTACCGATGGTTGTCCTCAACAGAGGCAACCGATGGTTGTATCGATGGTTGTATTGATGGTTGTCCTCAACAGAGGCAGCCGATGCCGATAATCGTCCATCCATTTCGTTCCTCAAGAAGAGGATGTACCATTTCGTTCCTACCCTCAGACGGTTTGGCTAAACAGGTCCTAGGCTTTCCCCGGAACTCATCAGTAAGGAGGGAAGCTCGACTGGATCTGTCCAGCTTCTTGTTTGTCCCACCCACCTGCCCTGACCGCCGCTGGCCTCCGTTTTTTTGGGTTTTCGTTTTGCCATTTTTTTGGGTTTTTGTTTTGCCATTTTTTTGGATTTTCCAATAGAATAGCATGCAACAAATAAATACTGTACTATACTACAGCATGCAATTATGTTAGCGCCCTGGGATACACTACGTTAGCCGTGCTCCCTTCGGGCGCATATATGTACAGGTTCGCCGGACTCCCGACCCTCGAATACGCCACGTACAGTTGACCATGCGAAAAACAGGGAGTTTCCAGGTCTACTCCTACTCTTCGTAGAGACTGTCCTTGCGCTTTGATGACGTCATAGCAAGTGCAGGCCTGACCGGAAACTGCACTCGCCTGAACTCAAAAAGCATATCGGAGGGGACCAAAGGGATTCGTGGAACATGAACGACTTTGCCTTTGAACTTTCCCGTCAATATGGTCGCTACTATGACGTTTGGCATGAGACCCCTGATGCAAAGCCTTGTACAATTGCACATCTACGGTGGGTTGATGTTACGAAGGAGCATAATTGGCAAACCATCCTTCAGATCAAGTCTGTGAGGTGATATCCCATTGAGCTCGAGTGAATTCAAGAACTCAGTGGGGAAGTAAACAGCCTGTTCACGCTGAACCATGATATCAAAGGATGTGTACGTTGATACCGGTCCAAGTAGGCTGTTTAGAATCATTGATAGCATTGATAGAATTCACTTGCTGATTTTTGGGTGCCAGAATTGCTCGCTCGCAAATCCAGTCCCCATTGCTGAAGTTGGTGGCAATGTTTGGGAAGACCTTTTCGATCAGTTCTCCCACCGATTGAACCATATTGCAGAAGTCTGGAGGAAAGGTAATCTAGCCAAAACTTGGTTTAAGCAGAATTCTGCCTTCGCCAAGAAGCAACAGCTGTTGCGCAAAGCTTCGGGCAGTTTCATCGCCAAGGAGGTGGACTCGCATATTCGTCGTGAGATTCAGCGATCGAACATGTCTCCAAGGAGGAGAAGCTTTGAGGCAAGCGTAGAGCTTATCTGCTGGAGTCGATCGCGGAACCACTGGCAGAGTTTGACGAAAGTCGCCTGCCAGTAGTACGATGACCCCACCCATTAGCCGTTGCTTTCTCGTATGTCCCGTAGTGTGTTGTCAAGGGCTTCTAGGCACTTTTTATGCGCCATGGTGCATTCGTCCCAAACTATGAGTTTGGTTTCCTGTAGCACCTTGGCTTTCGCTGTGCCTTTGCTTATCCCACACACTGGGTGCTCTACATGAGCAATATCCAGAGAAAGCTTGAAGGCTGAATGGGCAGTTCGGCCTCCTTCTAGCAGTGTTGAGGCAATCCCCGAGCATGCCACTGCTACTGCGATTCCTCCTTGTCTGTGAATCTTGGCAAGTAGGAGATTGATGAAAAACGTTTTTCCTGTTCCACCAGGAGCGTCGAGAAAGAATAGCCCACCTTTGCCACTGGAAATCGGGTCCAGAACAGCACGGTAAACCAACTCCTGATCCTCCGTAAGAAGAGGTCTGTTAGACTCTACAAATGTGGTCAGCTGATCGGCATCATAGGACCTCTCTCGGAGAACATCGCTCTCGAGTGTCTGGTCATCTCCGCGTATTGGCGAAGGCAAACCGAGCTCTCTGAGAGTTTGACCGGTCATCGACACGCACGTATCCTCAAGCAGTATCAACGCTCGGTTGAATATCTGGGGAGAGTAGCCGACGTCTGCAGAGGGTGCCTCTCTGCGACATTCCCTGAGTACGTCTTCACTCAAAGCCTCTTTGTACTTCTTCCAGAGTGCTCGAATATTTGTTGGTTGACAGACTGTCAAGATGATGCCGAAGAGACTTCGCAGTTGAGCAGCGAAACTTGTCGTAGCTGCTTCTGCGAGAGTTCTGTCCCATTGCTGATCATCTTCAAGCAAGCCAAGTATTTGGCATGCTTCTCTGTAGGTCTCACATTCCTCTCCATCGATGGTCTTCAATGCTGCGAATGACGTCGGTCCTCGGATTGTGTGAAGCAAGAATATGAGGTAGAAGCATTCGGCTTAGTTAGGGTGTACAGTATTTACACGCGCTAACACATCCGCTTCTCTGACGTCATATCCGGGATCTTCGGCTCCTTGCTTCCTTCTGGCCCACTTCTTTGTTGACTTGTTCCAAGTATAACATCTTGGAACTTCTGAGTACAACAAAATCCGTGCGAACGGATCATGTTGGCACAGAAGGAAGAATGCCGTCACAAAGTTGTTTGAGGTGGTTGCGCAGCTATTTCCAGCGCATTATCAGCCGTGAAGTAGACGCGTTGTCCATTCTCTAGATGGACATGTAGATGGGTGACAGGTGGGTAATGTTCGTGTATCCTGAAACCCAGGATACGCCAAACTGCCTCTTGCTGCTTATGTATCTGCCCGTTTGATATCGTTCGATCTCATCAAACGGTGCAGTGGCATGCTCGAAACCGAACGTTGAAGTCACTTCCCTTGTTCACATATTTGCAGATGTACTTAATCGACTTCACCGAATTACAGTACTTCACATTAATATGTGCTCGAAACATTTTCGAGAGCAAGGGAGTGTATTACACAACCCAACTGTTGTCCACCACGACGTCTACGGTCTGATGGTCCACCTTCATTTGAATGACGGCGGTGTGTCCTCCATCATCAGGCTTGCGCCTTCTGTATAGAAGATAGCCATCAGTTTCCGTTTGGGTTCGGATCTGCTGCCGAGGGTACCTTTTGGTGCATTTGCCGTCCTTCATGCAAGGCGACCTCGGATTTAGTGGTCCGCATGGCCCATGGATCATGTTTTTGAGGACAACATCGAAAAAAAGAGGATCCTCTTCTCGACTAAGAAGCTCCGTCGAGATGATGCTGTCGATCTGATCTGGGCGCATTTTCTTCTTCAGCCACACTAAGATGTGGGCATGCGGAAAACCGCGTTTCTGCCATTCCACGGTGTACATCCAGCAGCGAGTGTCTCCGTAAACGTGGCTCTTCGTTAGCACGTCTATAAGCTTCGTGAGCTTCTGTTTGAAGACTTTCGCCATGATATCGTGGTGGTCAGAAGGCGCTTCACCAGGGAAGAGCTCTTCCGCAATTTTGGTCCACGCCGGATTGCACGTGAACGTGATGAACAGATCAGGACGCCCGTACGCTCTAACGTAGGTCATTGCGTCCTGAGTGCACTCGTGCATGTGGCGTGGGCCGCCCGTGAAGGAGGATGGCAGTATGACCATTTGCCCGAGGTCAGTGACATTTCCATCTCCGGCCACAACATCCCGCAGGTGGATGTAGTCGTCCGCACGCAGCTTTCGCTGATTGCGTCGAATGAAGAGGAGCCGTTCACTCTCAGTTTTGGCGTACATGTCCACGATGAACTGGTGAAATAGTTGGCGACATTTCACGACGTGGTTGAAGGACGTGGACCTTATCATCATGCGATGCGCATAGAAATCCATAGCCGATACCCTCTTATTGGTAGGGGCACTAGTGCTAGGATTCCTCTGCCATAGTTCGAAGTGATACCCGTCTACCCCACCCCAGAACATGAGTGGGTATTGCAGGGCATCGTACGACCTATGGGTTTCAGAGATGCGCTGCAAGGTTTCGCAACGTTTCTGGATGATAATGTCACGCCCGTCGCTCTCGTCTTCGCCAAGCAAGACCACCGCCATCTCGCTTACAGATGGAGCGTTGAAGCGTCGTTCATGCTGACCAGCGGGCCTCCTGTCAGCACGGATAACGACCTTATGCTCGTCTGTAGGCATTCGGTCCAGGTTGGTCTTGAACTCCTTCACCAGCTCGTTGTGCTGATGCAGCATTCTTTGCAGCTCTAGCACGACGTCCGGCCTTGTGCCACCGATGATGCCGCCTCGCAGACGAAGTACAACTGCAAGAACTTGGGGCTATCATTGCCATTAGGAAGCAGGGATCCAACTCTATGATAGACTTGTCTGCACCTTGAACGTTGGCATGAAGCCCTGTTCCTCAACGTCTGGAGTGGCAACTGTAGTGCCAAATGACGTCATCTAGAAGCACGCATTGTACTTCCTGATGTTTTGCAAGAAATGCCTGGACACAGCACTGGTGCCGGACATGTATAAAAAGCGGCTCAGGCGGCTCGCGTATAGGCGGAAGGTCGACTTTGCCGCTGGAGCAGCATGTGCCAAGAGGTTCGGCTCTGAACTTCTTGGCTTGACACTTGCCACATACGACGTCCATTTTTCCGATTGGTACCTTCGGATGAGTCGAGTAGTCGATCTGGGCATCGTAATTCAATGCTGCGAGGTGAAGATCTACTCGCCTGGATGTCTGTCGAGCGTGGACTTGTCGAGCACGATCACGATCGAGCCTAACTGAATGCGCTGCACCAGTTTCCGCTCTTCGTGAAGTCTCAGTCCTCATTCGACTGCTGTCGAGTCGAGACTCGCGCTTTTTAGCCGTCTCCTGAGATCTGGCTTCGGCGTGTCTCACTCGATCGTCATCGAGTCGAGAACCGCGCTCTTCAGCCGTCTCTTGAGATCTGGCTTTAGCGTTTCTCGACCGCATATCTTCGAGTCGAGAATGGCGCTCTTCAGCCGTCTCTTGAGATCTGGCTTCGGCATGTCTCGCTCGGTCATCGACTCGAGAATCACGACTTTCTTGTGACTCGAGGCTCTCAGAGCAGCAAGTCGCAGGCGAGTTTGCGAGAGGCTTGCTTCACGCTGTTCAGGCGTTTGCGTTGCTCTCGTCTCGGCTATTCGGGCACGATTGCCTTCTAGCCGTGGCGCTGCTCCGAGGTCTCAGCCTTTCGTTGATCCCTGGCCTTTTCGGCCTTGGGATCAACTCTTCCGATGGTGCACGCTTCTTCGGCGGCATTCTGTGATGAGAGCCTTTAGGCTATAAGCTACTCGGTACCCGAGATATGGGAGCCTGTTGGCTTCTCGGTACTCGAGAAAGAAAGAGCTTTTAGGCTTTGTCGCTTGGTCCTCAGATCTTAGGTTCTTTATCAGGTCCTCAGGTCCTTAGATATTCGGTCCTCGCTTGGTACTCAGAGCTCTCGGTGGTTCATGGCCGCCGACTAGCAGAGGAGAGTGACCGACAATGCCGAGATCGGCCGCCTTGTATACCTATATGTATACCTACCTGTATATGTATACCTTCTAAGGGGCGGGATCAGCTGTGATTGGTCACACCAACTCGAAAGGGACGGATAGTTTTTGTGTGGGAAGCCTATGCTTAACCACACGAAGTGGACCGCCCACTTTGGACCGCCCCTTGCCCCGCGCCCTTAATATAAGGCGTGTATAAAGCGAGGCGTCGCGGCACCGGTCATTTCCGGTGGTCGCCTCGTGCCGGACGGTTGCCTCACCCGGACTACAACCATTAGATGCCTCACTCGGCCGACAACCATCGGAAGCCTCACTCGGAGGTACAACCACTCGGTTGTTCTCCTCCATTCAGAGGTACAACCACTCGGGGTTGTTCTCCTCCATTTGGAGGTACAACCACTCGGGGTTGATCTCCTCCATTCGGAGGTACAACCACTTGGGGTTGTTTTCCTCCATTCGGAGGTACAACCACTCGGGGTTGTTTTCCTCCATTCGGAGGTACAACCACTCGGGGTTGTTCTCCTCCATTCGGAGGTGCAACCACTCGGTTGTTCTACCTCCATTCGGAGGTACAACCATTTGGTTGCTCTACCTCCATTCGGAGGTACAACCACTCGGTTGTTCTACCTCCATTCGAAGTACAACCACTCGGTTGTTCTACCTCCATTCGAAGGTACAACCACTCGGTTGTTCTACCTCTATTCGGAGGTACAACCACTCGGGGTTGTTCTCCTCCATTCGGAGGTAGAACCACTCGGTTGTTCTACCTCCATTCGAAGGTACAACCACTCGGTTGTTCTACCTCTATTCGGAGGTACAACCACTCGGGGTTGTTCTCCTCCATTCGGAGGTAGAACCACTCGGTTGTTCTACCTCCATTCGGAGGTACAACCACTCGGTTGTTCTACCTCCATTCGAAGTACAACCACTCGGTTGTTCTACCTCTATTCGGAGGTACAACCACTCGGGGTTGTTCTCCTCCATTCGGAGGTAGAACCACTCGGTTGTTCTACCTCCATTCGGAGGTACAACCACTCGGTTGTTCTACCTCCATTCGGAGGTACAACCACTCGGTTGTTCTACCTCCATTCGAAGTACAACCACTCGGTTGTTCTACCTCCATTCGAAGGTACAACCATTTGGTTGCTCTACCTCCATTCGGAGGTACAACCACTCGGTTGTTCTACCTCCATTCGAAGTACAACCACTCGGTTGTTCTACCTCCATTCGAAGGTACAACCACTCGGTTGTTCTACCTCTATTCGGAGGTACAACCACTCGGGGTTGTTCTCCTCCATTCGGAGGTAGAACCACTCGGTTGTTCTACCTCCATTCGGAGGTACAACCACTCGGTTGTTCTACCTCCATTCGAAGTACAACCACTCGGTTGTTCTACCTCCATTCGAAGGTACAACCACTCGGTTGTTCTACCTCTATTCGGAGGTACAACCACTCGGGGTTGTTCTCCTCCATTCGGAGGTACAACCACTCGGTTGTTCTACCTCCATTCGGAGGTACAACCACTCGGTTGTTCTACCTCCATTCGGAAGTACAACCACTCTGTTGTTCTCCTCCATTCGGAGGTACAACGACTCGGTTGCGAGGACAACCGAGGTTGTAAAAAAATTGAACCAATGGCTCAACACCTTCGTCGAGGTGAGCCATTCGGCCACCTCAGTTGAGGCGGAACCCGCGGTCTACTCGGTGAAAACGCACGGATATATCAACACTCGGTGAAATTGGAATTTTCACAGAAAAATCAAAAATGCTTGTATCTCGCTACAGAGACATCCTGGGACCTTGCGTCAAAAACACGTATATGCTAACTTTTGATGGCCAATCCAGCGGTGCTACTCAAACATTTTTTCGCCTTCTCATACGAAGACGCCATCATGATTTTCTCCCAATAAATTTGAAAAATTCTGAAAGAATGGTCTTTTTTCGAAAATATTTGTGGTATGTTGACCCCCATATAGAATGTGTGCATGCAAAATTTCAACAAACTAGTCTAGCTCTATTAGAACCTGATCCAAAAGAGTGTTTCATAAATAAAACATTTTTCAAAATAGTTTAAACCTCTCAAAAAATTAAAATTGTTGTGAATTTATAGAGATCACTGTACTCTTTCAGTACGTTTGATCGTGATCATTAGCATTCGAATTATTTCAGGAAAGCTGTTTTTTGATTAGCGCACTCGATTATCCCCTACCGAAAACCAGTCTCAGATGACAGGAGAAATATTTTTATGCAGGATTGAGGTGAGAGATAAAGAATTGGCCTCGTTTAAATCAGCTTAACCAAGTACCAACTTACACCTTTCTAATCCGAGGTTCTAAACAAGTAAAGTATTGGATATTCTCGCAAACAGTTACTACATTCGTAATCAGCATGCTCGATTACCCCCTGTGCCAAATCCCAGCTTCGTAGCTCAAACTTTGCAAGAAATCGATGAAATCGATATCGATCGATGACGAAAAGTAGCCTATGACACCCGCCGGGGCCCGTAGTGTATGTGTGCCAAGTTTGGTCCGGATCGGTTCAGAAATGGAATTTTCTATTCGGAACATACGTACAGACATACAGACAGACAGACATACAGACAGGCAAACAGATATTCAGCTTTATATATAAGATAAAGGCGGCTTACTAGGAAAGGAAAAAGCGGCCAGGAACTCCGAATGAATGCGGGAAGTGAAAAGGATGTTCAAATACTCGGTTGTTCTACCTCCATTCGGAGGTACAACCACTCGGTTGTTCTACCTCCATTCGGAAGTACAACCACTCGGTTGTTCTCCTTTATTCGGAGGTACAACGACTCGGTTGCGAGGACAACCGAGGTTGTAAAAAAATTGAACCAATGGCTCAACACCTTCGTCGAGGTGAGCCATTCGGCCACCTCAGTTGAGGCGGAACCCGCGGTCCACTCGGTGAAAACGCACGGATATATCAACACTCGGTGAAATTGGAATTTTCACAGAAAAATCAAAAATGCTTGTATCTCGCTACAGAGACATCCTGGGACCTTGCGTCAAAAACACGTATATGCTAACTTTTGATGGCCAATCCAGCGGTGCTACTCAAACATTTTTTCTCCTTCTCATACGAAGACGCCATCATGATTTTCTCCCAATAAATTTGAAAAATTCTGAAAGAATGGTCTTTTTTCGAAAATATTTGTGGTATGTTGACCCCCATATAGAATGTGTGCATGCAAAATTTCAACAAACTAGTCTAGCTCTATTAGAACCTGATCCAAAAGAGTGTTTCATAAATAAAACATTTTTCAGAATAGTTTAAACCTCTCAAAAAATTAAAATTGTTGTGAATTTATAGAGATCACTGTACTCTTTCAGTACGTTTGATCGTGATCATTAGCATTCGAATTATTTCAGGAAAGCTGTTTTTTGATTAGCGCACTCGATTATCCCTTACCGAAAACCAGTCTCAGATGACAGGAGAAATATTTTTATGCAGGATTGAGGTGAGAGATAAAGAATTGGCCTCGTTTAAATCAGCTTAACCAAGTACCAACTTACACCTTTCTAATCCGAGGTTCTAAACAAGTAAAGTATTGGATATTCTCGCAAACAGTTACTACATTCGTAATCAGCATGCTCGATTACCCCCTGTGCCAAATCCCAGCTTCGTAGCTCAAACTTTGCAAGAAATCGATGAAATCGATATCGATCGATGACGAAAAGTAGCCTATGACACCCGCCGGGGCCCGTAGTGTATGTGTGCCAAGTTTGGTCCGGATCGGTTCAGAAATGGAATTTTCTATTCGGAACATACGTACAGACATACAGACAGACAGACATACAGACAGACAAACAGATATTCAGCTTTATATATAAGATAAAGGCGGCTTACTAGGAAAGGAAAAAGCGGCCAGGAACTCCGAATGAATGCGGGAAGTGAAAAGGATGTCAAACCTGCAATATAAATAAATTTACAAATTTTTCTCATTATCCCATGCAACGCAGATTAATTATATAGAGTTTGGAACGGCGTAAAACTTAGCCGATCTGGAACAAAAGGATTTAGAAATGGATGACTACGAAGAGATACCAGGTGACAGAACTGTCATCATAGAGGGAAGAGAAGAAGAGGATGATGATAACAATGAAGAAGCTATGGCGCAAAAGACGAAAATGAAGAAAATGGCGGGAACGACAGCGTTGTTACGGACACAAATACACCCACATACACAAATGCCTTCATTGCAATATGCGATAAAACGACAACCAACAAACTTTTCAGAACACTTCATCTTGACTACATGTCAAGTCCGCACATCATCCAGAAATGGAGTAATAGAAAGTATTGGCATCGTTTATTTTGCTGTAACATGAAACTCAAAAAAATTATTAGAAATTCGCAAATTAATGACACTTAAAGGGCCTTACTGGAACATAGTTCTAAGTTGTTTCATGCTGTTAATATCTCTACGCACCAACCTTACTCCACATTTTTTTCAAAATCTTTGCAGCATCCAGCAATATGGAAAGAATGAATTAGTTGCAAGCAAGCTTTGGACTAGCTCAGTCTGCCTAAAAAACTTTTAAACTATGAATTTACGAGTATACATTAAACTACAAGTTTCACATTTATAGCTCACACCCGAAATTATCAAATTTATGAAAAAGTCAGCAAAAGTTTCTCTCTCATTAAGATACCTATTTGACATTAACTTTGAAGGATTCCAAAGCTTATTAAAGTTTCTATCACATCCTTATTTGCATCCGTTTATCTCCTCATTTTCTGGATTATTACCATTTTTTTTAAATTGGAGCTTTTTTCCAAGTTTCGCAATGCTCGAGGTCTTTCAGAAACTCGGGCTCAGTTTATACTTTTGTAATTATTTAAAAATCCAAGCAAAGTGCCATCACACCTTAAGAAGTTTTTTCATTTCCTCCAAAGGTTTTTTCCGTTTTTAACTTTTTGAAAACGTTCATCATATTTCTTTGATAGAATTTCATTAGATGCTACCCATTTCCATGCTTGGTCTACAATCTTTGTAACATGAAACGACGAGCAGATCGGTTGTCGTTCGATGCATTTATTTTTCCTCTTTCTAATGGGTGTTTTCTGTTTCTGACTCGCGAAATCTTTGGAATAAAGCCATTACAACTTTTGGATTCGAACGCGCCATGAACCCTACTCAAAAATTCAAAATTCATTATTTCGGATCCGTAAACTCGAATTTGTTCCACAAAATCAGTGTTGAATCATAATTATCTTAGCAGTATCAAATTCCGGAGCTTTTCTGGTGTTTAATGCGTTTGTGTCTGACGTGGGTTTGCTAAGAGCCGGTGCTTTGAGTAAGAAAAAATTCTAAACAAGAATACGGCAAGCTAAGGGAATGAGACCAAAGTTGTACTGTAACTGAAGGTAGGCTGGTGTCTAGTGGTATATTGAGGTTTTAATCTCAATGTACTGGGCACACGAACAGATTGAAAACAAAAAATCTTACCCGTATAACAAAACGAAGACCAACGGCCCCAAGACCAACAACGAACAGAACAACGAGGAAAAACACCAAATCAGGGGAAAGGTCCCAATTTGACCTTCTAGCAGACCTTCGCGCGGTTATGTCTGGATCAATTCTCGGTGAGTTTTCACGTGGGGAGATGTGGTTCTCTCCTAATCAGTTTTCGACTCCCACGAGCCTCTTCTTCTCGATGCTCCCCGTTTTCTTCCCCTTTTGTGCCTCTCCCTTTTCCTTCCTTTTTTTGCGGTGAGAGTTCGGCACGTTGGGAGTTCTTCTAATTTTGCGCCGGGTGCTCGCATACTGATGGCTTCATATAGGTGTCTGGTATTCATTACTGCACAGTAAGTGTTGTAAAACTGAAATAAATTTTCAGGCGCTCTTGCTTTATCCATACTCCACCATTTTCAACAGGGTAGACGCTAAAAGGTATAACTGGTCCGGGCTGGCGAATTCTTCTAAGGTGGCGTTGATTATAGTCCACAATTCTGCCATGACTTTCCATATGTGTACCTCGCGACATTCTATTCGTGGCCAAGCTGCTATCAGTTCTCCTTCTTCTTCGATTCTTTCAAAATGGTTTTTGCAGACCAACAAGATATTCGTGATTGCTTCTTCTTATTTCCGCGTATCCGGCCACACGATGACTAACGTTTGACAGTGTTTCAGTCCTTGGAAGGCATTCTTGAGTTGGCTAAACTGCATGACTTTCAGTGATCACTCTCCTCACCGGCTTAGCCCCCATGTAATTGAGGGCTAGCGTCTAGAAATCTCCAATCGCTTCCACAGTACTGTTTGCTCTAGGGTTGCTCGGTCCTCCGGAGAGTTGGCATAAAGATTTTCAGAATAATGGCAAAACTTCTCGAAAAAGCATGCCTCGCAGAGGTTGATATTTAAGAGCCCGTTGATTGTGCCGCAGTGAAATTGTAAGTAATTGAAAAAGGTGAAACGATGCATTGTATAATACAAGATCTCCCAAAAATCTTTGTTACGCGGACTGTGGCGCCCGTCTCAAAAATGCGAAACTACTTTCGGGTGGACCTAGTATTTTTACGCAACATCCTAGATAGCCGTGAGGCGCTCGAACTGTGTCAAGATGTCACTACTTTTTAGATGACATTAGTGGTTTTTTAACGCTGAAAACTCTGATCCGCTTGACAGACAAACAAATGGGAACGAACCTGACGGGAGAATTTAAAACGATCTGTGGCTCAACTAATTGGTTGAGTTTGAGCCATCTTACTATACTCAGCTGCACCTCCTCGTTACCTTGAGGCAGCAGACCTGAAGGACAGCGAAGATATGTAGAATAGTTGGGTGTTACTGCCTACAGTAAGTCTACTCTGCGCAAAAATACCAAATGCAGATGAAGCCGATTAAAGGAAGGACCTACTTCCTTCATACTGCTTCAATGCTTCTATTTCAGAAGTCAAAAATTAACAACTGATCGATCTGTTTTTTAGGGAACTCCATTTTGTCTTTTGGGTATTATGACGTCGATAGCTGTCACGAGTGCCTTTTTGATTTTTTAGATAACAAGTTTCTATGGTCATAATGAAACAACAAATGGGAAAAAAATGACGCGCTGTTTCCCTTAATTTTCCAAAGAAGAGAACTAGAGAGAACTCTACACGGTAACATGGCCACGACAGGACGTGCCAATTCAAAAACACTCACAAATCAAAAGTGGAAACGTGTTTACACAACGAATAAGAGATACAAAGAATAAGAGAACTCTCACGGCTGGAATAATCTTCTTTTTAGCAATTTTAGTTCAATGTGTTCTCCGCTAAATTGCGTAAGGAGGATTCTTCGCTTGATCTTCTATGAAACATAGTTGCCCACAAATAACTGACTTTGTTGCAGATTGAAGGTACTCAGAGAATAACACACACTCTTAGCAAAGTATTTTACGTTGAATTTCCCTGCAAGCACGCTGCACAATGCTTTATTTCATCTTATCACAAGAAGAAACAGGCAATGAGGAGAAGTGCTCGTTTCATGCAGAATTCTTCTTCATTCCCATGTGTATCTCATACAAACACTTTCTCTCGCATATAGATTTGGCAGCTTTGCACTTCTTCATGCATTCCATGCTGAAAACACATTTTTGTTGCGCATTGAAACAACGTAATTTCAGCCTTACTAGCGTTTCCATTTTTCTGGCGTGAATATTTCAGCATTCGTTAGTCCTAAGAAACAAGCTCCCAGGAAGAAAAAGAAAAACAGCAGGTTCATAGTTGTTTTAGCAATATGAGTTGTGCCCTGAAAAATTCTGATTTTTGGGTTTGCTTGTAACATGAGAGAAAAGCGACAGCACTGTTTATGACTGATTGAGTCTCCTTTGGAAGACATGGATATATTGAAAAAGAGGGATTGAAGCGAACTTGCGATTAGAAGGTTAGAAAAGTTCGATGAAAGCTGCACTGTGTTTGTAAAGAATGAATTGATCAGTGTGTGATGCTTGTAATTCAAACCCACTGAAGTGGTAGGATTGTAATAATGAACTATGTTTTTTCTCTTTTGTGCAGGTTGTCCTCTCTTCGATATCAAAGAACATAATGCCTAGACAAGAGCAAAGGCTATTTTATCATCTAAGCGAGCATGAAAAAATTTTACTCGCAAAATAAACTCCCGTAAGTTCTCGGGAAATTCATTTAGACTATCATACTTCGGTCATCAATAGCCATCAGGGAGTACAAGTACCGTAATTGAAAGTGGACTTCTAAGCGGAGTATTGGCGTTAGTTATAAACTAAAAAATTTTCCTTAAACTGCTGTATGCAAGTTTTGCTACAAGAACAATGTTCAGCCTATCTCGAAAAGTAGCCCATGAACGCCTCCCAGATACACGGTTGTCTCAAAAATAGGCCTGTTCCTATAGGATGGTCGCAAGACAATTATAGCTGAAGAGCTCATATGTAAGTGCTGTGCGCCTATTACTGCTGCTTTGATGATTTTGAATAACGATTTTGGAACGCTATATGTAATGAGAATTCTCTTTAAAAAATGTGCAATACTGAGCAGTTTGCATCCAAACATGCTTTTTTCTGATTTAGTAAATTTGAGGTTCTCTCTTCTTGGCAAAGTGAGCCAAATGCTGCAACGTGCAAAGGACGTTTTATGATATCTCGCGCATCTTTTGCGAGAAAAGTTGGTGCAAGTTTGACTGTTAGTAATATTTGCGCATTTAGCAGAATTTGAGTGCAATTGCAGTTTGCAGTCGTCGAACTCCCCATTTAGTCACTCTATACTAAAACGATTTTTATTCTATGAAAATGAGCAGTGAAATTTTCATCGTTAGAAAGACTTTTTTATGTAATTTAGACAGGTTTGAATACCACTATAGTCAAAAGTGAGATCTGGAAGAGTTTCTTCGCTCTCTATAACCTCAGAAAAAGCGTTGGAAAGCAAAACAAAACAAGCGGCCTTGTACTTTCAAACAGCTTTATACTCAGATGAGCTCTTTCGCATCGCAATGAAAAGCGTAAATTCTGGACTTTCCGTAAAGATTTTTTCATACGCGCAAAGTTCATTTCGTGAAAAGCGCTAAATGCGATTTAGCATCTTGCAAGAAAAAGCATCAAAAAATTTCATAGCTTGAATCTCTCATACTTAGGATCAAAGACAATTGTAGCCTTATTGCATAACTGAAAGTTTGGAATTAGTTCTAAAATTGCTATTGCAAAAGCTACTTTCTATTAAAACCAAGGGAACCTAAAAAAGAGAATTTATTAGGTGACTGTCGGATTCAGCTGCAGGTGGTATATATATACTGCTTTTGTGACTTCTATGATTTCTGTGGCAATAGCTTTTGTGACGTACTCAAAAAAAAGTTTGGATTATAATAGATTTTGTATGCTTCGGAGCTAAAGAAAACTCAAGTTAAGCTACTTGAATGTGACAGCAAATCTTTGCATCGTTAATCTTCTCATTTTCTTTGGCCAATTCGAAGCTTAAGATAGATAAATCCGTTTGTTTTTTCTGCACCGTGTACAGAAAAGTTCTCTATCTTGCTTAAGTCAGCTCTATTCCAAATTTTTTGTTACAGATGCTGCTAAATCTTCTTTGTATACCAAAGTGTGCCTATGTTCTCCAACCAACTCTTGACTATTAGTAAACATGCTATTATCGGAAAAAAATCTACGTTTCAAGATAAGATGATTAGCAACTGAGCAATTGGAAAACGCCCATTTGTGAACTGACTCATTTACATGGCAGGTTGTTTAGGGCTGTTGAATCCTTAGCCTTTTTATGTTCGTTGGAAATTTGTTGCAGCAAGTGACGCACAGTTTTCATATCGCTACAGTCTTTGATCTATTCGTGCTAATGGGAGCAAGGATTTGAGCTGCAATGAAAAATTTGAAACACATTTTGATTTTCATAGCTGCAAATTCTGAGCGGCATCAAAGAAATCACCATTACCATCATTCTTTCCAACTCAATGTGCCATCATTTCATACCACAGATTTATATCAACAGAACAATCAGTTTACTCAACTAAATCAATCAAAGCAAAGTGGAACGTAATATCAAATTCAGAGAATAGGCGTATTGATGAAAATCACTTTTGAAGTATGAAGATTTGTACAAATGCACAGTAAGAAGAGTGCTTCTGATCATAGGAGACCACTGAAGCAATATACGCAAAGCAATAATAAGAAAGTTGTCATTATGCCAAAATTTTCACTTTGTGCAAAATCATGTGGAGCGCTTTGATGTGGGAGGCGTTGCCAAGCACAAGCACTACAATATAATCTCTAAACTTTTTGAGATACATTTAGGCTGCGTTCATACTGATTTTATGTTCCGGAACAGTTCCAGCACAGCGCTCGAACTGTGCACTGTGCTGAAAACCTAAATGTATCTCAAAAAGTTTAGAGATTATATTGTAGTGTTTGTGCTTGGCAACGCCTCCCACATCAAAGCGCTCCACATGATTTTGCACAAAGTGAAAATTTTGGCATAATGACAACTTTCTTATTATTGCTTTGTGTATATTGCTTCAGTGGTCTCCTATGATCAGAAGCACTCTTCTTACTGTGCATTTGTACAAATCTTCATACTTCAAAAGTGCTTTTCATTAATACGCCTATTCTCTGAGTTTGATATTACATTCCACATTGCTTTTATTGATTTAGTTAAGTAAATTGATTGTTCTATCGATATAAATCTGTGGTATAAAATGATGGCACATTGAGTTGGAAAGAATGATGGTAATGGTGATTTCTTTAATGCCGCTCAGAAGTTGCAGCTGTGAAAACCAAAACGTGTTTTAAATTTTTCATTGCAGCTCAAACCCTTGCTCCCATTAGCACGAATAGATCAAAGACTGTGGCGATATGAAAATGTGCGTCACTTGCTGTAACAAATTTCCAACGAACATAAAAAGGCTAAGGATTCAACAGCCCTAAACAACCTGCCATGTAAATGAGTCAGTTCACAAATGGGCGTTTTCCAATTGCTCAGTTGCTAATCATCTTATCTTAAAACGTAGATTTTTTTCCGATAATAGCATGTTTACTAATAGTCAAGAGTTGGTTGGAGAACATAGGCACACTTCGGTATACAAAGAAGATTTAGCAGCATCTGTAACAAAAAATTTGGAATAGAGCTGACTTAAGCAAGATAGAGAACTTTTCTGTACACGGTGCAGAAAAAACAAACGGATTTATCTATCTTAAGCTTCGAAAGTACTCTGCGTTGATACCACTGAGCTT